>QLTV01012191.1:268902-284776 GCA_003457575.1 Thermophis baileyi
TTGCTTGTATCCTCACGATTTACATTGCCTGGTTCCTAATATGATTTGATTGCTTATTTGTACCCAGACTATTATTAAGTGTTGTACCTTATGATTCTTGATGAACATATCTTTTCTTTTATGTACACTGAGAGCATATGCACCAAGACAAATTCCTTGTGTGTCCAATCACACTTCTATTCTATTCTATTCTATTCTATTCTATTCTATTCTATTCTATTCTATTCTATTCTATTCTATTCTATTCTATTCTATTCTGCAATAGAATGTAGAAATTAAGGAAGGTGACTTTTGTGTCTGTAAGGCCTTAGTTGGACATTCTAATCCTATGCTGTCCATAAAACACATAAAATTTCACTTGTTAGAAAGGGAGGCTCCATCACTTTCTAGTCAATATGCTGTGACAGCACAGAGAAAAATAAAGCACCAATCAGTATTAGGGTTAAAACGGTATATTGTCCTGTGAGTTACATTGTAATTAGACCGCTGACAAATTAAATAATATTTTAAAGCGTTATTTGGGGCTATAATGGAGAAGTGGCCCTCTTCACCATTCCAAACACATTTTCTTCTAAACTAGGCTAACGACCAAATTAAATTCTTCCTTTGTCATTGTTCGTCTTGATACACTACTCCTATCGATAGCTGCCCCCAATGTTAAATGTAGATGGCTGCCAAAAAAGAGCAAGATTAATGGAAATTTTCCTTGATCTATTTTGCAATAAAAGACAGAGCGGTAAATTACACACAGAACTCAATTACTAAGTGATAAAAGGCAAATAATAATCTTCCTATCCATCAATGACATCAGCATGAATCATGCCTTAAAACAAAACCCAAAAGGGGGCCTTAATTAAACAGGAAAGAGAATTTGTAAGTCTCAAAGGGTCAAAGCTCTCTTATGTCCATTTACTGTTGTTCAAACTTCAACATGATTTAGAAACAAATATAGCTACTGAGATAATTGCACACACAGGAATCAACTTTGCTTTGAAGATGCTTCTCTGAAATGCCATTCCAGCTCAGTTTCTCCTTAGGTTTTAACATTTCAACCTCATTGATCCTTTTTTCTTTTTCAAAATGGAATGTTCAGAACTCTCTGTTGTTCTATTCCATGACGTTTAAACTTCCACATTATGTTCAAAGCATCACAGTGTTCATCAAAATGTTTCATTCTATTGGCTTGCAATTGCTTTTGCCTTTCTAAAGGGCTGTGAAAACATCTACAGACCTCTCACATCCTGGACATAAATTGTTTCAACTTCTACCCTCAAAACGACGTTATAAGAGCACGGCACACCAGAACAACTAGACACAAGGACAGTTTTTTTCCCAAACGCCATCACTCTGCTAAACAAATAATTCCCTCACCACTGTCAAACTATTTACTAAGACTGTATTACTATTATTCTTCTCATCCTTCCTATTACCTATCTCCTTCTACTTATGACTATAACCTTGTTGCTTGTATCTTTACGATTTATATTGTTTTGTTTAGTTTCTTAAGTATGATTTTGATTGCTTATTTAGTATCCTATGACTATCACTGAGTGTTGTATCTTATGATTCTTGGTGAATGTATTTTTTATGTACACTGAGAGCTTATGCACCAAAGACAAATTCCTTGTGTGTCCAATCACACTTGGCCAATAAAGAATTCTATTCTATTCTAGATGTTTTTGAAGTAAAAGGTGGCGGATAAGACATATAACAAAGCTACTGTGATCATATTGTCGGTTACGCCTGCGAGTATCAAGATGTCATTCTTGAATAGTATTGAAAAGTATGGAATACAGGTTAGTCAACGCCGTGTAACGTTAAAGTCCCATTATTGTAAATGAGGCTACTCTTAAATCTTGAACCATCTTTTTGGTGTGTGTGTGTGTGTGTGTGTGTGTGTGTGTGTGTGCACATGTGATCATTTTGAAAGAGACTATATGCAATTACATCCGCTGTAACATCTGGCAACCCATTTAAAACTGGAGGACACTGCTGGGGAACAGAGCTCTCTCCTTAATTGAAAATGCCACTTCTGAGCATGTCGCTAAGTGCCGTTACCTGTAGAAGAGCAGATTATTCGTAATTCTCTGGCCTCCTAATTTAATTCAGGAATCGAAGTGGTGGAATCTGCCAGTTTGGGCTACGTAAATGTGCTTACAATTTCCTTTCAGTCCTTAACACTTAATTTGTGAAGTTTCACTGTTGGATCTCCATGCTTAGAAGAGCCAAGGAAAGTTTGAACCCCTCACCTATAATTCATGTTAACCTTCACAGGCAGGCTAAATGCTTGCAGGAAGCTGGAACCTTTTCAGGTATATTTGGATGGATTTTTTTCTCTCTCTCTTTTCTTTTTGAGGAAGAAATGTGTTCAAGGAGCTGCATCAGCCAATAGGCGTGTCAGCTAACTAAACTTGCACATTGAGAAGTTCTTCCTATAGGAGGTAGAGATCAGGGGTGAAATTCAGCAGGTTCTGACAGGTTCTGGAGAACCGGTAGTGGAAATTTTGAGTACTTTGGAGAACCAGCAAATACCACCTCTGGCTGGCCCCAGAGTGGGGTGGGAATGGAGATTTTGCAGTATCCTTCCCCTGCCATGCCCACCAAGCCACGCCCACCAAGCCACGCCCATAGAACCGGTAGGGAAAATTTTTGAATTTCACCCCTGGGAGAGATACACAAATGGAAATGGCCAACCTAACCCTTTGGTCCAAGCTTCCCAAACTTGTAAAAAAAAAAAAAAAATTTTTAGGTGTAGGGGGAAATCCTGTACAGGTAGTCCTCAACTTACAACAGATCATTTAGTGATCGTTCAAAGTTATAATGGCACTGAAAAAAAGTGACTTGTGAACATTTTCCACACTTACCACCATTGTAGTATCTCCATGGTCACATGATCAAAATTCAAACACTTGACAATTGACTCATTGATGATGGTCCTGTGATCCCTTTTTGCGACCTTCTGTTGCAAAGCAAAGTCAATGAGAAAGCCAGATTCACTTAACAATAGTGTTAGTAACTTAACGACTGCAGTAATTCACTTAACAACTGTAGCAAGAAAGGTCAAAACTCACTTAACAACAAGAAATTTTGGGCTCAATTGTGGTCGTAACTCAAGGACTACCTGTATATTTATCTAATTTAACCTCTCAAGGTAATCCTTTGAGATCACTTCACTCAAGGAGATAAAACTAACAGAATATTAAATCAATTAGAAGATAATTTAATTTATTCATTGGGGATCACACCACTCTTCCCAAAATAACAGAATAACAAAGTTGGATGGGACCTTGTACATCAGGGGTGGGTTCTAACTTACCTCGCTGCCGGTTCGCTTCCTCCTGCGCCGCGTGGGCACGCCTCATGGGCGCATGTGCGCTTTGCACGCACACATGCGCAGTGCTGAAAATTCCCAACCCCCCCCCCAAAAAAAGCCAAAAACAAGATGGCAGCACATGCACAGTGCCGGAAACTCGGCTTCTGTGCATGCGCAGAAGAAAGAAAAATAAAAACAAAATTCCAAAAAAAAAAAATCCCCCCCCCAAAAAAAAATCCAAAAAAAAGATGGTGGCGTCCACGGACCGGCACTGACCGAATCGACTCCGTGATGTCACCAGCGGGTTGCTACCGGTTCAGACAAACCAGTCCGAAGCGGGAGGAACCCACCTCTGTTGTACATCATCTAGTCCAATCCCCCACCCAAGTAGGAGACCCTACATCATTTCTGACAGATGGCAGTCCAGTCTCTTTTTGAAAGCTTACAGTGGTGAAGCTCCCACTTATATAAATATAAGTTATATAAATTTACATAAATATATAACAAATAAGGACAACAGGCAAAAGATTCCTTCCTTCGAAGGATTTAAGAATTGAATTTGATTTGATTTAAGAATCAAATTCTTAAATCTGCCCTTCTCAAAATTACGGGTTCAAATGCCACTATGATGCTTTAAAAGTGTAGTAGGTAATATCACTCCAATAATTAAAGAATAAGAAGCCTTTTTTTTCTTTTAGGAGATAGTTCTTCTTTTTGATATGAATACTCAAGTCCATTAAGAACAATGTCTGATTTGACTCTGTCAACCCAATTTCCTTTAAAGTATTTGAAAGGATTATTTTGCTGATTTTTAAAAAAGAGATTTAGTCATCAATAAGAAAATGTAAGCCAACAAATCAGCCTCTTCTCCCTTCATCTAACATTTAACTAAACACTTTTTAATATGTATATTAAAGATATATGCATTACCACTTGTACAATTTTCTCCCAAACACCAGATGTCAAACATTAAAAAGCAAAGATGAGAAACCACACTTCTAGGTATTCAAGTTTGTAACAGGAAATTGACAGATTCATTAGCAGATCGACTATGAGTTGATATTTAAACTCAGTTGTGGGTTGTGCTCATTCAAAAGGTCCAACAACTCAGAATTATTTTGTGATCATTAAATGCCAATCAAGGCTTTGATGTTGAATTTAGGAGCCGCGGTGGCGCAGTGGTTAGAGTGCAGTACTGCAGGCTACTTCTGCTGATCACCGGCTGCCAGCAGTTTGGCAGATCGAATCTCACCAGGCTCAAGGCTGACTCAGCCTTCCATCCTTCTGAGGTTGGTAAAATGAGGACCCAGATTGTTGGGGGCAATATGCTGACTCTGTAAACCGCTTAGAGAGGGCTGTAAAGCACTATGAAGCGGTATATAAGTCTAAGTGCTATTGCTATTGCTATTTTTAAAGCCAAACAAACAAGGCAGAGGAGTTACAAGGTAGAGGACACTGGTTTTAGAAAGTTTTAGAAGAAGAAAAATCTAATCCAATTAATGCCAATTTAACTCATATGAAGTTAAACCCCTCAGAAACAAATGCAGGACAAGGTATCCATTGCTACTTCACTCTACAACTGCTTACACCAGGGGTGTCAAACTCAAGGCGCGGAGGCAGGATCTGACCTGCGGGGTGCTTAGATCTGTCCTGCAGGGCCACCCTGGAAACAGCAAAGGACTGGCCCGTGAAAACGGCAGAGGCAGGAGGCCGTCACATCCGAAAATGGAGCTCGTGAGGGCTGCGGGCAGCCCTCCTGAGCTCCGTTTTCACTGGCAGAGGGTTGCAGGAGGCTGTTGTAGCCAAAAACGGAACTCGGGAGCCCATTTTCTCTGGCAGAGTGCTCGGGCCACCACAGACGTTCCTGACACAAGTGACATTGAGCTGGCCATACCTACCCTGGCCACACCCACTCTGGCCCTCCGAGGTCAAACACAATAGCAATAGCACTTAGACTTATATACCGCTTTACAGTGCTTTACAGCCCTCTCTAAGCGGTTCACAGAGTCAGCATATTGCCCCCAACAATCTGGGTCCTCATTTTACCCACCTCGGAAGGATGGAAGGCTGAGTCAACCTTGAGCTGGTGAGATTTGAACCGCTGAACTGCAGCTAGCAGTCAGCTGAAGTAGCCTGCAGTGCTGCACTCTAACCACTGCGCCATCTCAGCTCTTGCCTGATGCGGCCCTCATTGAAATCAAGTTTGACATCCCTGGCTTACACGTTGATACGCCAAAAAACTAATACGCAAGCTGAATACAACATAAAGGATTCATGATGTTTGGTATCAAATGTGACTGTCAAAAGTCTTAGCATCACTGCCGAATGTACAGATACAAAATCAGCTTATGAATCTGCTGAAGTTCTGGAGAGGTCATTGAAATGACTCATCAACATTTAAAAAAACCCTGTTTTTGCCGATACTCCAAAATTGGTATTAGACAAAGTCAGCTGTTTCCTTCTTCCTAAACGATAGGACCAGCCCTGCAGGTGTTCATACAATCTAGGTGATATGCAAAATCTTTCCCATAGACATTTCATGTCATATAAAAGCTATTTCGACTGTATTTGGAATTATGCAGATGGCTCTCTTGAGGGGAAATATTTCAATCTGTGAGCTCAAAATAAGATCAAATGGTCCCTCTGAGAAATTTCACATAATTATTTCTGTGCCTCTTGAATCTTGGCCAGAGCCAATCATGCCTATTCATTTCAAGGTTGACTCGGAGAAATGTCAGTCCTAGCTGGAACTTTGGAAGGAATGAAAAATGTGGTTTCTGTCTGATGGTTAGTTTTGTTCCTACATCTGAAAAATCGCTATATAATACAATATGTCAGAACTAACCTGCATTGTCTGTATTTAAATAATTTTAAATAAATATTTTAAATGCATTTTCTCTTTAAAGGAAGCAATGTACTCCCCAAAACTCTATGCAGAGAACAGCAAGGAATCTAATATCAGCGCTGGCATAATGGCATAAAGCCAACAAGATTTGCTATAATCAGAGGATAAATAAGGCAGCTCATACATCACAGGTGCTAAATTTTATTTTAAACACATATCCTAATATTTATACACAGGTTGGTTTTTTTTGTGCCAGATAAACGTCAACATCAAAGCAAAAGATGGAAGTTGGGTTTTATTTCCATAGATATTCGGAGACTTATTCCAGAGGTGCCTCTTAAAAAAAAAAATCAGGATTGGTATATTTAGACATTCTTGTACATAGGGAGAATATCAAAGCAGTAGCAAAGGCTGGAACCAGGGGTGGGTTCCTCCCGGTTCGGACCGGTTCTCCCAAACTGGTAGCGGCCCGTTGGTGACATCACGATGACGTCACCGAACCGGATCGGTCGGTGCCGGTTCATGGGGGCCGCCATCTTTTTTTTATTTTTTTATTTTTTAAAAAAATTATTTTTTCCCTTCTGAGCATGTGCAGAAGCTGACTTCCAGCACTGTGCATGCAGTCGCCATCTTTTTTTTGTTTTTTTGTTACTGCGCATGTGCATGTGCGCCCACGAGGTGCGCCCACGTGGCGCAGGAGGGAGCAAACTGGCAGCGAGGTAAGTTGGAACCCACCCCTGGCTGGAACCACTATTTTGGGAGGAGAGTGTTAATATAAAATGTTTGCCCTATGTACTTTTTGGGTTAAGCAATGCAGTTTTTGAAGAGAACTCTTGTTGGAATCATCAATTGGATTTTTGTCTATCAAAATTGAATTTAAAACACTTCTTCCTTAAATATATACTGGTTGTATATTGCATGTATTCCTTTTTCATGTGTTGGTTTCTCCAAAGTCCTGGTCTAGAGCGTGCAGGAAATGTGAAAGCTGGTGGATACTCTGGGTTTTCATTTACAATTCATCATGGCTTTCTCTGTATGGACGACTGGTTTTTTTCTCTTATTCATATCCTTTCACTTTTCTTTATCTTTTTTTAATGAATCTGTTTATGTCAATTTAATTGATCATTTTTATTACTTCAATCATTTCACAGTGAACTCCTTGGAGATGCAGCTGTTTGGGCAGCAGAAGTTATTATAAATAAGTTCAAGAGATATGGATTAAGTCAGTTGAGATCTCAAAGAATAGAAAGTCTTAGAATTTGCTGTAGAATTTGTGCTAAGCAATCTCAACCATGCAAAGGAATTGAGAGTGTTTTGAGCAGCGAAGCTTCATTAAATCATAAATGCTTAATGCTTCCCACCCAACTGTGAATCAGACCGTATCATAATAAACTTACAAGTCAAAAGTTGGGTTCCTTCCAAACGTTAGCTGGTGGACTCAGCAATCCTCAAGGAGCCACTTTCTAATGTAAAAGTTGGAGATTTTTTAGTTAGTGACAGAGGTGGGTTCTGTTCTGTCCCAGCTGCCGAACCGAGAAAAACAACACAAGCAATGTACAAACAATCCTTGTTTAATACTAGTTAAACTACTAATACTCTCTTAGCAGTCGTGTCTGTTAAAGTCCATGAAATCATAAATAAGTCCTTTCGGTGCACCAGCTGTTAATTAACGTCTTAACAGTTGGCCAGAGTCCAAGCACAAAGAAGCAAGAAGTCCAACAAATTAGGCTATCTGATATCAGTCACTTGAACTTACGGAGGTTGGCAAAAAGCCCAGAAGTCATTAGCAGGAGAAGTAATGCCGTTTGGAATCAAGAGCTGAACCAGAGTTTCAAAGACCAAGACAATACGTGGATTGAACGGAGTTGTTGCCTGCAACGTGATTGAGCATGGTCATTACTTAAATAGGCTAAGGGCGTGGCCCATTAGCCCTAAGCCCTACTCCTAAGGAGACCTCCTCCTGAGTAGCCACTCCTACCTCTTGGCAGCTCTGCGTGCCCGTGCATTAAGAATAGGCTCCTCCTCTTCTTCCTCGTCACTGATGGGAGCTTCTGGAGATATTGAAGGCCCTGGCTGACTCTCCGACTCTAGCACTGAGTCCCCACTAACCTCCTCACTGTCCGACTCAGGTACCAGCTGCACAGGCCGCTGGCGCATCATCACAACAGCCTCTTCACTGTCGGAGTCCGCAACCAGCTGCACGGGTCGCTGGCGGGCCACAACAGGTCCCTCCCGGTTCAGACCGGTTCACCTGAACCAGTAGCAACCTGCTGGTGATGTCACGGTGACGTCACAGAGCCGGTTTGGTCAGTGCCGGTCCGTGGATGCCGCCATCTTTTTTTTGGAATTATTATTTTTTGGGGGGGAAAAAATTGGGAAAATTTTTTCTTCTGCGCATGCGCAGAAGCCGAGTTTCCGTTACTGCGCATGCGTCGCCATCTTGTTTTTGGCTTTTTGGGGGGGGGTTATTTTTCGGCACTGCGCATGCGCCTACGAGGTGCGGCCACACGGCGTGGGAGGAAGCAAACCAGCAGCGAAGTAAGTTAGAACCCACCCCTGGTTAGTGATATAATTTTAGAAGCAAAATAGAAAAAAGCTGCATAATATAGGTCATAGGTACATACTCATTGTGACAGTGAAACCATTTTAATTATCCTTTTGAAAATGAAAGCTGTCAAAATAAAACCCCAAACTCTCTCACGCTGCATTATTCTAAGGATGACTTGTTAATTAATATTAGTTTCGCAATAGAAACTTTTATGCCAAATTACACCTTCACTAGGTGTTAACATACCAACACCAGGATCAGATGCCTAAGTGTAGTTGTTAAGAATACACAAAGATAATTGAGCTAACAACTATAGAAAGAATCCTGTATTAAAAATTGGTGTCTTTCAGTTGCACATCCAACATCCATGATACGTAGGTAGATAAAGATGCTAAAAGGAGTTTGTGATGTGAATTTCTGGATCTTGATTGTGATATGAGGTCTACCTAAAGCAAGATAGGATGCCTTCCTATAATTCAGTGGTTCTCAACCTTTCTAATGCCGCGACCCCCCCGCGACCCCCCTGCCGCCACCACGACCCCTGCCCCGCTCCGCCCGCCACCATGACCCCCGCCCCCTCCCCGCACGGGATGAGGTGACAAAGGGGGCGTGGCACCAACCAGACGCCGCCATTTGGGTTCTTTTACCCTCTGCGCATGCGCAAAGCGTTCTGCACATGCGCAGAGGGTAGAAGAACCCAAATGGCGGCATCCGGGCTACCAGCTGTCCGGCGACCCACAGGCACAGCCGAACCGGGACCTTTTCACCCCTGCAGTGACGGTGGCACCAAGATGGCGGGCTAACGTGTGCGGCGACCCCTGTGAAATGGTCGTTCGACCCCCAAAGGGGTCGCGACCCACAGGTTGAGAACCGCTGCTATAATTAGATCAACTGAATCTGGTCAGGTTTTCACTGGGATTTCACTTAAGATTTTCCTTGACAGGAAGACATTTTTCACAATTTGGTATCTATCAGACACGTTGGGAATTCCGCTCTGAACATGGACCAATGTTTTGAAACCAGAAACACTCTACTCTTAAAAACACCAGACTGCGGAAAGTCAGATTCTTAAAATTATTCTTTGTAAGAGACACGGTGGCACAGTGGTTAGAATGCAGTATTGCAGGCTGACTCTGCCCACAGTCAGGAGTTCAATCCTGACTTGGGTCCAGGTTGACTCAGCATTCTATCCTTCCAAGGTCTGCAAAATAAGGACCCAGATATTCTGACTCTGTAAGCTGCTCAGAGAATTCTGTTAAGCACTGTGAAGCGATATATAAGTCTAAGTGCCATCGCTATTCTATCTGTATTAAGCAAAGTCCAAAAGCAGATAAATAGATTCTCAATCATCCAGGTCACAGTTGTCTCAAAGGTGCTTTTTCAAGAGGCAACTAGACTTTCTTTGTTTTTCCTTGAAGAAGTTTTGCTTCTCACCCGAAAAGCTTCTTCAGTTCTGACACCTGAAATCTACTTGTCTTCAGGTTGCTAAGGTTAAGAAACACTGCTCTATTGTCAAATTCACAGAGGGAATGTTGAAAGTCAGAACTGAAGAAGTTTCTTGGATAAGAAGTGAAATGTCTTCAAGGAAAAAACAAAATCCAGTTGCCTTTTGAAAAAGCACCTTTGGACAGGTAAGTAAGTAGATAAACAGAGTGATGTGCAGGAGTATAGCAGTACAGAATATACCAATATATTGATTTACTTATTTAGAGAATGTGTATGAATTTATATATGATTTTGTTATTTTTGTTTCATTCTGCATACTTTGCCATGGGACACTAGTATATAAGAAAGATGTCCCTGCTACCACATACACTCCTGGATACTCTACATATTTGTTTCTTTTCATCAAAGTTCCCAAATCAGATAAAATTGAACTGGATTCCTTCAGATCAATATGCACTGAGAAGCATCTGTCTATGCTGGAATTTTTGAATCAGTTTAGAAATAGGAATCAAACCAACATAATTTCACAACTCAGTCCAGAGGTCCCAATCACATCATACTTTTTCAACTCAATCAAATCGGATCTGTACCTGTACTATTTAAGCATCACAGAAAGCTCGAAGACCAGATAAAAGGTGAAATATCGCCTTTTTAACAGCTTGGAATTCCATTTTGTATTTTGTTTATAAATCCAAAGCTTTTATGTGGTCGCGGTTGTTGATGGCCCTATCCTCCAACACTTTTTTTTTTTACCAATTCCATTTTATATTTTCCAGAATTTAAACAGCATTTTTTAAAAAAAAAAAAAACAAAACAAAACACCATGCACTGGGAAATGGGAGAAAAGAGCCAGTGGAAATGGGGGGGAAAATGACTATATAGGTTCCTGATGACATTCCTAATTACTTGTGCCACTAAGAAGAGGAAAACTTTTAAGAATGTAAGCAATTACAATTTGAGCTAGTGACTATAGCTCTTGACAAACTACCCAAGTCTGATTATTGCTACAAACAATGCCTGTTTCTTTTTTCCTGCCCATTTCTCAAAGAGAAATATTGCCATCTTATGGTGTTCCCAATGAATTTTCTTTGAAGTGAATTTGATAAATGTGAACCAATTTAGACTGTGGGACTATAATAGCTACTAGCGGGTCACCAAAAAGAGAAGGTGATGTAAGAGTGGGCTTTGCAAAAGATTTCTCTTTGGATAAAACAACAGAAATAAAGTAGCAATGAATTTAATTAAGACTTGATAAATGAGTGCCACGTATATGTGGGATAGAATAGAATACAAAGCTTTTCCAGTAAGCTAAGAATATGTTTTGGTTCCTTTCCCTTAAATTCATACTGGGGTTTTCCCATTATTGCAATTAAAATCAAATGTGAAAATTACGCTCTAATCCTAAAGAAGCAATTAAATTTGTAGGATTTTGAATACACAATGCCCTTCCTAGATACAAACAGCAATGTCTCAAGAGGCACCTACAGTACACATCAATCCCCAGATAATTTGTCTATATTAAACAGTGCAAGTCAACTTTGCTTCTCCCAAATTTTGCTGCAGAAAATCCAATGCATTTGAAATAGTACCATCCATCACCGCTTCAGATATGCTGTCCTTGAAATAATTTGGACTAGCTGAAACTTGCCGGGGTGGGGGTGGGGTGTTACTTTTTGAGCCTTTTTGAGGAACTGTGTAACAAAATTTAGGAACCCCAACCCAACTGTATTCCAATTTGTGAGATTTATATTCAAAGCTCCACTCAACCAATATAGAAACTCCACTTTCACATGGATCTTAAAGCCACACCTTTAAAATTCAAGTCAGTTAATAAATTGGATCTTCCTTGATGGTCTTGAGCACTCACCAGCCTACAGTATATATGGGATTGCCGTCAGATT
Source organism: Thermophis baileyi (assembly GCA_003457575.1). Classification (NCBI taxonomy): domain Eukaryota; kingdom Metazoa; phylum Chordata; class Lepidosauria; order Squamata; family Dipsadidae; genus Thermophis; species Thermophis baileyi. Next base: position 280,956 of record QLTV01012191.1, read on the forward strand.
AAAAAAGAAAAGATAAAAGAGGAATAGTATGTAAAGTACTATGAGACCCTTGGAAGAATACAAATCTAGCAGGGGTGAAATCCAGCAGGTTCTGATAGGTTCTGGAGAACCGATAGCGGAAATTTTGAGTAGTTCGGAGAACCGGTAGCGGAAATTTTGAGTAGTTCGGGGAACCGGTAGCGGAAATTTTGAGTAGTTCGGGGAACCGGTAGCGGAAATTTTGAGTAGTTCGGGGAACCGGCAAATACCACCTCTGGCTGGCCCCAGAATGGGGTGGGAATGGAGATTTTGCAGTATCCTTCCCCCAGGAGTGGGGAGGGAATGGGGATTTTGCAGTATCCTTCCCCTGCCATGCCCACCAAGCCACGCCCACCAAGCCACACCATGCCACCAAGCCACGCCCACAGAACTGGTAGTAAAAAAATTTGGATTTCACCACTGAAATGTAGTGAGAACAATCAATCAGTGGGATGGCTTGCCTCCAGAAGTTGTGAGTTTTCAAGAAGAGACTGGACAGCCATTTGTCCAGAATGGTATGGACTCCTACTTGAGAGCAAGTGGTTGGACTAGAAGACCTCCAAGGTCCCTGCCAGCTCTGTCATTCTGTCATTGGTTTGTTGTGTAAAATAAGCTTCATATTTCAACTTTCATTCCCTCCCAGTTTTAGCAACCTTCAATTCTCAGTCTTATCTGAGCTCCTTCAGTTCATACAAACTTTCTTGTTGTTTTTTTATCAACTATTCCTAATTTCATAGTGCTGAGAATTTAGTTTTCCCCGTTGACATCAGTAATACTTAGACCAATATATTTTTTGTTGTAGACAACCCTTACACGTTGCAGCAAGTTCCTTCCCATTTTCATCCTGAATAAAGTTCACAGAGAAATGACGAACTCAGATCCCAAAATTCTTCTGCTTCTTTTTTTTTTAAAAAAATGTCTATGGCCTTTTCAAAATGAAATAAGAAAGGGTCAGAGGAATTGAATCTCATTTGGGGAAATGCCTTTATCATATCGTAAGCCAAAACCAACAAACAAACCACAATCTGAACGCCCTTCAAGATAAACGTTTATAGGTTCTGCAACCGATCCAGAATACCAGTGACCAAAACCCCGCAAGACTAACTTCCTTATTTTTCTTATTTAAAATATAAGATGAAAATGAACAGGAGGCAGCCGGAATCACTACATATTGATTAAGAGTGGCTGAACAGTTTTTCAGCATCTAACTAAATCAGCATGAAAAGGGTAACTGTTTCGGGGAAAAAAAATTCCCCAATTGTCACACTATCTTACATTAAATTTTGCTGCTGCCCTCAGAAGGAACTTGCCCAATTTCTCACAGCATTATGCTGTGAAGATAAGCTTCCCATTACAATTTGCTCCTGCTTTGGGTGGCCTTTTGACAGAGCCACGGGTAGATGTACGGCATAATCATACCTCTTAGGAAAACAATGTCCTGAAAATGTCTAATTTAAATAACTATCTTGGATTTTTCTCTATTGTAGTGTTTCTGAGTCTTAGCAACTTGAAGACAGGTGGACTTCAACTTCCAGAATTCCCCAGCCAGCATTAGCTCAACTGTCAAATCCACAGAGGGAATATTGAAAGAAATGATGTTCAGTTGTATCATCCTTCCCAATCCATGCCAAATGCAGAGTCTATGGGATAAGGAAACGTTGGCTCTCTGTAAATGCTCCAAATTTGTAATTTCAGCAAACCCTAGCAGCATGGCCCAAAGGTGAGAGATGCTGAAGTTATGGTACAACACAGAACCATCAGAGAACCATGATCTCATCTCTGCTCCACAGATAGGGCAGGGAACATTGCTATGAACACATGCAACATATATCTATGGAAATTCTCAGTCATCCAGGTCATGGTTGTCCCAAAGGTGCTTTTTCAAAAGGCAACTGGACTTTCTTTGCTTTTCTTTGAAGACGTTACGCTTGTCATCCAAGAAACGTCTTCAGCGTGAAGTTTCCGAAAGATGCCCTAATTGATTCATGAGCCACGAGCCAAACTTCCAAAGAAATATAGCCATTTATTAGGAGCGACATTTCGGCAATACTCCGATGCAGTCAGAACTGAGCTCACGTGCCCTCATGACCCTGTTTCCCCCCTCCTCACTGGACATGTCATAAATCACATTCTCCAATGAACTACGTTGGCGGGCTGTGAAACCCACATCCCTCCTGCTGACTCCGGTAACCTAGGACACAATCAGTAAAAGAAGCATTTGTGGAATGTAGTTTCAGTTAGTGCAATCGGCAACCTCCGTCAATTCTCCCCCCTCCTGCTTATGGCAACTAAAAGCTTTGCAAGTTGACATTCAGAACATACAACACATCTATAAGGATACACCACAGCACTAAAGTTAACAATAAACAGGACTGGTTGTTCTGGATCCCACAACAGAGGACACCCCATCCAAAATATAGATCAGTATTGATAATTGCAATTCACCAGTTCAACTATAATCCGTGCAATATTTCATTTATGTTCCCTGAGACCAGAGGTGGGTTCCTCCCGGTTCGGACAGGTTCTCACCTGAACCGGTAGCAACCTGCTGGTGACGTCACAGTGACGTCACGGAGCCGGTTCGGTTGGTGCCAATCTGTGGACACCGCCATCTTTTTTTGGATTTTTTTTTGAAAAAAAAATTTTTTGGATTTTTTTAAATTTTTTCTTCTTCTGCGCATGCGCAGAAACCGAGTTTCTGGCACTGCACAAGCATCACCATCTTGTTTTCGGCTTTTATTTTATTTTATTTTTATTTTTCGGCACTGCGCATGCGTGCGCACGCGAGGCGCGCATGCGCCCATGAGGCGCACCCACGCGGCGCGGGAGGAAGCAAACCGGCAGCGAGGTAAGTTAGAACCCACCCCTGCCTGAGACATGGCTTTCAATTAACAAACATAAATAAATGTTTCCATTTACCAGATGCAGCGATAAAGAAGCGGGGGGGGGGGGAAATGGAGTCTGAAATGAGTTTTCTGCCCTTCCAAGGTTTCCTAACAGTTTTTAAGAAACCTTGATTATGACATGTTGCAGATGCTTTAAAAACTGTTCAGTCACATTTATTTTTAGTTGTAGACTGGGCAGGGGTCAAAACTAGGAAGACATAGCAAGCTCCAGGGGACTGAAATGTAACTACTTTTGATTGATAGATCACAAGCTGGGTGAGTCAGTCCTATCCAAATATAAATTAAATTGGAAAGTAGACACTCTTGAAACAATTGTAACATTAATTCCTGGTTGAGTTGAGTCATTTGGACCAGTGATACAGCATTTTGTTCACAAGCTCACAGACAAATCAAAGCAATACAAAAAATTCTCCACTGGATAATCATTAATCCCTAAAGCATTTTTTTCTTTAAGCTTTACCCTTTTTAAAAAACAATACTCTGCTTTTAAAAAACAGGTTACAGTTTTATTGTTTTATTATATCTAATGTCAAAGATAAATATAGAATGCCGTATCTGTGTCTGAATGTCAAGAGGAACACCCCAGAAGATCAAGGTGCACAGATAGTTTCTACAACTCAAGTTAATTTGCAAGAACCTATTAAAAATAACCAGAATCCAGAATTGGTGCCAGGAATAATGACATCGTTTTCCCCCTAACTTCAATGACAATTTTTTTAAAGAAACATTTTAATGCTTTCTGCTTTCAAAAGAGAAAATGGTATTTTTACTTTGGAATTCCATAATATTGTAGGTAGGAGCACTTAGTACTGGTTTGTTTTTATCTCTTTTAGAACAAACGAATAGGATAGGATAGGATAGGATAGGATAGGATAGGATAGGATAGGATAGGATAGG
>QLTV01012191.1:287628-298020 GCA_003457575.1 Thermophis baileyi
AGATCCCAAAGAGTGATCGTGCCATTCAGTTGAGAGAAGGGGGGGCCTTGGGATTGATTTATTAGCATTGCCTGTGTCAATTGACGATTTACAATCCATGCCCAGGCGCCAAAAATCCTGAGATCTCTTCACTTTTGGAGAAGGTTTATGAGGGGCAATGTGGGATGTTTCACTTCAATGGATAACAGAAGATGGTCAGAGAAATGTATGTTTATCCGGTTCCCAGAGCAGTTGATAAAGAAAACATTTTCACACTTGTGTATTGGCTAGAATCTGCATTCTGGCTAATGGGAGGGGTCTCTACTGCTTTAACTCTACCTGCTTTGCCTAAGGGTATTCAGACGTTGCTTTGAATGGAATGCTTTCACTTCTGCTTAATAAAAGATCCTTTTGAACTACATTGGCTCAGAAGTTCTCACTTTCTTAAGTTAGACATAGAGGCGATCCTTACAACCTCCCTAGTCCTAAATGAAGGCCCTGTTTCCTGTCACAGCTTTTCAAGTATTGGAAGGTGCTATCATGTTTTCCCTGAGCCTTCTCTTCATTAGGCTAAGCATATGTAGTTCCCTTAGCCATTCTTCATACAATTTGGTCTCCAGACCCCTTATCATCTTTGTGGTCTTCTTTGCATTCTTTTTTAGGGCCTTGGCATCTTTTTTTTTTTTTTTTTTTTTTATTGTTACCAGAACTGGACACATTAGGGGGCTGGAGGCTAAAATATATGAAGGTTGCAGGAATTGGGTGTGTCTACTTCAATGAAAAGAAGGACCAGGAGTGACTGTCAGCGTTCCAATTAATGCCCCCATTTTAGACAGAACTCCGAGGCAGGTTCATTCCTCAAAGAACAGCTTTATTAGGAGACATCAACTTGGCAACTGGTGGAAAGCCAACTCTAAATGTTCCCATGCTTTCCACAACATTAAAAAGTAAATGTTTCCTGTTTTCCCAAAACAATAAATCACATTGTCCAATCTGGATACTGACTGGTTGTCTGGTTACGTCCCCTCCACCTCCTCTGGCCAGCCAGCCATTGGAATGTCCCTGACTCATTGGAAAGCTATGTTGTTTTGACTACAACCCCACATCTACCTCTACCCCCCTTTAACCCCAAGCTGTGTCAGCCTGAAGCCAGGTGAAAGAAAACCCCGATAGGAAAGACCCCCCCCAGAAAAGAAAACGGGCCACAGCCAGTTCAGCTTCAGCCTTGACAGTGACATAATAGCAGTGTTTCAATATTTGAGGGGCTGCCACAAAGAAGGGGGGGATCAACCTATTCTCCAAAGCACCTGAAGGCAGAACGAAAAACAATGGATGGAAACTCATCATGGAGATAATTAACCTAGAATTAAGGAGAAATTTCCTGACCGTGAGAACAATTATCGTAATCAGTGGAACAACTTGCCCCCAGAAGATGTGGTTGTCCAACACTGGAGATTTTTAAGAAAAGATTGGACAACAATTTGTCTGAAATGGTTTAGGGCTTCCTGCTCAAGCATGGGGTTGGACTAGAAGACCTTCAAGGTCCCTTTCAATTCCATTATTCTGTTATTCAGTATTCCAAATGTGGCCTCACCAGAGAGAGAGTTTCTTTTAAAACAGAATGAGCTTTTTGATCAACATGGCACTCCTCATGTTGTTGTTGTTGTTGTTTTAAAATTCTTATCAGTAAATGTCATGGATGATTTTATGGAGAGGGGGAATCCCTCATTCTTCAGATATCTTAAAAATACATTTTGCACAAGCCACATGATTTCTCCACTCATCATTTCCCCCCTCCAAAGCTACAATATTTATACTTCTGCCATAATATATAGGCAAACGTTGACATTCCAGATGTTACTGAAATACCGTTCCAAATATCTATAGGAAGAGATGCCCAATGGTGATGGAAACTGAGAGCTACAGTCCATTAACATACGGGTTTCCTCTGGCAACGTTTCTCTGCCCTGACTGATTGATTGATAAACAGATGCACACTGAGACGGGAAGGCAAGTTATTCTACAAATTAGAGGCTTGGGGGGAAAGGAAGTTTCATGTGATTCCCTCCATTTATTGCTGTCAAATGTTCTCTCTCTTTCATTGAAGTCAATGGTCCAATAAATAGGAGTGCAGATACATGCTCAAAATACTGAAATAACTCTCAATATTGACTTCCATTGTCTTGCATGCAAAGCACCAATTCACCTGACCCCCTTCAAATATTAAAATAGACTGTGAATAAAATCACTTCTCATGAGGAGGGCCAGAACAGGTCATGCTCACTTTCAGAAAACTCTCCCTTCACAAGATTAACTCATCTCAACTACCGGTATTCTTTTCATGTAACCCAGAGGATTCAAGGACCAGTCCAAAGAGTCTGACAATTGCATGAATATGGGTAAAATGCAGATACTATACATGAGTAAGCACTGCTTCAGGATCAATGCTGCAACTGAAAATACATACCAGTACAGTAATACCTTGGTACTCAACTGCTTTGAAACTCATCGAATGTGGTACTCAACACATTTTGATGTGAACATTTTATCCCGGTACTCATTGTTTATTTGATACTCAATTCATAAGCTAGAACTTGTCGGTGTCGGCTGCCTTGTGACTCACTACATTATTCCTTATGGGAAAAATTTGTTTGGTACTATTCTATTCTTCTATTCCTATTCCTATTCCTATTCCTATTCCTATTCCATTTCTATTCCATTTCGTTCCATTCCGTTCCGTTCCGTTCCATTTGTAGTACAGGGTTGAAATGAGGGTTCCTTGGTGCTGTCTGAGCTTGGATGTTTTCATTACCTAACTAGATAATATCATCAGTGCTGGAAGGGAGTGGGGATTCAATTCCATGCCACTCCATTCCACTCCATTCCACTCCCCCCTCCCCACTCCTCTCCCCTCTCCTCTCCCCTCTCCTCTCCCCTCTCCTCTCCCCTCTCCCATTCCATTCCATTCCATTCCATTCCATTCAAGGTTGACTCAGCCTTCAGTACTCTCCCCTCCCCTCTCCACTCCATTATTCTATCCTATCCTATCCTATCCTATCCTATCCTATCCTATCCTATCCTATCCTATCCTATCCTATCCTATCCTATCCTATCCTATATATATACATTAGCAAATCATAATGCATTATATGTTGCATGCTATTTACCATAATCTAGACATGTTCATATGCATGTTTCTCTAATATTTGAGATTCACTGCTGTGTTTCTTTAAAAAAAAAAAAACCTATACCACACCACTTCAAACGGCAAAATACAAAATGCAATTTCGTATTTAATGGCTGTCATGGCAGATCATCCATTGGCATAGACTAACGTATCCAAACAAGCTCAGATGAGATCCTTCCAGCGAAAAAGGACAGCTGCCTGTCAGTAATTCATCTGGTTATATTTTAATTCAAATTTTCATTCTCTCTCCTGGATTCACAAGTCCTCCTCGGTGGGCAGAGATCTTTAACTGATGTGCTCATGTTGCCTTTTTCTTTTTTGGACTGTGAGATATTGACAATTCATGTCCTCACAGACTACCACAATATCAGGGGTGGGTTCTACTTACCTTCCCTACTGGTTCGCATCGCGTCGGAAGTGCGTGTTTTGCGTGTGCGCGCTCACTTCGCTTGCGCACACGTCCCCCATCACTTCATGCAAATGACCCTCTGCGCATGCACAGAAGCCTCCGTGCATGCGCAGAGGGTTCTTTGCAAGCCGCTTTCAAGGAGCGGCGACCGGAAAACCGGTTCGGGGGCGTGGCCGGCCGGCCATCGCTGCCGGTTTGGGGAGCGGGGGCTAATTTCTGCCACCGGTACGGGAGAACTGGTCCGAACCGGCAGCAATCCACCACTGCACAATATGCCCTACATAGTGCTTTCTTTGAAGACAATGCAGAAGCTCTAAGTGGCCCCAAATGCATTGAGCCTTCTTTTAACTGGAAGCAACAGTGTGACACCAATGATCTGGTTCCAAGTCCAGGTCGAAGTGCTGATTATCACCTATAAAACCTATATGGCTCAGCTCCCAGAAACACACAGACTGTCTTTCACAGCAGTTTTGGGCCTAGAATGATCCGCAGTTTAAGGGAGGGTATGGTTCACACCCTTGTGAACTGTAAAGGCAGTGGAAATCTATTCAAATATCACATTTCCTAACTCTCTGCCCTTTAAAAGGGCATTTAAAGCTCACAGGGTGTTTGGGTGTTGAGGATAAAAGGTTTTGCTTTTAATTAGTTAGGGATTCAATTGTGCTTTATACTTTTCTCACAGTTATTGTAAACTACCCGAAGCTTTAGGAAGTAGCTGGCAGGCAAAACCTTTTATATATAAATAAATTTCAAACTGTGCCTAGCAAGATATAATTGCACTGCAACTCACAAACGTCAGTTGATGAAACATGAATTGGTTCATGATAAAATGGGAACCGAACAATATTTTTTCCCCTACCCCTATAAAAATAGCTTCACTCTCCAGGCTATGGGGCTGAAAGCACCAAAGAAACAAAGCTGTACATTGCTCACGGCCCAGTAATGATGTCAGAGCAGTGGAGAAAAGTCAGAGGCATTTCAAGAACGACAAAAAGCAGGAATGCCTTCATGTGATGTATTTAAAAGAAATTTGCAGCCCAAATAATTCCATGCAGTGGGATGAGGGAAGAGGCTCCCTCCCTCCCTCCCTCCCTCCCTCCCTCCTTCCCTCCTTCCTTCCTTCCTTCCTTCCTTCCTTCCTTCCTTCCTTCCCTCCCTCCCTCCCTCCCTCCCTTTTCCTTTTCCTTTTCCTTTTCTTCCTTCCTTTTTCCTTTCCCTTCCTCCTTCTCCTTTCCTTCCCTTTCCCCTTTCTTTTCCTTCCCCTTCCCTTCCCTTCCCTCCTTCCTCCCCCCTTTCCTTCCTTCCTTCCTTCCTCCCCTTCCCTCCCTCCCCCTTTCCTTTCCTTCCTTTTCCTTTTCCTTCTTTTCTTTTTCCTTTTCCTTTTCCCCTTCCTTCCTTCCATCCATCAATCCATCCATCTTTCTGTCTTTCTTGTGAAAACTCATGGACTTAAACATAAGCTTCAAGAAGAAAAATTCAGATAAATCCTTGCAGATGGAGCACGGTGTTGTACACTTGTTTAGTGATCAAATAGGGACAAGGAGGATGTGTGTGAGTGTTGTGACTTCTTTTGAACAAGACTGGTGTCAGCTCTTCCAAGAAGGCAGGGTCGAGAAACAGGCATGGCAAGAATCCCAGGAAAGCACTTTATTATTCTAAGACAGAATAACAGAATCTTGAAAGCCTGTCCAAGTTGCTCTGTCCCTTTTTATACCAAACAAAAATCAAGTGAGTTATTCTGAGTTTCTTTCTTACGCTTCTCTCTTTCTCAAAACTATGCAATCTTTTTTTGGCAAATGTCCCCTTTAATGGCTCATTCGTTCCTTCCCTGTGCCCATCGTGAACTTTACATTCCTTTACCAGCACTCTGCAAGCAAGAAAAAATAAAAATCAGAAGCCTCTTTTTCAGACAAAGAAAACTTCTGAGAAACTGCAAAACAGAATTTAACACAGCATGTGCCAGCATTATCACAGAGGGAAATGTAATAATGCTGGACTCACGTGCAGAGAAATTGTACAAATACGGTCAGCCTTGTTTCCTTTCATTTAAACATGTGTTTGGCTCCAAATAAAACAAAAGCAAGTGTGTTTTTTTTCCTTTGCCACACTCTTTTCATTATTTTAATTCCTTTATCTGGAAAGGCAATTTAATTTATCCCCAAAACTCCTTGGCAGAAGGATAAGATAATTGTGAATCTGAAAATCCCCATGTAGGAGAAACATATTAACCTCAAAGTACCGGAGTCTTTTAATAATCATAAAACAAAAAGTTGCTTGCCTTATTTAATCCACTGAGTCATAAATGATTACAGGACAGAATATATTAATATCTAACCATTATTGTTTGCTTCCGCCAATAAAATTCATACAATCTACATTTGCTCACATGTAATTTTAGTAACATGTATGCTAAACTTTTCTTCAATTTACCAAAACAAAAAAAAAAATCATACATTTATACTCATGAAAAGAAAGTCAATGTTTGCTCTTCTGAACCGAACCAAACAGCCATTTTCTCTACAAGATATTCCTTTGTCTAGTGTTAGGATAGGAACCACAATTCCCATGTTCTGATTACATTTTTTTTTTCTGTTCAAGGTGGAACTGCCTCCAACATAACAATCCATGGGATAAAGCTGAATTCTCATCTGGAGTTAAGCCATAGGTTGGGTCAAGTAAGCAGAAAAAGCCACTATGGTTACTTAATGTGTTAAATTAACACATAAGCCACAGTTTATAACAGTTGGGTTCGTGTGACTTCCTGAGGATACCAAACTAGTCAAGGTGAGTGCCAAGCCAAATAGGAAAAAAAAAAGATAGAAATCAACACTGAGAGGGGGAAAGAAGCACTTTTAGGAATTCAGATTAACAGAGTTGGTAGGCACCTTGTAGATCATCTAGTCCAACCCCTTGCCCAAGCAGGAGACCCTACACCATTTCTGACACATGGCAGTCCAGTCTCTTCTTGAAAGCTTCCAGTGATGAAGCTCTCACAACTTCTGAAGGCAACTTCTGTTCCATTGGTTAATCGTTCTCACTGTCAGAAAATTTCTTCTTATTTCTAGGTTAAATCTCTCCTTGATCAGTTTCCATCCATTATTCCTTGTCTGGCCTTCTGGTGCCTTGGAAAATAGCTTGACCCCTCCTCTCTGTGGCAGCCCCTCAAATACTGGAAGTCTGCTATCATGTCTCCCCTGGTCCTTCTCTTCACTAGACTAGCCATGCCCACTTCATGCAACCGTTCTTCGTATGTTTTAGCCTCCAGTGAATTATTGCAAAATATGAATCAGGTTTTCTTCTTTTATTCCTAATCTGGTACCCTCTGTGGACTATGCTGGCTAGGAATCTGAGTTACAGACCGGACTCACATTTCCATTACATGTGTACCAAACCATTACATGTGTACCAAATAGAGTTTTATTTGTTTATTCATCAAACATATATGCTGCACATGTTACCAAGAGCGACTCTGGGCTGGGCAGCTTACAGACATTGAAAAAAATGCGGTAGAAGACATGAAAGCAATAAATAAAGGTTTTAAATTTAAAAACTCAATTAAAATAAAACTAAGCAGGAAGGAGAAGGAGGGAGCAAAGGAAAAGGTGGAGTGTTCTTGACACCATCAGCATGTCTTCAAGGCCTTTTGGAAGGCCAAAAAGGGTGGGGGAGGATCCGACCCTCGGACGGCACGATGCTCCAGAAGATCAGAGCCACGGCAGGAAAGTCTCTTCTTCTGGACACCACTTACCAGATTATTTCTTTTTCTGGATTCAAAAACCCATTAAATTAGAAATAGCTTAGAAATGTTTCCGCTGCTAGGGCTCTTCAGTTCTTCAACAAGGGTCCCAAGTTTCAATAAAGTCCGAAGCATAGTGCTCCTACTAAAAGTAAAGTAGCCACATTGTTTTACTTCCCTTGTGTAGCCTCTTCTAGCCTTTGCAATTGTTCAATATTTCATGACTGGAGAGAGAAAAAAAAAACACTACTTTTTTATGACTGGAAGTAGCCATAGAAGGATACCAGATGCAGGATGGCCGGTTTAATGATGGGCCACTCACTTCCCTGAAAGAAGAAAGCTAAATTACAGGTTGAAGAAACTCTTTAAGTAGATGGATTCTTTAAAAACCTGACCAGCAAGAATTTGCTGCCGTTTCATGACCTGAATATGGCTCATAGATTTGACACTTTGGCATATAGATTTTTCTTGCTTCCCAGTGACTATTTCATGCTGAGCAAGCAAGCTAAACCTCAAGATGAATGGTTGGATTGTTGCAAAGATAAGCAGTTTCTGGAGGCATTAGCAAGGATCTGGAGAAGTCCTATGACTTTTTTTTTAATATAATGTCATATTTCAAAATTTCCCCCTATGTCGTCAGGGTGCTTCACTCCGAGCTAACCCGATGGAAACGCAGTTAAAAGTGTTTTGATTGGTATGGATGGTGTCCTTGGTTTGAACTTTATTTTATGATACTTTCATTTTTTTTAAAGCGCGTCAAAGAATATACTAGAAAGCAAACCTGTATATCTTGATATTGTTCTTAAAACATAATAACTGATTTCTTTATAACTGGCGCAAGTGCCCTATAGATTGAGATCAGCTCTGAAATGAAACAGACTCATCACTGTTCTTCTGAAGAGTCCAGCATCTCTTCTGTTTGCTTCTGCCACAATCTTTCGTTTATATGAATAGAATAGAATAGAATAGAATAACAGAGTTGGAAGGGACCTTGGAGGTCTTCTAGTCCAACCCCCTGCTTAGGCAGGAAACCCTACACCACTTCAGACAAATGGTTATCCAACATCTTTTTAAAAACTTCCAGTGTTGAGCATTTACAACTTCTGGAAGCACGTTCTTCCACTGGTTAATTGTTCTGTCAGGAAATTTCTCCTTAGTTCTAGGTTGCTTCTCTCCTTGATTAGTTTCCACCTGTTGCTTCTTATCCTGCGCTCAGGTGCTTTGGAGAATAGCTTGACTCCCTCTTCTTTGTGGCAGCCCCTGAGATATTGGAACACTGCTATCATGTCACCCCTGGTCCTTCTTTTCATCAAACTAGACATACCCAATTCCAGCAACCATTGGAAATCTTCACTGAAGTGTGCAGTGGTTTGGACACACAGAGAAGTTTCATTGAAGCCAGAGTCCCTTCCTGGGATGTTCTGAAAGGCAGAATCTTCTTGAATTCCAGAGGTCCTTCTAAAAGAGACCTTCCAGATACCTTCAACCCATGGCTGTGTTCACATAGCACTTAGCCATGGGTGACCACAAGAGATGGGTTTCTCCTGGTTCACACCGGTTCTATAGAACCGGTAGCAAACCGCTGGTGACATCACGTACCCGGTTCTGTCGGAGCCGGTCCGTGGACACTGCCATCTTTTTTGGGGGGGAATTTTTTGGGGGGTATTTTTTTTTGCGGGGGGGGGATTTTTTTGCCAATTTTTTTCTTCTGCGCATGCACAGAAGCCGGGTCCCTGGCACTGCGCATACACCGCCATCTTGTTTTTGGCTTTTTTTTTTTAATTTTTTGCAAATTTTCAGCACTGCGCACGCGCCCATGCGGCGCGGCCACATGGCATGGGAGGAAGTGAACCGGCAGCGAGGTAAGTTAGAACCCACCCCTGATGACCACATAAGGGTTTACTCAATTAACCCAATGTTATGGGTTTTATATGACACAATAAACCATGAATTAGGCTAGGTTACAAGGCTTCTGGGAAGCTTGTACTTCAGTCAACCATAAGGTTTACTTCTTCCATTTTTCCCCATTAAAGAAAAGAATCTCTCCTAGGTGGAAACACAGCATGGAGACAGAAGGACCAGATTCAGGGAATCATCCTTGCCCATATTGTGATTTGTTTTATAGGTTATGCAAACTTAGCCATTTTTTCAATAAAACATGGACTCAAACTTGATAATGGTATAATAATGCTACTGGGGAAAACCCCAGCAAAGTTTGTTCCTCATCTCTTCCTTTGAGATTTAATGAAAGCACGGGAAGCCATGAAAGGAGCAAATCAATAGAAGGATGACTGCAATGAATGACAGAGGGAACACATTCCTCTTGTAACTAAATGAGTACAAAACACCATGAGGTTTCCACCAACATTCTCGTCTCTTTTGAAAAGTAGTTTTCATCAAATTTTATGAGAACTGGAAGGAAGGAAAAAAGGAGGATTAGGACAGTCAACCATCAGTAAGTAAGTTTTTTCAGTGATTTCCACCAAGTTCAGACAAAACAATAAACAAATTCTAGCCTGCTATCTTAACAATTCTTCCCATAACGCCCTGAGAAGCAGATGGCCTGTACTCCAAATAATAACTCCTCATTCCCTTTGTTAGATAGGCGCGGGAATAACAGCCAAGACGAAAAGACCCGTTCAGCACTTTAATAACGGCTAGCATTAACTACAGCAGACTGGCGGCTGGCGGCAGGGAAGCCGCCTTTATGGAGCTCCCCGCAGCCAGCTTGGCCAGTGACAACGCTTCAAACTCCCCGCCACTGATTTAACCCAATCAGCGGCGGGTATGCAAATACCTGCTTGTTAAGTCGGAACACAACACCCCTCCCCTCTTAGTTCAGCAATTGTCCAATCCGGTATTAGTGTGGGTGACGTAGTCGCGCAAATAGGCGGGCCGCCGTGAAGTCCTACTGGGCCTGCGCGATTCAGTCTCTCTGGAGTCTTCGGTCGGCGTGGACATGGCTTGTGTTGCTCCGTCCTCGTCCTGTGGAAAAATCTGGAACCGGCCTCCAGGCGTGGAGGCTGAAGATTCGATCTCCCGGTCCTCTGGCCCCGGTCGGATTCGTTCGAGCTCCCTCGT
>QLTV01012191.1:319108-333584 GCA_003457575.1 Thermophis baileyi
GATTGCTGTCAGACAGCTAGCTCCATTTTTTAATAGGCTCTAAGTAAAATTTCTACATTAAAAAAAATTATACCTAAACAACAGAATATAGGAGCAAAAAATCATAACAATTGTCTGAGCTATGCTTTTCTTCTTTAAATGGAAGTACTACCCATTTTAACCAGACATTAAGACTCATTAGTTTGGAATACTAGTATGGCTTGCACCTTACAAACTAGCTCAACTTTGTTTCCTTTAAATCTTGCTTTAGTTTCACACAAATTGCTTCGGACCAAGAGCTCCATTTTTAGGGAAAGAGAGTGGAATGGGGGGGGGGGTTGGCTTTGGAAATAAAAGCAAAGAAAGAAAAAAGGGGAAAGGAAGGGAAGAAGGGGACTAACCTTAAAAAAGTTTACTTGGCAGTAAGGCTACTCTCTTTCAGTGGGATTTACTCTTAATAGATACACATGATTGCAGGCAGACAGCTAGCTCCGTTGTTTAATAGGCTCTAAGTAAAATTTCTACATTAACAAAAGGGGAAAGGCATGCTCTGGATTCCGGACTCCAAGCCCTCGTTCTCATTCTTCCCCATCCCTTCCCGATCCTTCTTCCCCCTTTACCCCCCCCCCGCTTCCTTTTCCTTGAAGCTCCTTTCAGGGTGGAAGGGAAAACCAAATAAAAACGGGAAGGAGGCAAGGACAGAAAATGGTGCATGGCTGCAAAACAAGAGAAGGGCATTTTTCAGCCACTTTCTTGGACTGAAAAGTTGAGGGGACCCAAGCAGGGGTGGGTTCTAACTTACCTCGCTGCCAGTTAGCTTCCTCCTGTGTCGCGTGGGCGTGCCTTGTGGCCACGCGCATGCGCAGTGCCAAAAAAATCCAAAATAAATAAATAATAATAATTTTTAAAAAGCCAAAAACAAGATGGCGACCGCATGCACAGTGCCAGAAACTCAGCTTCTGCACATGCTCAGAAGAAAAATAAATAAAAATAAAAAAAAAAAAAATCAAAAAAAAAATATCCAAAAAAATAAAAAAAAAAAAAAAAAATAAAAAAAAAAAAAAAAAAAAAAAAAAGCAAAAAACAAGATGGCGACCGCATGCACAGTGCCGGAAACTCAGCTTCTGCACATGCTCAGAAGAAAAAAAAAATTCAAAAAATTCAAAAAAAAATAAATAAAAAAAATTCAAAAAAAAAGATGGTGGCCCCCACGGACCGGCACCGACTGATCCGGTTCGGTGACATCATCGTGACATCACCAGTGGGCCGATATTGGTTCGGGAGAACC
The DNA here is from genome assembly GCA_003457575.1 of Thermophis baileyi. NCBI lineage: Eukaryota > Metazoa > Chordata > Lepidosauria > Squamata > Dipsadidae > Thermophis > Thermophis baileyi. The sequence continues at coordinate 320,376 of QLTV01012191.1, forward strand.
GGTCCGAACCGGGAGGAACCCACCCGGGGATGTTACCTTCGGGGGATGTTACCTTCCAGAACGTACATTAATAATTAAGCACTTAATTCTGTGTTGTACACAGAGTTCTAGAGGGATTTTAGAATGCCATTATTATTTTCCATTTGAGATAACGCATTGCAGTCCTTTAACTTTGCAGCTGATATTCCTTCATTCAAAGCAAAGGTGTTTTCAAAAGCTGTAGGTGCTTTTAGTCAGCAACTGTAGAGATTCTCAATCATCCAGGTCATGGTTGTCCCAAAGGTGCTTTTCAAACTGCAATTAGACTTTCTTGGTTTTTTTTCCCCCTCAAAACCATTTCACTTCTCATCCAAGAAGCTTCTTCAGTTCAGAGGTGGATGAGAAGTGAAATGTTTTTGAAGGAAAAGTGGACAGAAATAGCAATAGCACTTAGATGTCTATGGAGATTCTCAGTCATCCAGGTCATGGTTGTCCCAAAGGTGCTTTTTCAAGAGGCAACTGGACTTTCTGGTTCTTCTTTGAAGATGTTTCGCTTCTCATCCAAGAAGAGCTGAAGAAGCTTCTTGGATCAGAAACGTCTTCAAAGAAAAACCAGAAAGTCCAGTTGCCTCTTGAAAAAGCACCTTTGGGACAATAGCACTTAGACTTAGAAATAACACTTAGACTTATATACCACTTCACAGTGTTTTACAGGCCTAAATGGTTTACAGAGTCAACATATTGCCCCCAACAATCTGGGTCCTCATTTTACCAACCTCGGAAGGATGGAAGGCTGAGTCAACTTTGAGCCGGTGAGAATCGAACTGCCATATTGCAGGCAGTCGGCAGTCAGCAGAAGTAGCCTGCAGTACTACATTCTAACCACTGTGCCACCACAGCTCATGTTATTAGCCCTTTTATGATGTCCTCTGATCAAGAGTTGATAAATTGAGCTAATATTTTTCATACCATATAGGGCAATAATACCACAATGAACATGTTCATGACATCAACATAGATTCAATCTAGTCTCTCTCTTCTTACATTTTGAATACAGGCTATGCATTCTTTCACTGAACAGATTTGACAGTACTACGGCCCGCTGAATCACATCTTACTGTACCTTCATTCTGGTCACATAGGTATCCAAAATTGCTTACATTACACTACAGTTGGAATCAACCCTTTTATAGTCTTCACTTACAAAATGTCAAGTTGTGACCATCCGTTTACTGTATGATTACTCTGAAAGAATGTAATTACCAAGGGAATAAAGGTGCTTAGGAATCCCTGTGCATTTATTTTTAATAATATATGGGAGCAAAATGCCATTACCTATTAAAAAGGCTTACAACATTATCAGTCAAACCAGTAGCCTAGATTTATATCATTTGAAATTGAATAGAAGTGCTCTTCTGCCATCAAAATGATATTTAAAGGGAAATGTTCATTCAATCATGCCAGCATAAGTCTTGTATGGACAGATTTACCATTAGACCTCCAACTTCTGCAATAATTATCCCTACCCTATTTTAATTAAATGCTTTTATCCTAATTAAAATAGTTAAATATTATGCAGCCACTAATTGTTACATGAAAGGATAGCTAACTACATTTATCTTTCTGGATATGTCAATTTACAAAGAGGGGAATTAGAACTGAAAAAACTGTATCATAATACTGTTATGTATATTTTTTTTCTTCCAAAACTATATTCTGAACATTTGATTTAATTTGAAGGTTAAGATTTTTAAGTTTTTAACAATTTTCTATACTGCATTGTTATAATTTGATATCTAAAGAGCCATTTCCATCATGTCTATTGTTCTTCTCTTCCCTGTTTTGTTTCTGAGGTTCAAAAATTAAATTTTAAATTCTTTAGGACTTTCTTCCTTTTATTCTTTAAATCCTTTCCCCTCTTCTTAACCATCTGATATATGAACTCAGTTCAATGTAGACTATTCTCAGGGCTCAGAACAACAAGCTCCTATTTCTGTTCAGATTAGTGCATTGCCAAAGAATGTATTCTGCAATTAAATAAACAGAATTTCTCATTTTATGTTAATGCTGGCAATTAAATGCTGGAACTTTAAAAAAAAAATCAAGCATGGTGCTATCTACATCCTTAGTAATCCACCATAGTTATTTTATACAAAAAATGTGGCAAACCCTTTGCACTGCTTATTCCTTTCCCTTTTAGTACTAAACTGACAATGGGCCACACAGTTTATGGATTGTAATTTTAGTATAGTTAGACCATGTATAATTGACAGACTGGATTTTATGATAAATTTTAGTTGTTATTTTATACTAGAATTTTTAATTGTATATTTACTGAGTGTTCTTATTTGTTCTGGTCTGTCTGGTCTATGACTGTAATAAACTGAATTGATTTTTTTAAAAAAAGAATAGAATAGAATTCTTTATTGGCCAAGTGTGATTGGACACACAAGGAATTTGTCTTCGGTGTATATGCTCTCAGGGTACATAAAAGACGAAAAGGAAAAAGGAAAAAGAAAAAAGAAAAAAAATATTCATCAAGAATCATAAGATACAACACTTAGTGATAGTCATAGGTTACTAATAAGCAATCAAATCATACTAGGAAACAATAGAACAATACAAATCGTAAAAATACAAGCAACATGGTTGTAGTCATAAGTGGGAAGAGATAGGTACTAGTAAGGATGAGAAGAAGAATAGTAATACAGTCTTAGGAGTTAAGTTGACAGTGTTGCAGGAATTAGTTGTTTAGCAGAGTGATGGCATTCGGGGAAAAACTGTCCTTGTGTCTAGTTGTTCTGGTGTGCAGTGCTCTACAGCCTCGTTTTGAGGGAAGGAGTTGAAACAGTTTGTGTCCAGGATGAGGTGGCGCAGTGGTTAGAGTGCAGTACTGCAGGCTACTTCAGCTGACTGCTAGCTGCAGTTCGGCAGTTCAAATCTGACCGGCTCAAGGTTGACTCAGCCTTCCATCCTTCCGAGGTGGGTAAAATGAGGACCCAGATTGTTGGGGGCAATATGCTGACTCTGTGAACCGCTTAGAGAGGGCTGTAAAGCACTGTAAAGCGGTATATAAGTCTAAGTGCTATTGCTATTGCTATGTGAGGGGTCTGTAAATATTTTCACAGCCCTCTTTTTGACTCATGCAGTATACAGGTCCTCAATGGAAGGCAGGTTGGCAGTAATTGTCTTTTCTGCATTTCTGATTATCCTCTGAAGTCTGTGTCTGTCTTGTTTGGTTGCAGAGCCAAACCAAACAGTTATAGAGGTGCAGACGACAGACTCAATCATTCCTCTGTAGAACTGAATCAGCAGCTCTTTGGGCAGTTTGAGCTTTCTGAATTGAAATCCTTAATAATAACCTGCCAGCCAATTCTGTGATTAAGCTGATGGAACAGGTTCAGCACCTTCCTCTCATGTCTTGGGGCAACCTTTCTTCCTCCTTATGCTTATAATTATGTAGCTCCTACGTGTAAAGGAGAGTACTACTTGGTGTAGTGGTTTAGGCACCAGATTAGAAACCTGGAGTTTTTGTCCTGCCTTAGGTTCAAAGCCAGATGAGTGACTTTAAGCCAGTCCCTCTGTTTCAGCCTTAGAAAGGGGAAGGGAAGAACAAACCACTGCCAAACAAACTTTTCAAGGAAATTGCAGGGACTTGTTCAGGCAGTTGTCAGAAGTCAAAAAGTGACTCAAAGGTACGTACGAACATACCTGCAAAAGTCTTAATGACTATAATACCATTAAAAAAGGAGGGACAACGCATTCTGAAATTTTTCGTCCGGCGACAAAGCAGTCACCCTTAAGTACACCATTAGTTAAAAATATAAAATGCACTCAAGAGTGTAATCAAATGTCTATTAAACTGATTGCCAGTTAACTTCACATACCGAAAAGACAACATTTGGTTGATCGGAATGTTACATTAGCCTGTCACCTGGTAGTTTTTGGATTTTTTTACGTGTGTTTGGGGGTCAGAATGTGTTTGTGAGTTTTCTTTCTCTTTGAAATTAGCCAATGCGAATGAATGGCTAAGGAAAAAAAACAACCCCAATTTCTTCTGTCAAAATTCACTGATTGTGCACACTGGGTGTTCTTGCATTTTATAGATTTTTATTTCATATATTAAAAAATAATGTCCCAATCAGAGGTGGGTTCCTCCCGGTTCGGATCAGTTTGCCCGAACTGGTAGCGACCTGCTGGTGACGTCACGATGACGACAAGGATCCAGTTCAGTCGGTGCCAGTCCGTTGGCGCCGCTATCTTTTTTTGAATTTTTTTTTTAAAAAAATTTCTTCTGTGCATACGCAGAAGCCGAGTTTCCGGCACTGCGCATGCGTCGCCATCTTGTTTTCTGCTTTTTTTAAAAAAAAATTCTGAATTTTTTAAAAAAAATTTGCACTGCGCATGTGCGCGCCCACGAGGCGCGGCCACGCGGCGCGGGAGGAAGCGAACCGCAGCGAGGTAAGTTAGAACCCACCCTTGGTCCCGATCTACTGAATGGCTTATCTTTGACACTTCTAGTTGCAACACCAGCAGAAGAGAAATATACCAGCTCCGTTGTAACCTTTTAGTGACAGGTAATTAGTAAGCAAGGGTGACAATGATGGCCCACCAGTCCTAAGCACCATAGTGCTAATCAACTAAACAATAAAGGAGTAGCAACTATTAAACCATTAGCCTGGTTATAAACCAGGGTAAAAATGAAAGCCTTCTCACTGCACACGTGCCTTACATTTAGGAACAGCAAGGGTAAAATAGAACTTTTATAAAAAGAACACCACTCCAGAGAATTTTGTTCCTTGAATTAGAATCACAGCAGGTTGGCAGTGTCAGGATGACTTTGGTTGATCTTGAAAAGCTAAGGAGGATTGGCTCGAATAATACTTGTTGGAAAACTATTAGGAATTCTCCGAGGTGAGGACTAGATTAGGAAGTTTTTTAAAAAAAAAACTGGAAAAAAGCAGTGGCAGATCATCTCTATACAGGAGCCCAAAATATCCTAGAGCAGTGATGGCTAACCTTTTTTTCCTCGGGTGCCAAAAGCGGGGGAGCGTGGAGGAGGGGTCGTGTGTGTGTGTGTGCCCACACCCATTATTCAATGCCCCCCATGCGCCCCGACTTCTGGTAGGCCCATTTTTCGCCCTTCCCAGGCTCCAGAGGCTTCCCTGGAGCCTGGGGCCGGTAAGCCCATTTTTTGCCCTCCAAGGCTCCAGAGGCTTTCCTCAAGTCTCCAGGAGGGCGAAAACGGCCTCCCGCGGGCTCCAGAGGCCCTCTGGAGGCCCGAAACGGGCCCATTTCCAGACTTCCGGTACTTCCATAGGCCTGTTTTTCACCCTCCGAGGCTCCAGAGGCTTTCCTGGAGCCTCCAGGAGGGTGAAAACGGCCTCCTGCGGGCTCCGGAGGCCCTCCGGAGGCCGGAAATGGCCCGTTTCTGGACTTCCGGGAGGCCCATTTTTCACCCTCCCAGAGCCTCAGCACGAGCCCTGTAATTACCTGGTATCCAAAACAGGCCGCGTGGAGACTCCTGGGAGGGGAGGGGCAGCGTGGGCATGCACATGCATCTCCCACATGCGCGGCAAAGACCCGAAAATCAGCTGGCCGGCGGGAGGCGTGTGCACATGCGCGATGGAGCTGACCTAGGGCGACGGCTCGCGTCCCTGCAGAGATGGCTCTGCATGCCACCTGTGGCACGCATGCCATAGGTTCACCATCACGGTGCTAGAGTAATGCATCTTATCAGGAGTTAAGGTCAACTTATCTTAGAAAGAGGCATAAAAATATAAGCATTTGTCCTTGCATCACTGACACAAATTAAAACTAAAAGAGGGGATCCAATGCTCCTTGATGGAGGGAAGTGTTCTGGGTCCAAAATGAAAAGTAGACAAAGAAGTAAGGTGATGCCTGAACTTGGCAATGCAGAATCGACAGTGCTAAAATCAGGCAGGACTATTTAAGTAAACATACCTCTACTGTAGCTATCTCTCATAATCTTGAAGGCAGCAGCAAAGTATCCTTTGACTCAGAAAGGAAAAAAAAAATTCCTACACAAGTGAATATACTATAATTCCCTCCCTGTGTGTGTATTGTAACTGTATATAATGCAGTATATATAGTTGGTTGTGACTCTTCGTCCTGTTCCTCAAGGTTATTCCTTCTGTCCAAGACAGAATCCTTCGAGGTTACAGGGAAAAGTGAAGCGGAATCAATAGAACGAGAGCTGATTCTTAGGGATCATTTCACCAATTTGGAACTGAAAGGTTTAAGATTGATCTTTCAGAAACCAATCTTCCTAGGATCTGCAAGCACACTTTCTTACTCATGAGAAGGGTCTCTGCCATCCAGACAGCCTTTTCGTTCATTACTATCTGAATTGGTTTCTACTTAGTCCTATGCTGTCGGGTCTGTATGGGACTCAAGCATCACTACGTAACAATGGATACTGTCAGAGTTTAGGCAGCATGATTAGTATTATAAGATAAACCCAGGAGCAAAACACAGCACTCAGCACAAAGAGCCTTTAGATAATTAATAGTGGTTTTATATACAACTAAATATATACATACATATACGTGGTAGATACCTTATCATACAGCTATGGATACACGGAGAAGAGCAATGAGAATACATGAGGGATAGAACATGAGGAGAAGGGACACGCCCTCTAATGGCTTCCCTTATATAGGCAGCTTCTTACCCAGCTTCTTAAAGTGGCAGTAACCCTGCTGCCTTATTCCCATTGTATCAGCTTCCGGTTGCCTTAGCTTACAACCTCTCATCAGCTTACAGCTATTAAATCTACATACCCTGACAGATACCTTACCTTGGCAGGCCTTGTGTTTAATGGGTGGGTTGCAATGAAGCAGTAGCTCTGCTCTCTTGGAAGATCTATGGAAGATCATTTGCCACTATGGAAATGTAGGTAAACATGGTAGCATTTACATAAAAGGATACAGAAAACAAAACTAAAAAATCCAAGAGATTCCAGGAAATAGTCAGACACGCAAAGGTTAAAATCTCGGGAGAATCAAAATACTACTCAAAAACCTTTACCTCCTGCCTCTCCTAACATTCACAAGGCAATTCTCAGGCACCACCCAATTAAAGCAATTCAATTTAAACATTGCACTACTTTAAAAGGCTGTCAGAAAGCACTCCCGGTTGAATCTATAGCAGCAGTGAAGCAAGAGTTTGGCAAAGAAACTAACTTCCCCTCAATTGGATTCTCATTTTTATTAAACTCCTCTCTGCTTGAAAGCCTCTGGGGTAGCGGACAATTTTAACATTTTTGCAAATGAAGCAGGTATTCTTAAGAAAAAGGCTGTGTGAGAAGAAGTCCCAGATCAGGGGTGTGTAATCAACTGGCAGCCACTTAGCTGGATATGAATGACCCCAAATGAAAGCAAATCTCCATGAATCAGTGGCAGTCAACCAAAAATGCCAGATCAAATAAGGTTGACTATCTTATATCACATTAACTACTGTATCTTTTTACCTGGTTTTTATTCTCTGTTCATTGTCCAGAGTCATATGGAGTGGTGTGGTGGCCTAGAGGTGGAACTCTCACCTCACAATCAGGAGGCTGTGAGTTTGATCCTAGGTAGAGGCCAGGGGTGGGTTCTAACTTACCTCGCTGCTGATTCGCTTCCTCCCGCGCCGTGTGGCCACAGTGCCGAAAATTCCAAAAAAATTCCCCCCAAAAAAAGCCAAAAACAAGATGGTGGCGCATGTGCAGTGCCAGCAACTCAGCTTCTGTGCATGTGCAGAAGAAAAAAAAATTCCAAAAAAAAAAATTCCAAAAAAAAGATGGCGGCGTCCACGGACCAACCGAACCGGCTCCGTGACGTCATCAGCAGGTTGCTACCGGTTCGGCCGAACCGGTCTGAACTGGGAGGAACCCATCTCTGGTAGAGGCAGATATTTCTCTCTCTGAGCACAATGAGACTATCTGCTGAACAAAACTCCGCATTGGTGACAGGAAGAGCATCCGGCCATTAAACACTCTGCTAGCTCCATTCAGTTGCCCAGACTCCACCCTGCAAGGGATTATGGGGTCATTTAAAAGATGATGATGATTGTCCAGAGTCATATGTTTGAGATGGGTAGCCATAGAAATTGAATAAATAAATAATAAATAACTGGAGGAAGTCTCACTCCTTCAACCAGGCTGGATTTTAATCCAGTTCCAAAGTTTCCATAAGAGTTTACATGTTCATTGAGTTCATACAAGTTGCTCTAGACCAGGAGTGTCAAACTCGATTTCTTGAGGGCTGCATCAGGGTTGTGTTTGACCTTGAGGGGCCAGGGTAGGCGTGGCCAGCTCGACGTCACTCATGTTGGGGTGCCTGTGGTGGCCCGAGCACTCTGTCAGTGAAAATGGGCTCCCGAGCTCTGTTTTTGGCTGTGACAGCCTCCTGCAACCCTCTGCCAGCAAAAACGGAGCTCGGGAGGGCCGCGGGCAGCCCTCCCAAGCTCCATTTTGCTGGCAGAGGCACTGCAGGCCGGTCCTTCACTGTTTCCAGGGCAGCCCCGTGGGCCAGATCTAAGCACCCCATGGGCCGGATTCAGCCCCTGGGCCTTGAGTTTGACACCCCTGCTCTAGACACTCATCTTTATGCTGGAGATTTGAAAAAGGTTGATCCATTCCACGTCCCAATTCCATGAATAACTAAAAAAGGAAAATTTAATTATTTGCTTCTGTATCTAAAATCATAACCTATTATACTACATCATATATGCCCTGTGATTTTCCCCAATGGCCAGAAAATGCAAATAAAGTTATATACATGTTTTAATAGCTTGCTGGAATATAATCTATTCATTGCAGTTGAAATTCCTTCCCGCCAAATCACTCAAATGAACTATGGTTTAACTTAGAAATTGCTCTTAGGCTATAAGCTCCGCTGCTTTATCTCACCAGCAAACGAAACTTGCTCAGTTTGATCATCTGTCCCTTCGAACATTCAATCTGTCCCCAACATGTCACTTTCCATTTCATTCATTGTTAAACTTATTCCTGAAGGAAATCTTCTTTCCTTGTCAGTTTGCATCTCATTAGTCCAGAACCTCTTTTTTTTTATCCTAATCTATACTTGACGAATGTATCTTGTCTTTTTATGTACACTGAGAGCATATGCACCAAAGACAAATTCCTTGTGTGTCCAATCACACTTGGCCAATAAAGAATTCTATTCTATTCTATTCTATTCTATTCTATTCTATTCTATTCTATTCTATTCTATTCTATTCTATTCTATTCTATTCTATTCTATTATTTTCTATTCTATTCTTTGCATCAGTTTCCTTTTCTGAATCCACTTTCACTTCTACAGGTCTAATAAAAGAGTGCACTACAATGGATGGCAAGGCCGTGCCCCCTTAATATATTCTGTATAGAGTGGTTAGAAATGGGGCTGGAAATAAGGAAGCCAGGAACAGAAAAAGCTACTTTGTAAACAGAGGCTAAAGTCAGTGTGATAAACAATCCGTGGTAACTCCTATGCAAAGAGCAGAAGAAGCTCATGATTTGAATCACGCATGTACAAATATCTTCAGGTTCCTAACTTGTTAAAAATGGCTTGTCATGTCATTTTTTTAAATGTAAATTGCTCGATTCCGTAATGATGTCTATAACCTATGTCAGATTTCTTCCTACGAGAGGATCATAGCAAGGGGTCAACAAGCAATTATCTGACCAAGATGTTCCATGTATTGTGCATTAACAACTTTTCTGAGAGTCACAGCTTCGTTGTATCAGCATCACCTGGAAGAATCAGACTTAGAAGCTCAATTTCCCAATCTTGATCTAAGACATATTTAAGTCCTATATAGGGCCAGTTCAGCATAGATTGACAATTGTAACAATTTGTGAACAGATAAGCCTGGCAGCAATTATTAGAACTTTGCTAGGACCCAATCTGACTACCCAATGTTTAATATATGGGACACTTAGAAGCTTTAATACATGGCAAGGAAGTTATGGACTACATGGCCAATAGTAAGAGGTACTGTAGGCAGAGGTGGGTTCCTCCCGGTTCGGACTGGTTCGGCCGAACCGGTAGCGACCCGCTGGTGATGTCACAGTGACATCACGGATCCGGTTCGGTCGGTGCTGGTCCATGGGCGCCACCATCTTTTTTTTTTTTTTTTTTAAATTTTGAATTTTTTTCCAGGTTTTTTTTCTTCTGCACATGCGCAGAAGCTGAGTTTCCGGCACAGCGCATGCGTCACCATCTTGTTTTTTGGCTTTTTTTGTGGGGGGGGGTTTCAGATTTTTCAGCACTGCGCATGCACACACGCGCCCATGAGGCGTGGCCACGCGGCACGGGAGGAAGCGAACTGGCAGCGAGGTAAGTTAGAACCCACCCCTGACTGTAAGATATATTTCAGCAACATATGGATTGTAAAATAGCCACATCTGTATAATTCTATTCAATTATTCTACTGTATGCATGTATATACTCCATTGTACAGTGTATCCTATTGTATTTAAAGTAAATTTGTTTCTGGCTTTTTCCACACAGAGATTATGTTTGAAAAATACAAAATGACAGCATTTCTTTGACACCATGCTGTTCAGGGATGGATCTATTTTCCACAGTGGTGACCAACAGCAATCAAGAAAAAATGTGCCCGTTATTTTTGGAAGATTTTCCATTCCTATGTGGCTACATTAAGAACCACTGAGACCCCTTATCTAATAGACTGATAGATGCTCCAGCAAGAACGATTCCATGGAGAATTTACTCTTAGAAGAATATTTCCCTTCTTATCAATCACCCTTATTGTGTTTTTCAAAGCAGGATGATGATAGTTCTCAAAGCACAAGACTTTATTCATTGCTACAAAACAGGAGGTAAGCTTCAGAATCAATTTCAGTGTGTTCTGACACTAAAAAGAAGCAAACAAGTCAACACATACTCAAATATTTTTTTCTCACAACTAGATAATCCCTTTGGATAACGAGACCACACTTCTAAAATGAAAAACCCCCACGTCTTAAACTAATAAAGATTTGACAGTTCACAATAGCGAAGTTAGAAGCAAGTAAAGAAATCTGATGAATAAAAAACAGAATTCTTTCACAAAATCTGCAAAATGGTTGCATATCAATAAATCCAGGAAATACAGTTTTTCAAATAAATGCAAGAAAAATATATTCCTTACTTCTAGTTTGAAGAGCCTTTTTTTCTGTAGTGAGAGAGAACCATTAACGTCTCTCTTTCTTTCAGTAAACTGAATTTGTAGGGCACAAAATTGCACTCATTCATAGTTATTTAGTTGATGAGGTCTTTGACTTGATTGCAAACTTTTATTTTACTTACTCTTACTCTCTCCATAGTGGGGAGAAATCCTATGAGTTTATCCAATTCCTATAATTTGAACTTTAAGCATCCACAAATATTTCACAAATAGTATTTAGAGAGAATCCAAGTAGATGATCATTTGATTAATGTCAAATGAAAGAAGTCTGTATCTTAGGATTTTCATATACTGAACTTTGATAAAGAACAAATAAAGAGATAAAAGATGTTGTTAATTTGCCCAGATTTAGCAGTTTAGCAATAGTTTTCTAACAATATTCAATAATAACTAAAGACTAAGAAATAAGCATACTGCAGTATATATGTAGATAGATAGATGATAGATAGATGATAGATAGATAGATAGATAGATAGATAGATAGATAGATAGATAGATAGATAGATAGATAGATAGATAGATAGATAATGATACAGATACAGATACAGATACAGATACAGATACAGATACAGATACAGATACAGATACAGATACAGATACAGATACAGCTACAGATAGATACAGATACAGATACAGATACAGATACAGATACATAGATACATAGATACATAGATACATAGATACATAGATACATAGATACATAGATACATAGATACATAGATATAAGCTGAAATACGTATTTGAATGGAATAGGACATCAGTCATCTATGACCAGAGCAGATTTTAGACCATGTTTTCAATCATTAGCAGTAAATTGAGCAAGCAATTTTCTTTCCATATTTCTGTATGTTATGCATATTTCATCCATTCCCTAACTAGTGCAACATAATAACCATCACCACCTCATCATGCCATCAACCTTACATTTGTGTGTTGGGTAAAAAATACTAAGTCTGCCTAATATCTTGAAGGTAAAAACCAACACATGAGCAATTGGTTAGACTTCTCCCATGCAAGCATTTGAATTCATCATGCTCCCTTGCTCCAGCATGGCTTCTGTTGTCCAAGTCTGTGATAGTCAAAAAAGACAAGGGAAAATTGTTTACAAGACACACAATTTCAAGACCATGGATAGCTACGTTAGATAGCCACCATCAATGATTTAGAATTTCAGACTTAGAAAACAATTTTGTAATCAGAGTAGCTACAAATTACTCTGATACTGAGCTGGAGCAACTGGCAGAATTTTATCATCTGGTCAGAAAAGTCTTTCCTGTTGCTTTATTCTCCACAAAAATCCAATTATCTTTGATTAATGTATTGTACATACTAAAGGTCAGAGAAAGGGCGAAATCTCTATCCATCTCTATATCTATTTTAATTAGAGAAACCATATAGGCAGGGAATGAAAAGGAACAAAATAAAGGGATAAAGGGATAGGATACAAAGGAGTAAATAAGGGATTTACAAGATTATAATTTTTCAGTATATCATTAATGGATTGTGACTATCTGAATATATTCAGACTGAAAACAGTTCAGAAATCATAATTAAGTTTTAAGCAAAGCACAACTATCAAGAGTGACTGTCAACACAATCTAAATTGCACAATAAAAGTAAGACAGCTATACATTCTGTCCCTAATGTTAAATATCTATTGTAATTTAGAAATCCTATAAAATTAAAATATAAACCTTATGCAAAGAGGAACCCATACAGTATTTTAGATCATGTACAAATCCATTAGAAATGGATTCCAATTTGGAATGGAATGGAATGGAATGGAATGGAATGGAATGGAATGGAATGGAATGGAATGGAATAGAATAGAATAGAATAGAATAGAATAGAATAGAATAGAATAGAATAGAATAGAATAGAATAGAATAGAATAGAATAGAATAGAATAGAATAGAATAGAATATTAATAGAATGGAATGGAATGGAATGGAATGGAATGGAATGGAACGGAACGGAACGGAACGGAACGGAACGGAACGGAACGGAACGGGAGGGAACGGAACGGAACGG
>QLTV01012191.1:340333-353056 GCA_003457575.1 Thermophis baileyi
TATTCTATTCTATTCTATTCTATTCTATTCTATTCTATTCTATTCTATTCTATTCTATTCTATTCTACCCTACCCTACCCTACCCTATTCTAAATTCCTATTCCTATTCCTATTCTTCAGAAGCCAAACCCTTAATCTCTTGGCAAGGAGTGAAATCCACCAGAATACTATGGATGCGATACCAAAGTTTCCCTTTCTAAGGGCAATTTTTTCCACCTGTTCATTTCTAATGGAATATATTCAGGAATACACACCTGCTGTCAACGGAAGCAACTAAAGTAGCTGTAATTCATGTAGTATCCTCTGGACAGCCTAGTAATTTTGTTGCTACCCTCCTTCCTTATTCACTTTGAACATGCCTTTTGTGTCAGAAAGAAAGCAAATTGAATTCCGCTTTGAAATTCATCTGTGCTTAGATACAATTGGCTCCTCGCATCTATGCACAAAGGGAAACCATTTCTCCTGAAAAGGAATAAGCTCATCATCTTTTTGAGCTCCTTATGATGTCAGGTTTTATTATCGGATCTCTAAATACCCCGCATAACACACATCTACATCTTACTGGAAGTAAATCAATCATTCCCCTAGGAGAGTGTTGATGCTGGCAAAAGACAAACCCAGTTTTTTTGCAAAAGGGGCTAATTATTTCTGCAATCATGTAAATAGATGGGAGCTGCATCGTATCAAATAATCCACCAATTTAAAAGAGCAATGCAATTAGGTGCTTTCAGCTTCAGGAGCAAAATCTTCATTATTACTATAATTTCCTCTAACTTGTTTGGTGACACTTGCAATTTAAATCTACTAGAGGCTCTGGCACATATTCTATTGCCCACCTTAGCAGATCATAGTGGGGCCTTGCACTTAAAAATGTAAAAAAATTATCTCTTCAAGAAATCCAAAGACATAATTTAGGGTGGTTAGGAATTGCACTCGCTTTAAAAAAAAGAAAAGAGGTAAGATTGTTGAGAGTTCTTGTACCAATTGGAGAGAGATTTAATCACCTTTGTTTCCTGAACTGATTGCGTGATCATATAATTTTACTTCCATTGGTTTATTTAAAAAAAAAAAGCCAGGAAAAAAATAATTTGATGCAAGGAAATTACTCTTCCTTGCATCCAATTGCAAGGAAGATACATACAACATTGTGGTGTTGTATTTACAAAAATTTCAGGGGGGGGAAAGGAAAAAAAAAGGTATTTCACGAGAAGAGTACTCCACTCCTCTGCTCACAATAGAATCCCTTATGCCACCAGGCTTGAAATTTTGGGCTTGGACAATCTGGAACTGCACCGCCTGCGGTCTGACCTAAGCGTAGTACACAAAATTGTCTGCTACAACATCTTACCTGTCAACAACTTCTTCAGCTTCAACCGCAATAATACACGGGCAAACATTCGATACAAACTCAAGGTAAACCGCTCCAAACTCGATTGCAGAAAATATGACTTCAACAACAGAGTGGTCAATGCCTGATATGCACTACCTGACTCCATTGTCACTTCATCAAACCCCCATAAATTCAACCTTAAACTGTCTACAATGGACCTCACCCCGTTCCTAAGGGGTCTGTAAGGGGCGTGCATAAGCGCACCAGTGTGCCTACCGTCCCTGTCCTACTGTCCCCATTTATTATAGTCACATAACTATAACTAATGAACAGTTGTCTCTCGCTCGTGTATTTTTGAACCTGGCTGGCTATTGTGTTCCTCACAAGATCAAAGAATCTTATTTCTGACCTTGATTTCGTCATCCTTCCCTTGTGTTTCACAATTCTGAAAAAAGGAGTCATGACCAGTAGAAAAAAGAGGGTATAAGGACATAATTATGCTGGGTGGTGGAGTTTTAAGACGGTGGAAAAAATAATTCTATAGCTGAGCCACCAAGAATTATCCAGTGTTCAGTTTCACAGTGGTCAGCCAAATTTCTCAATAAGACATAATCAGGACATCAGATTGTCCTTAGTGTTTGACAAACAGAGATATAATACAGCTGTAAGGATGGTTCGATTTCACTGGCGCGTGTAATACTTCTTGATCGAGTGTCTGGTTAAAAGCTAAGCTCCAATTCAAATATGATTGCCACATGTGTTATCAAACAAACACAAAGGGGCATTGGTCTTACCTGATACGCTCCTTCTCATTGGGGTGGAGATAGCATCCAGGAATGGGTTAACTCCATCTGTCAGCTAATTGGACTGAGTCTGCAAGTTGTGATGACACGCCTCCTCTGCTTGCATCTCTAGCTTTTTGACGAAGGCATCGATGCAGACTGATGTGCTATGCTGTAGTTGTATCCCCTCGTGGACCCAGGACCAATCTGGGTGGAACTGGATACTATCTCCACCCCAACAAGATGGAGCGTATCAGGTAAGACCAACGCCCCTTCTCCATAGTGGTGGAGATAGCATCCAGGAATGGGACATACCAAAGCTGTCTGTCCTACAGGTGGGCCGCAGTCTGGTCCAAAGTCCCCTGCTCCCTGTGGACACTCTGAAGGACTCACCTGCCAAAGGCCACCTCAGCCGAGGCATAGATGTCAAGCTTATAGTGTCGGATAAAAGGGGATGGAGAGGACCAGGTAGCCGCTTGACAGACCTCCTCTATAGAGGCCTGCATTACCCATGCCACAGTTGTAGCCGTGCTCCTCGTGGAATGGGTGGTTACTCGCCGAGGCAATGGCAAGGCCTGGATCTCATAGGCCTTGGCGATACATGCCCTAACCCACCGTCCCAAGGTTGAGGGGGTGACCCTGTTACCCAGCGTGGCAGGCTGAGACAAGACAAACAGGGTTCCGTCCTCCTTAGGGAGGAAGTCCTTCTGATGTATATGCAGAGGGCCCTCCTCACATCCAAGGTATGCCACCTCTTTTCCAAGTGGTGGACTGGCTCAGGACAGATGTTCGGCAGCACCAGTTCCTGAGCCCTGTGGAACCAAGTGTTCACCTTGGGGATGAAGGAGGGGTCCAGCCGCAAAACCACCCTGTCAGACACACAAAGGTCCTTCCTCACCGATAGAGCCACCAGTTCTGAGATTCGCCTGGCCATTATAATGGCCACCAGAAATGCCACCTTACATGTAAGGAAGTGCAGGCTGGCCAATCTCAAAGGCTCAAAGGGGCCCCCGGTAAGAAAGTTCAAGACCTTAGCCAGGTCCCATGTAGGGTACCTGTGCACCACTGGCGGGCTCAGGTTGGTCGCTCCCCTGAGGAACCGATGGACCATGGAGTGCTGGGCGAGAGAGTCCAAAGCTCCATCAGCCAAAACTGAGGACAGGGCCACCACCTGCCTCTTGATGGTATTTGGGGATAGCCCGTTATCCAGTCCTTCCTGGAGGAATTCCAGTATCCTGGGACAGATAGACCTTGCACTCCACAGTGTCTATGACTGCTTCCAAATGACACAGGACAACAGATGAAAACCCTCAGGGGAGTGGAGAGGAACTCCAGGGAGAGGCCCGACCTCACTGTCTCACGGACCCAGGCGTCTGTGGTGGTGTCCTCCCATTGGCTGGCAAAGAAGGCCAGGCGACCCCCCAATGGGAGGGTTGGCTGAGCAGTCACTTTGAACACCAAAAGGAGTGACCCCCCACCTCAAAAGGACCTTTTGGGGGGGAACCTCTGCCCATTCCTACCTGGCCTCTCCTGTTGTTGTCCTTGTCTGGGAGGGAATAGCCTTTGCGAACGCGGCATCCCAAATCCGCTGTCTGGCCCTTGAAAGGACGAGCAGCAAAAATAAGGGGGCGGGTGTGAGTCCGCTCGCCGGGACAGGGACGGCAGAATCTTGCGCTTGTCCCTGGACTCGACCAGGATAGGATCCAGGGAGTCTCCAAACAGCCTATCCCCCGAATACGGGGCGGAGACCAGTCTCCACTTATTCCTGGCATCGGCCTGCCACTGGCGGAGCCGTAGGAGACGTTGGGTTGCCACCAATGAGGCAACGGACTTGGATGCGAATCTCACTGCATTCAGCATGGCATCCGCTGAAAATTCCATTGCCGCCATTAATTTATTAAGGTCTTGATGGGACCTCATGTCACCAGCTGGTATCCTCTCCTGTAGTTACCTCAACCAGAGCAGTGAAGCTCTATTAAAAAAGGAGGCAGCTATGGAGGCCTTAACAGCCCAGGCGGCCCCCTGGTGGGCCTTTACTAATGATTGTTCTGCCCTTTTGTCCTCAGGCCAGAGGGTGTCCTCCAGAGAGCCTGCCAGGACAGAGGGTGAGGATAATGCAGCTACAGGGGCATCTACTATTGGTACCTGAAGGGCCTTAGAAAGGTCTGAGCCCATGTTATAAAATCATCTGTCCAGGCTGCTGGGATTGGGCCCTGTCCCAGGAGAGGCTCACTGCTTCTGCACTACATCCAGGAACAGCCTGGGGGCGGGTACCACCTCTGTCTCTATGGCTGGTTCTGCAAAGAGTGAATCTGCAGGATCATCCGACTCATGCAGTCTCTTGAGTTGTCTGATTGGTACCCAGGTGAGCAGTGTTCTTCGCTTTGAAGAGCAAAGATCTGAACAACGGAGGCCGAAATAGACCAACAAAGGTGGGCTGATCAGGCAATAACCCTTCATCATCAGATAATTCTAGGTCCCGTTGGGTTTCCTCTTCTGACAAAGATGCCTGACTGGAAGAGGCTGGAGAGTATTGCCCCTGGGGGGTTAAATTTCCCCCTGAAAAATGGGACCCTTGATGGTGAACATGGGGCCTGGGGTGATCAGGAATCACTGAAGCTGCTCTCTGTTGCAACCCGGCTGCAATCCCTTGTCTGATCGCCTCGGAGATCAAAGCCCCCATATTGGCAGGGATTTGAGGCTCTAATCGCTTCTCCAAGTGAAGGCCTGCAGCGGTGGGTGTGAAGGTTGCCTCAGCAGAGGGGAATGGCGCAGTGGTTAGAGTGCAGCACTGCAGGCTACTTCAGCTGACTGCTAGCTGCAGTTCAGCGGTTCAAATCTCACCGGCTCAAGGTTGACTCAGCCTTCCATCCTTCCGAGGTGGGTAAAATGAGGACCCAGATTGTTGGGGGCAATATGCTAACTCTGTAAACCGCTTAGAGATGGCTGTAAAGCACTATGAAGCGGTATATAAGTCTAAGTGCTATTGCTATTGCTATCTCTGTCTTACAAGCTGCTCCCAGGCAGGCACTGGAGGCCTAGGTTCTGGCAGGGAGCCGAAGTACAACTCATTGTTGCCGGGCAGATTAGAGGTCTGCTCCACAGCGCCATCTGGGGACCATGCCACCATTTGCAGATCATTCTGCAGATCAGGCAGCTCCAATGGCTGTGAGGCAATTGGGCAGGGACAGGCTGTCTCCGTAGTTTGAAAACGTCTTGTCTTCTTATCAGTCTCCCTCTGAGCCTTTGTGATTGCCCTCTCAATGGCCTTCTGGTGCCACTTGGCCTCCTGCTCTGTGGTCTTAGAGACCTTCTTAGCCAGCTTGCTCGAGTGAGGCTCAGCAGCTGCTCTCTTCCCTGCGGGTCTCGCTCCCGAGGGCCCTGCATCATCATTACGGTCCTTGGAAGGGAGTGCCGTGTTTCCCGCTGCAAGAGCGGTGTCTCTGGCAAAGGCGGCCGCTATTTTGACTCTCCCAGCCTAGCAGTCTCACCCGATTTGGGCCCTGCTGCTCTAAGCGCCACAAAGGACCTGGTGCTATCTAGGATGCCCGGGGAGCGGGCAGGGGCTAGAATGCCTCCAGATGGCTTCCAAGGCGAAGGGCTCATCTACTGGGGACTTTCGCGCAGCGGGGGGTCCTTCCGACAGTCCTGTGACTCACCCCACTGCCAAGCATGTCTTCGGCTCCGACCGATGCAAACGGAGCTCAAATTGGCGCGAAAGATTGTCCTTCCCTGAGCCCCAGGGTCAGCGTTGCGGAGCTAGGCTCGTGGGCGCTACCCTGTCAGTGCTGCAGTCAGGCATCCTGATTGCCACCACGTGGCCCTCAGCAGGGTCGGGCTGAAAGCCCTTCATGCTGGAAATCGTGAGCGGCTCAACCAGCCAAGACTGGGAGCCGTCAGCTATCGATCTTTAAATTCTCCTGCGGTTGGAAAGCATCCAGGAATTGAGTAACTAGAAAACACGTCTTGTCCAAGCTAAGACTGAGTCTAAAAGCTGGGGACGCAAGCAGAGGAGGCGTGTCATCACAACTTGCAGACTCAGTCCAATTAGCTGACAGACAGAGTTAACCCATTCCTGGATGCTATCTCCACCAATATGGAGAACAACCAGTTTTGTATCTCAAAAACATTCATGGTTTCACTTGGTGATTGCTTTGCCTAAGGACCAAATTGCCAGTGCCCATTGTGGTCAGTAAATGAGGACTCCCTATATATTAAAATAAAACCAACAGTGGCATATTAAAACAGAAGTAGATATCCAGTCAGTTTCACCCTTAAGGAACCCCTTAGAAAAAGATGTATTTGGAGATTCTCAGTCATCTAGGTCATGGTTGTCCCAAAACTGCTTTTTTTAAAGGTGACTGGACTTCGTTTTTCCTTGAAGATGTTCCACTCCTCATCTTAACTGAGGAATCTTCTTGGATGAGAAGCAAAACGTCTTCAAGGAAAAACAACGAAAGTCCAGTTGCCTCTTGAAAAAGCACCTTTGGGACTTAGAAAAGGATCTCCCTTCTGAACTGACGGATCTCTCCTACTGGCAGGAACACCAGGCAATTGTCATATATCCAAGTAGTGGGAAATACAACATGGCAAATCATACTCACCATTGCTTATTGCCCAAGGAAGAGTCATCTTGAGATGTGTGGATATCAATGGCCAGCCAAATGGTTCAGAATGCTGGTTCTGACCTTGACTAATCACAAGATCAAAAGATTAACAGAGTTGGAAGGGATCTTGTAGGTCATCTAGTCCAACCCCCCGCCCAAGCAGGAGACCCTACACCATTTCTGACAAATGGCAGTCCAATCTCTTCTTGAAAGCCTCCAGTGATTAAGCTCCCACAATTTCCGAAGGCAACTTCTGTTCCATTGGTTGATTGCTCTCACTGTCAGGAAATTTCTCCTTATTTCTAGGTTGAATCTCTCCTTGATCAGTTTCCATCCATTATTCCTTGTCTGGCCTTCAGGTGCTTTGGAAAATAGCTTGACCCCATCCTCTCTTTGGCAGCCCCTCAAACATTGAAATATTGCTATCATGTCTCCCCTGGTCCTTCTCTTCACTAGACTAGCCATGCCCAGTTCCTGCAACCGTTCTTCATATGTTTTAATCTCCAGTCCCCTAATCTTCCTGGTTGCTCTTCTCTGCACTCTTTCTAGAGTCTCAACATCTTTTTTATAGTGTGGTGACCAAAACTGGATGCAGTATTCTAGGTGTGGTCTTACTAAGGCTTTATAGAGTGGTATTATTACCTCCCTTGATCTTGATTGATCTTAATCTACTCTAGAATTTATAGTTAGGCTTCATAAGACAGAGTCCTGTTCTTGCACTCTGCATTCTCAAAGCCTAACACTCATTATGCTGTCAAAGGAGGATCTTCGATGGTAACCAGCTGCAAAAATCCGGTTCATAAAAACAAGGCCTAAGTGAATTGAGCAGGCAGCTCAAGGCAGCATCTTCAAGACTGCTGAGTGCAGGCTAGGAGGAGGAGGGAACCTGCCACCTCCTATTAATTTTTGCAGTGCTTCCATCTGTGCATGAAATGGCCTAATGATCCAAGCAATTGCAGTCACTTGTTACGGATCTTTTCACTTTGTCCCCCCACCACCACAAACAAACTTGCTGATGATATTAGTGGGCAGCTGCCAGAATTCATCACAACACTTTAACACATCCTTGGCTGTCTCTTGGCAGATGTGAAGATGCCTGAATGTTCTGTAGTTGGCATATATGACAGACCCAAACACAATTACTCTTCAGAAGTCTATTTAAGGGAGAAATTGGGGGTGGGGTGGGGTGGAGAAGGAGATGGGGGGAAAAGGAAAGCTCTGCTCATCATCTTCAGAGAGGAAAAAAAGAGGTTAAAATAAAGCCAGCAAAAGACTGAGCTATGTAGCTTTTTTTTTAAAGATGATAAAAATCAGAAAGCAGGCTATAATGGGGCAGAAATAAGACAGTCATAAGAAGGTCATAAGGATAGACTCTCAATGGCATGTTCCAATTTCTCTCTTTGTCTCTTGGACAGTCTGGCTTAATGGGCCACACAATGATAGCACAGAAATAAGGCTGAACGGCCAGTCCAATCACCTTCTTAACATAGAATGGGAGTCATTTGATAGATTACTGGCATAATATGGCAAAGTGCCTAGGACATTCCAGAACAGTGGGTGTGCTTCAGATCCCTGCCATTAAACATTGCCATCTTCTGGGATCAAGGAAATGTGCCTTCTTTGTTGTGGACCTCATCTTCCGAAACAGCATCCCCCAAAGATAAGGATGTTAACTTCTCTCCTGGAGTTCCAGAAAGTTTTGAAAACCTGGCATTAGTCCCAGGCCTAGAGTTGATATTTCTTATTTGTTCGATGGCCCCTGTTTCATTCTGTCGATTTTGTGGTTTGTTAGATTGTTTTCTTCTGGGCTTTCTACTTGATTCAATGTTTTAGTTGTTGTTTAGTTTTTGCTATTTATTTACTTAAATGTATTGGCTATCCAACTCTGGGTGGCATTTTGCATGGATAGCCAATTGGATAGCCAATACATTTAAATAAATAAATAGCAAAATATCTTAGATTCATTAAGTGTAAATCCTAATCCTGCACCTCAATTTTCATCCATTTGTTACCCTATTTCTCCACCAAGCAAAGATAGATATTTCTTCACCCTGACACTACACTTAATTTTAGGCAAATGCCAAGAAGCTTACCTGGTAGTCAAGATATCTTGATCGTGTCATTTCTTCACCAAGCATAGATGGAGAAATCAGATATTCAGTTCAGATTCCTCTCTCTCCCAGGATTCCTATTTGGGAAGTATTAATAACTGAAACTGATATTTCTGGAAGGTACTCTATTTCTTCCTGGACCAATTTTACTATAAAATCAGTGTTCAGGAAACACTACTATAATTTATCTGCAGTATAAAAAAATAGAAATGCTATTTTCCAAAGATACCAATAAACAATGCTTTCACTTGTACAGTATATAAACCCAATGATTTCAACATGCCTATTTCCACATATGTCTATTTCCACGTATGTACCTATTTCCACATATGACTAACCTCCAGACGTAGAGTGCTCTGAATAAATGTGCATTGGACTATCAGAATACAAGTGAAAAGGTTTTTCCACTACATGTTAATACCATTCAGTACATTTTATTTTATTCTATTTCCAGCTTAATTA
The DNA here is from genome assembly GCA_003457575.1 of Thermophis baileyi. Taxonomy (NCBI): domain Eukaryota; kingdom Metazoa; phylum Chordata; class Lepidosauria; order Squamata; family Dipsadidae; genus Thermophis; species Thermophis baileyi. The sequence goes on from QLTV01012191.1 coordinate 349,626, forward strand.
AAAAAAAAACCTATTGGTCTTTTTAAATGGATTGTTAATGTAGAAAGCTGGATTAATTTGTACATTTATCTAGGCATTTATTTTCATATAAAGTGAAATAACAGGGTGACAACTCATAATTTGTTTAAAACAGCCTTTGGTCTTGATTTATTGAATATTTCTCAGATAAAATTAGTCTAATTATTATTTGAATAATTCCAGCAGTTCAAAAAAGAAAGAAAAGAAGGTAAACTTTAAGAAAATCACTTCATTAATTTGTTCAGATTTGCATAGCAAAAATACAAAAAAAGCTTTATGAGGGGCCATTTAACCCCTCTTTAAAAATTACACGCAATGTTTTCAAACATCAGCTCCTTCACCTTCCTTTGTCCTCTCCAATACAAGTTACAATAAAATTTGCAAGAGTGCAAAGAGGATTTACTTTACAAATATTTAATCCTCTCTTTTCCAAGTTTATGTTATTCAGTAATATATTTTCTTATTTATAAAACTACAGCAAAGACAGACACTGGGTAAGAACCGGAGTTAAAAAAACATTTCAAATACACAAATGAAGGCAGATATACGCGTCCCAGGATAATGTTGCCAGGTCCAATCTGGGTTATTCACCAGGACCGGAAATTTAGTCTTCTGAGTTTTCAGACTTATGCTGGAGCCCATCGTCAGGGAACTTCTCTCTACCAGAATGTGTGCTTTGGGCTATTCTATGCATCATATTTATGCATTAGGTGTTGCTTCCTATTGTTTGATTGGTGTGTTGATAGCCGGTGATTGACTGTTGTTTCCTTATGCTGCCAAGTACTCGCCTCTTAAGTTCCTGATAAGCTGGTGGTAAATCAGTACTCCTGTTGACTGACAAGGAGCCCGTTTCCCAGGCTTCAATCATTTCCCTGGCTGTTTTTGTACCTGCTCGGCCAACAGTCTTAGTAGCTGCAAAATTGAATGTATGTCCTTATTCATTGCAATTTCAAATACAAACAAGAAGTGCAATTTTTCATACATCGATGCTGAACTGCAGCTTCGTTTACTGAAATATTCATATACAAATTGAAAGAGGATGAAATAATCAAGAAATGATAATTGAGTTTGGAGGGGGGGAAAGTGTGCAATATAAACACAGCATGACAGTTTCTGGTTCCATATAACATGTATTGTTTATTATTGTCTTTCATAATGCAAATCCTCCCTATATCAGACTAAAGGAGTAACCATGTAGAATCTATGTTAAACCAATTTCAGGAAACCCTGAAGGAAATAGGTAAGAGAAGATTAAAGAATTAAAATTGGGTTATTCCACGGAATTCTTTTTAGAAGTATGTCAAGTAAACTTCCAGATTAACTGGCCCTAAGACACATTTGCTGCAAACCAAAAGCTAAAAACTTGGTGCCAGATGATCATGAAAAATGAATGCAGAACAAAAAGAAATCATACCCAATTCATAATATATATGCTTTTTTTTAAAAGGAAACTCAAATTTTCCTTGCCACGGGCAAAAGAAATGCTTGAAGATTCTCCATGGTGTTCAGTCATTCATTTGTAACATCCTGAGGAAATACTTCACTATGATGTAGTTTGTCAGCGTCTTACATTACCATCACCGAATGTTACATCATCTAATGGGTTTTGACAGATGGTGCTTGACATAACAGGATAAGAAATATGTCATGGAAGAAATATGAAAAAAAAAACCACTTGCGGGTGATGGGTGAAATTTTTTTCCCTCCCACAAGAAAGTGTCACAACATTCCCTGCTTTACAGCTGAACCAAAAGGATTCAATTTACCCCGTAAGACCTGGTCAGTCCTTCATAGGATTAGGAATCAATATGGCAGGTGAACGAGTCTCCTTCATAAATGAGGAAAGTTCTCCTCTTCAGAAATGTGGTTGTGGTGCTCCAAAGCAGACAGTGCAACATATTGTGCAACAGTGCCCCTCTGAGCGCATATCAGGGAAACCCCTGAGGCTTTCTGTTTGCAACTTCATCATGTGTTGACTTATACAACTAGTCTGCCTTTGAATTTGTAAATAGAGTAAACAGTTTCATATTTGCTCATTGAGAATGTAATTGTGATGTGCTTTTTTTTTTTTTAGCATTTTTGCCATAAGCCAAATAAATAAAATCCAGAAGAAAACAAATTAACAGTTTCACATTTTGAGAGATGTAATTGTTGGAAGAAGATACATTCCAGCATAGAAACTTTAATTATTAATAAAGGAGAATATTTGTAGCTCAGGGTTGAAATGAGGAGTGCTTGGTGCCCTCTGAGCTTGGTGGTTTTCTTGCAGACGTTTCATTACCAAACTAGGTAACATCATCAGTGCTGGTAAGGAACTCCTAGTTTGGATAATGAAATGTCTGCAAGAAAATAAGCAAGCTCAGAGAGCACCAACGACCCCTCACTTTAATTATTTTATAAAACTGATTTAAAATGTCCAGTCTCACCATTTTATCACAGTGCATCACAGCGCTTAATCTCCTTTTCCAGGCCTGTTGATAAATCTTAGCTCAGTTCTCAAGGATTTAGATTAGGAGCTGGCAAAACAACAACTATAATACCTGCTTTTTATCAGCCTTCAAAACATTGCCTGCAAAAAGTAAATTAAAATTAAAATGGTCTCTTTTACTGCCTCTGTAATGCAATATCTATTTAAAATTAAGGTCCCCTGTGCTCACTGGGTTGTAGTCCTTGGTAAGTAGATTTCAGGTAACCCAGGTATTGTAATGAAATGTGCAGTGTGGGGTGTGTGTGTCAGCAATAGCAACATGGCATTCCAGGAGGAGGCAGCACATTCCAGAGAGGAGTCCAAAATAAGAGACAGTGCAGTCCTGAACTAGAGGGGAGAGGGAGGAAAAGGTTCAGGAAAGCCACATCCTACCCATCTTCCAGGGTATCTCAATTACATAGAAGGTTGTCAAAGAACCAGGATCATTCATTAAGCATATATTTATTATGTCAGCCTATACACAAAAATCCAGTCAACTAATAGTCAGCACTAAATTGGCACTAGATAAGGGTCAACGGAATTCAGGAGAGGCTGGACTTGGATTTCTTGTGACAACACAAGGATTCCAAACTGATGACACATTTAACTTCGCCCTCCAGCTCTGCCTGCTTTTATTTATTTATTTATTATTTATTTATTATTTAAATTTCTATGCCGCCCAACTCCCGAGGGACTCCGGGCGGCTTACAACAGAAATATAAAAAAACATTTAAAAACATTTAAAAAACAATTTAAAAACCCATGCACACCATTCATGGCCGGATCTCGCAGGATTACTAAAGCGAGATCAACGGCCCCAGGCCTGCCGGAAAAGCCAGGTCTTCACCGCTTTCCGGAAGGCCAATAGGGTGGGGGCAGTCCGGATCTCAGGAGGTAACTGGTTCCAGAGCAGTTGGGGGACAGCCTCTGTGGGGCAGCCACAGAG
>QLTV01012191.1:358649-363649 GCA_003457575.1 Thermophis baileyi
TAACCCCCCCCTCTTGTCCCTTCCAGCTTTCAGTTATACATGCCAGATCTGCTCTCTCCTCCAGGATCAAATCCCGGATGAGAGAGGCTTTGTTAACGATCTTTGTTAACGAGCCTGAGGCCAGGGCCCTGAAAACCCAAGTCACCAGAAGGGACAGAACAAGAAAACGCTTTGATCCAGCGAGTTCTAGTTCTCCACACATGGTCTGCCTTTCGGTTCCCGCCATACCTACGTCTCCCAACCACCACTGGGATGCTCCGACCCGCCACCCTCCTTGAGATCCCATCCCCCACCTCAATGCCCCCCCTCTATCCGGCAGGCCGACAATATCATTCATACCAAGCCCAGGGTCAGATCTGGGCCCCCATCTGCTTCTGTTAGTACACTCAGCAGAGGGGGCTCCATTTCCCTCCCCCGGCTCCCCCATTCTCACCAACACAACCAATCAGACATACTCTTCCATTCACAGTCAAACCAGACAACCCACCACATTCACACACAAAATTAGCCTCCTGGATGTCGCTGGAGCATGTATCCTTCTTTGTTTACTAAATTGTCTTATGAAAAAATCAGATGTTGATTAGACAAACAGATGTAGTTTGAGCACAGCATAATAAGTGGGCTCAGTTTTAGGGCTTCTATGGCAGAGTTTATAGTTTAGTATTATGTATAAACCAGGACATTAACACTGAACTATGCAGGGTAGCTAACTCACGGTTCTCTCCCATAACCTAACTACTTCCATCATGGCTTAATCATTGATCATATTCTGGGGAATTACAAAATCAGGAGGACCATTTATTGCTTTATATTATATTATATTAAAAGAACATCTGGGAACCTAGTCGGACCTTTGATCTACCTTATCTACTGCAATGGTTTGATACTCTCCCATTCTTTTCTAGTTCAAATCCAATCCTTTTGAGACTTCAAAAATAATCATCCCCAGTCAGAATGAATAATGGTAAGGCATTGTGCAAGCTGTAGTCCTAAATACCTGAAGGAACCAAATTTCCTTATTTCAGAACTTCTCTAATTGGTAGCATCTCTCAAGGAAATTAAACCAGCGGTGAAACCTACTTACCTTCCCTACCGGTTTGGAAGCGCCCGCTTGCGCCCGCGCCGTCATTGGCTCTGATTTTTGACCATCTGCGCATGTGCAGAAGGCTTTGTGCATGCGCAGAGGGTTAAAAACCAGGAAGTGATGACGTCGGGTTGGGTGGGCAGAGCCTTGTGCTGCCTCCGCTACCGGAGCCGAGGTGGCGCAGTGGTTAGAGTGCAGTACTGCAGGCTACTTCAGCTGACTGCTAGCTGCAGTTCGGCAGTTCAAATCTCACCGGCTCAAGGTTGACTCAGCCTTCCATCTTTCCGAGGTGGAAAGACCCAGATTGTTGGGGGCAATATGCTGACTCTGTAAACCACTTAGAGAGGGCTGTAAAGCACTGTAAAGCGGTATATGAGTCTAAGTCTAAGTGCTATTGCTATTGCTATTGTTCTCCGAACCACCCGCAGCCGCTGCTACCTACTCTCCCGAACCAGGCCAAACCGGGAGCATTTCACCACTTAATTAAACCATGGATTATGTTCTAGCTTCAGGAAGGGAAAAAGGAGGACACATTTTAGGATGGATCTGTGAGTGAGGAATTTGTGAACAGCAATATCCAGAACTTATTGCAATATGCTTAGTTTACCAATCTTATAATTTTATACATAAATCAGAATGTGTATACAGGTAGTCCTTGACACAGGACTATAATGGGCCCCACTCATTATGGTCATTTGTTGTAATGTTTGTAAAATGGATTAGTCACATGACCGGCCTGAATTTATGATATTGGTTTTTTTTTTCAAGAGGAAGTTAAGCAAATACACTGTTGTCAAGCAAACGTAGTAGTTAAGCAAACCAATAGTTTACTCTGGGCTCAGTCTTTGTCAAAATCTGGAAGTGCCAATTTTCAGCAAAACCACGATAAAACATAGTTGTGTAATTGCCAGATGCTGCAAACAGCTTTAAATGCAACCGCATTGACGAGTGTCAAGACTGCAGAAGAGGCTAGGACAGTGATGGCGAACCTTTTTTGGTTTGCGTGCCAAAGGGGGGGAGCATGGGGGGGTCGTGCACGTGCGTGCCCACAACCATAATTCCATGCGCCCCCACAAGCATGCGCGTGTGACCCCCCCTCGCTCCCGGCACACGATGGCACGCCCGTTTTTCACTCTCATCAGGCTTCAGAGGCCCTTCGGAGGCAGAAAATGGCCCATTTGCCAACTTCCGGTTGGACCGGAAGTCACGTTTTTTTGCTCTCCCCAGGCTTCAGATCCTTTCTAGGAGCCTGGGGAGGGTGAAAACGGCCTCCCCCCCACCCCCGGAGGTCCTCCGGAGGCCAGGAACGTTCCGTTTGCCAACTTCCGGTTGGACCGGAAGTCCCATTTCTTTGCTCTCCCCAGGCTTCACAGCCTTTCTAGGAGCCTGGGGAGGGCGAAAACGGCCTTCCCCACCTCCCCGGAGGCCCTCCGGAGGCCAGAAAGCGTGCCATAGGTTCGCCATCACGGGGCTAGGATATTGGAACTTCATATCCGTTTCATAAATTCCCTTTTTTGGATCACTCATAACTTTGAACAGTCACTAAGAGACCAGTCGTAAATCGAGGATTACCTGTAAGATTGTACTACAAACTTTCTACACAGTAAGGAGATATGTCATAAGAATCTGAAACACATATTTTACTTCTCTACAAAATCCTCTGAGCCTTGATAAAACTGAAGGATATTTAAAATTCTCCCTACATGGAATTGTATTTCAATTGAATGGTGATGCAATTCAATTGCAAGGTACGGAGACCCTGAGACAGAATAAAATCCCTTCCTAGCCAAATTTACATTTAGAACATTAGAATAAAATCATGGCTAATATAAAATATTAGCCAATTAGTCACAGATACTACCATTTAAAGAGAAAGAGAAAAGAAATCTCCACATTCACCGTGCTCTTTCTTTCTCTCTTTCTCTCTGTCTCTTAACCCAATTCAACTTGTAAAAAAATGAATCTTAAACTTCCAAATATATTACTTGACATTTTATAGCCACCAGAGCAGAACAGCAAATTTTAAACCTTAGTTGAAATTGGGTTAGAAACCACATCTCAAAGGAGAATCACTAGGGTATGGAATACAGCTATTAATATATTTTTCCATTTTACTATCGGGAATCTCCTTTTACTCTTCACATCCATCCATCATTGGTTCGGCTTAGTCTATACCAGCAACAAATAACTTTGAGATTATAGGAGAGAAAGATACCCTCAACTGATTTATAGGTGGTCAGTAATTGGAAAAGGATATTAAGCTCCCCAAATAAGCACTTAATTTAGATGTAAGAAGACATTTATTGTACAGTATGTTAATTAAACAACATTGCAGGGATAAAGAGTAGCTGATTGGGTTATTCAAATACCAAAACATCATAGATTCTTTCTCTACTTAATTTTAAGTGCTACTGTAACTGGTCCTGCAAGTTCACCCATATTGACATTTACATGTTTTTCATTTCTTTTCTTCAACGTTCACTCTCCTCCTCAAAAGGATATACCTAATCTTGCTTTGATACTATGATAAAATTGGAGGTGGAAGAGGTGTGTATGTCTGTGAGAGAGAGAGACAGAGGCAGAGAGACAGAAAGAGAGTAAAAGGTAAACAAAAGCTCAACTCATTCAATACGTTGATCAGTTTTATGGTTTGTCAGTGAGCCTATCATGAAAAAGAAATCATTAATCATTGCAGGTACTCCTCGACTTACGACCCACAATTGAGCTCAAAATTTCTGTTGTTAAGTGAATTTTGTCCCATCTTATCATTTTTCTTGCCACAGTTGTTAAGTGAATCACTGCAGTTGTTAAGTTAGTAGCACAGTTGTTAAGTGAATTTGGCTACCCCGGTGACTTTGCTCATCAGAAGGTTGCAAAAGGTGATCGCATGAACCTGGGACACTGCAACCGTCATACATATGAGTCAGTTGCCAAATGTCTGGATTTTGCAATGGTCGTGTGAAAAACAGTTATAAGTCACTTTTTTCACTGCCGTTGTAACTTCGAACAGTCACTAAACGAATTGTTGTTAGTCGAGGACTACCTGAACGCTATCTTGGCAAGGTGGTAAAGAAATTGTATCTCCCTACTGAGAATTTCTTGTACTAGTCTTCATTTTAAGATTATGTGAACTGGTTCTGCATATAACTGAAGAACTGTAGAGACTACTCACACCATTAGTGAGTTTAGTATCATTAGTGATGTTAATATCCATGCTAGAAGGTGCAAATTAAGGCAGAACCTTCAAAGTGCCACTAATATATGAATATTAGCACAGATTTATTAGTTTATAATAAAACAATTAAAGAAAAATAATAATAAAAAGTTTATCCCTTGGTTGCTGTTGATTGTTGAGACAGCTGACTAGCTTTTCAATTCAATTTGGTCTGTCATGCATTTTCCTCTTTTGTTTAATAATTAACATTCATTGAATACTTGATAATGTATTCATCCCAATGCCTTTTTTAAAAGAAGTTATTTTATGGTTTTGGTGGCACCTCAAGGATCTCAGCTATCTCTCTATTCTATTAATCCTAGTGACACATTTTCTTCAAAATAAAACGATTGGCAAGTAGATAACTAAGTAAACCAACAGAAAGCATCAGGTCCTAATAGGATTTACTTTTGAGTGAACATGCTCTGCAAGAATGACATTTGCCTTATGTATGTGTGCAACTATTTTTTTTAAAGAAACTATTTTTAATGCAACCAAGTCAAAAGCAAGTGCACAAAGGAATTTATATGCACGTGAAATAAGAATCAGTTTTGCCCTTTGGAAAATTATGTTTTTCTTTAAAGATTGCCTTCTGTTGCATGCCATTACAAAAAACCTCTATATTATTTATCTATCTGATTAAAAACAAACTGTAGTCTGCAAATTCTGGAGCTATTTATTATTCTCCCACAGTGGTTACAG
>QLTV01012191.1:366149-372880 GCA_003457575.1 Thermophis baileyi
AATTACTAGTTTTGCCAAATTGATACATTCAAGTTTTTCTGTGACTTCTATTAATGGTAGGTCATGCAAGGCCACACCTTCTGCTGCTTATAATTATTTTTGAAATGGAGCCCTGACATTTGGCACATTCCATTCTTCTAGGTATTGCTGACTGCAGACGCTCAGCTTCTCCACTGTCATTTCTTTCCAGTAATTACCCTTTTAAATATTGGAGAACTGGAATAAATTGGCTTCTGCCAAGTTCCTTTTTAGGTCCAAGCCATAAGAACAGGGAGAAAAAATTCCCCAGCAGACAGGTGTTAGGCCCAGGATGAAGTGGGAAGAAGCTGTCTGGATGCCTACATAAGGTCTTCCTGCTTTCATCTGGATGTCTTCCCAGCTGGACTATTTTTGGACACTGGTCTGCTATTTATTTTTTTACATTTTTGAACTGTCCGTCTTCCTCTTGAGAGGGAGAGGCCAGTCTACTAGTCTTCCAAAATATCTGAAGTAGCCCAAGTGACACAAAGAATTTAAGTCAAAAACTCAACGAAACAAATCAGTGACAATTACAATTTTCCAGTAGAACTTTTCTTAATGCTAAGTCTCAAAACTGTCACCTATTGTTCAACACAGGGAGAGTGAAGCCCAAGAGCCTCAAAAATGGCATTTGCATTTCTAAACTATAGATTATATAGAGCCGTGATGGCACAGTGGTTAGAATGCAGTATTGCATTCATTGCTCACACCAGGAGTTCGATTCTGAGCCACTCAATGTTGACTCAGCCTTCCATCCTTCCAAGGTTGGTAAAATGAGGACCCAGATTGTTGGGGGCAATATGCTGACTCTGTAAACCGCTTAGAGAGGGCTGCAAAGTGCCATGAAGCAATATATAAGTCTAAGTGCTTTTGCTATTATATGCAAAAAGCCATTAGATGCTAGGTGATGTCCTTCATAATATTTAATCGCAGGTAAGCAAAACTTAACATTCTCACACATGCCTAAATCCCTCAAGATCCATTTGAACAGCTGTTCTTTGTGCATTGTTTATGATCTTGGCAAGGTAGCAAACTCATCTATCTATTATTCATTATATCATTCCTGTCTGGGAAAGACACCGAGGGTAGCTGTTTTGCTTTCCAAAATGGTCCTCGTTTCCTACAAAACTGAAATAGCTGAAATGAGCACAGGAGTTTAGCATGATAAAGGTCGCTTATTAAAAGTGACTGTGATAAAAAAATAATAATAACCAGTCTCCCCAGGGACCAGCTCACATTTAGTGAACTCTGCCCTGCCACATGTTAAATAAACTGATTGGGGGTGTTTCTCTCCACTATTTGGTGATGCTGTGCTGGAAGAAAAATGAGGAGGGGGGGCATACCAGTCACTGCCATTGAATTGCTCCACAGGAAAGTGGTAATGACAAGACCACTCACCACCATGAGATAGATGAGAATTTAACTGAGTACAGCACAAATTATTCTGGCATATTTCTGCTGTGGAGGAAATGCACATTAACATAGCCATGAGGAACAGCCCTTAGTCGCAGTCTATCCCTAATGAGTCCTGGGAATCACATTCTAAGATTCAGAGAAAGTGCAACAGATGTAGAGTAGGACAATAAAATCAAGACTTAACAAGGAAAAAAACTGGAGATTCTCGGCCTTGAAGAAAGAAGAATGAGGAAGAAAAAGAGTATGTTTCAATTACCTAAAGGGGCATCACAAAGAAGGTTAAGACCCGCTTTCTATCATCCACAAAAAATATTGGACATAAAAGGGGCGTTGGTCCTACCTGATACGCCCGTTCTCTGAGTAGCTCCAGGAGAGTCCAGGAATGGGTTTTTATTTATTTATTTATTTATTAAATTTGTATGCCGCCCAACTCCCAAGGGACTCTGGGCGGCTCACAACAATATAAAAAACCGTAAAAAAAAAAAACCATAATAAAAACTATTTATTTATTTATTAACTCGTCTGTTCTGCTTAGAGACCGAGCTGTCAAACTTGCGCCCACGCCCCCATCTCCTTCCTCTCCAGCCCAGTTTCAGCGAGGACATAGCTGTGAATCAAATCTCGACAATGTTAAGTGATAGCCACCCCCCCCCCTGGACTACTGACCAAGAGGTCGCCAGGGTGGGACTGGACTCTTCTGGAGCTACTCAGAGAACGGGCGTTATCAGGTAGGACCAACGCCCCTTCTCCTGAGAGCTCCCGGGAGAGTCCAGGAATGGGACTTACCAAAGCTGTCCAATTCAAGGGTGGGATTCCTCTTGGTCGGGAGTCCCTTGCTCATCATGCACCCATTGCAAGACCCTCCGTCCAAATGCTGCCTCCGCAGACGCGAAGACATCTATCTTGTAATGGCGTATAAAGGGCGAAGGAGATGCCCATGTCGCCGCCTTGCAGATGTCCTCAATAGACGCTTGCGTGGCCCAAGCTGCTGAGGTTGCTGCACATCGTGTAGAGAGTGCAGTCACCCCCCTAGGAGCAGGTAAAGCCTGGGCCCCGTACGCCCTGGCAATGCAAGCCCTGAGCCAGCGACCGATAGTCAACGGGGTCACCTTGTTGCTGATCGATGCCGGATGGAAGGACACAAAAAGGGCCTCCATATTTCTAGCCGCAGCAGTCTGCTTTATGTAAATACAGAGCGCCCTTCTCACCTCCAATGTATGCCACTTTCTCTCCAGGGCATGAGAAGGCCCTGGGCAGAAATCTGGCAGGACAATCTCCTGACTCCGATGGAACCAGGAGTTGATTTTAGGGAGGAAGGAAGGGTCCATTCTGAGAACCACTCTGCTCTGGTGAAAAATGCATAAGTCTTTTCTTACTGACAGGGCTGCCAACTCCGAAATGCGCCGCGCAGAGGTGATAGCTACCAGAAATGCGACTTTAAGAGTCATGAGGCACAAGCTGACCCTCTTTAGACGTTCAAAGGGTTTGAATGTCAGAGCCTGAAGGACCTTGGATAAATCCTAGGTGAGATATATGTGGATCACAGGAGGGCACAGGTTAGCTGCTCCCTTGACAAACCTGCGGATAACTGGAGGTGAGCCAGGGAGACCTGTTCACCACACTTCAAAACCGTAGATATGGCTGCAATTTGCCTGCGGATGGTGTTGTGTGACAGGCCCCTGTCCAATCCCACCTGGAGGAAGTCCAGGACATGAGGTACTGCCGCAGAGGAGGGGGAAACCCCCCTAGAAGAACACCAACTGGAGAACGCAGTCCAGGTATAGTCATATATTCGGTTCGTGGAAGGCCTTCTAGACACCTGTATAGTCTGTATGACCCTGGAGGATTAGCTGTCCTTCTTCAGGAGTCTCCTCTCAAGTGCCAGATGGTCAATTGGAGCCACTGAGGCTTCGGATGGTCTAAGACCCCCTGGCTGAGAGAGATTCTCTCCCGAGGAATCCTCCAGGGTTGGGAGATGGAAAGCTCCACCAGATCCGCGAACCACGGGCGTCTGGGCCAGTGGGGAGCTAGCAAAAGAATTTCCGCTCTCTCTAGCAAAACCTTCCGAATGACCGTTGGTATGAGTGGAAGGGGAGGGAAAACATAGAGCAGCCCCTTGGGCTACGGGCTGCAGAGAGCATCGGTCCCTTCTGCACCCAGGGTGACGTACCTGGTGAAGTATCTCAGGAGTTGGGCATTGATCGGGAAGGCAAACAGGTCCACAACCAGCTGTGCAAACCTCCTGGAGATCTCCTGAAAGAGGTCCAGGTGCAGTCTCCATTCGGAATTGTCTATTGTGGACCTGCTGAGGTGATCTGCCTGGATGTTCGCAACTCCCGCAATGTGCTCCGCTCGGAGAGAGAGGAGATGGCTTTCCACCCAGAGCCCCAACTGTTCTGCTTTCCACCATGAGAGCCCTTGAGTGGGTGCCCCCCTGACGGTTGATGTGTGCTTTTGCCGTCACATTGTCTGTGAGAAGCAGAACATGTTGGCCCTGGATGAGCTCTCCAAAGTGCCAAAGGGCCAGGTGAGCTGCCCGAAGCTCCAACCAGTTCATGCTGTGAGCCAGGTCTTCCTGAGTCCAGCGCCCCTGAACCATGTGATGTTGAAGATGGGCGCCCCAACCGAAAAGGCTGGCGTCCAATGTGACGGAGATTCGACTGGGCTCTTTGAAGATGGAGCCCTTGTCTAGGGCGGAGGATGTCCACCATGTGAGAGACTGAAGCACCTCTGGGCTGACAAGAACTCTGGTGAGAGAGTTGCTTCACCCTGCCCACTGGTGAGGGAGCAAGAACCAGTTCAGAGGCCGGGCGTGCAGTCGAGCCCAGGGCATTATCGAGATGCACGATACCATCTTTCCTAATAGACCTGACAGTAGGAGTATGGGAACTGTGCCTTCTTGTCGTACCTTGTGAATCAAGGTCACAAGGTTGACTTTGTGTTCCTGGGAGAGGAACACCATGCTCAGGGAGGTGTCGATGACCACTCCCAGGTGTAAGAGCCTTGTAGTGGGGACCAGATGGCTTTTCAGAAAGTTGACAGAGAAGCCATGGTCCTGTAATGTCCTGATTGTCAGTCGTAAGTCCTTTGCTGCTCTCGAAGGAGAGTCTGGTTGGACAAGAATGTCATCTAAATAGCCTTGAAGATGAACTGGCATTGATCGGAGGAATGCATCCAGCACTGCCAGCACCTTGGTAAAGGCTCTGGGTGCTGATGCCAGGCTGAAAGGCAATGCTCGGTATTGATAATGGATTCCCTTGAAGCAGAATCGAAGAAATTGGCGATGTGCCGGAAGGATAGGCACATGAAGGTACGCCTCGGTTAAGTCGATGGAGGCCAGGAAGTCGCCCTCTTGAATTCCCTCCAGGATGGAACGGAGGGAACTCATTTTGAATTTCTTGTAGACCAGATACTGATTCAATTTTTTTAAATCTAAAATTGCCCTCCACGCCCCCCCGAGTGCTTTGGAACCACAAAAAGGATGGAGTAATAACCCCCTCCCCTCTGGTTCTCCGGGACCGCCTCGATGGCCTGAATTTCCAACAGGTGATGGATGGCGGTCTCCATGAGTCCCAGCTTGATGAAGTTTGTCGGGACAGGGCAGCAAACAAAGTGACTCGGGGGTGTGGAGAGAAATTCCAGACTGAGGCCAAATCTCATAGTGTTGAGTACCCAATTGTCCTTTGTAATCAACTCCCATTGGTCCGTGAATAGGGCCAGCTGGCCACCAATGGGAGGACCTGTAGGGCAGTCATCGTGGTATATGAAAGGAGCGACTTCCTGCTCCTCAAAAGGGCTGTTTGGCCGAGAGTTGTTGTTGGGGCTGGGCACGAAAACCCACCCTGTCAGGTTGGCGGTCGAATCTCTGAGGAAGGAATTGCTGATGTTGAGGGAACTCTTGCTCTTGCGCCCGGAAAGTCAACCTACGGTAATAGGGGGACTGGCATCTATCTGCCCTCCTGAATGAAGACGGGAGAACCTTACGCTTATCCTTGTTCTCTATAAGAACAGGATCCAGGGCGTCCCCAAAAAGCATGCCCCCCGAATAGGGTGCAGAGGCTAACCTCCATTTAGATTTGGCATCTGCCTGCCAATTTCGGAGCCAAAGCATCCTCCTAGATGTAATGGAGGAAGCAAGGGCACTGGAGGCATACTTTGCTGCGTGCAATGTGGCGTCTGCCGAGAACAGGGAGGCTGCAATAAGTTTACTGAGGTCTTGGTGGAGACGGACCTCCTGGGACGGCACCCTCTGTTGCATCTGGCGCAGCAAAAGGAGAGAAGTATGATTGAAAAACGAGGCTGCAGAGGCCGCTTTAATAGCCCAGGCTGCCGCCAGATGAGTCTTGTGAAGGGTTTGTTCCACTTTGTTATCTTCGGTTTTTAGACCCTCCGCTATGTCGCCCGAGACTAGGGAGGGAGACACGAGGGAAGCAACTGGGCCGTCTACCTTGGGTAGCTGAAGGGCATCAGCCAGTTCAGGAGCCAAATTATAGAGGCGTCTGTCTAGGCCTCCTGGAGTAGGAAAGGAGGCGGGCTGGGACCATCGCTTCTGAACAACATCTATAAATAGCTGAGGAGCTGGGATGACCTCCTGCTCCAGAGTGGGCTCAGAGAAGAGAAGGTCCCCTGGGCCCTTGGGGTCTGGATTGATTGGAGGGGAAACCACCCCGATCCCTGATGTCACCTTGGCTTTATGCAACAAAGATTTAAATGTTGCAGGGGAGAATAAGCCAGTAAAGGCTGTAACTTCGGGTGCTAGCCCCTCATCTTCAGATAACAGCCTCCCCGTGGCCCTCTTCTCGAAGCAGTGAATCCTCACTGTCTACCGAAGGGTTAGGGGACTGAGATCCCTGCCAAAGAGGTCTGTCCCTGGCCACTTGAGTGTTCTGATGTCAGACAGAGGAACATGTGACTGCTGTAGCCCAGTAGCAATTCCCTGAGAAATAGCCTGAGCTATTAAGGATTTTAAGTCAGCTGGTAAAGGGAAGCATTGTCTTGCCTTAATCCCGCAGCTGTTGGTGTGAATGACGCCTCCGCTTGGTGCCCTCTGACAGTTGGATCTTGCTGCCAGGCAGTTTTTGCTGGGCAGAGAAAGGGATTGAAATCAGCATTGTGTGACTGAGGATCTAAAGGCAAAAAGGCACTAAGAGTAGTCAACTTAATCCTGTGTAGCTTCTTCTCTGGCAACATTACACTGCTAACTAGAGCATACAAAACATTCGCTAGACCAATTCTCGAATACAGCTCACCTATCTGGAACCCACACTGCATATCGGACATTAATACAATTGAGAGAG
>QLTV01012191.1:409058-420545 GCA_003457575.1 Thermophis baileyi
GGATAGGATAGGATAGGATAGGATAGGATAGGATAGGATAGGATAGAATAGAGTAGAATAGAATAGAGTAGAATAGAGTAGAATAGAGTAGAATAGAATAGGATAGAATTCTTTATTGGCCAAGTGTGATTGGACACACAAGGAATTTGTCTTGGTGCATATGCTCTCAGTGTACATAAAAGAAAAGATAAGTTCGTCAAGATCATTAGAATGCTAAACTACAGTGCATTATTTGTTTGGTTGGGTTTAGTCTTGGCCAATGCAATGTATTCATGCAACTTCAGGTGCCAAGTCTTCTTTCTACTCCATTTTATCCTTTTATCTTAGGGGGAGCAGGCGATGTGCTATCTAAAATAGATTACAGATTAAAAGAGTTGGAAGGGACCTTGTAGCTCATCTAGTCCAACCCCCCTCCCGCCCAAGCAGGAGACCCTACACCGTTTCTGACAGATGGCAGTCCAGTCTCTTCTTGAAAGCTCCCAGTGATGAAGCTCCCACAACTTCTGAAGGCAACTTCTGTTCCATCGATTGATTGTTCTCACTGTCAGAACATTTCTTCTTATTTCTAGGTTGAATCTCTCCTTGATCAGTTTCCATCCATTATTCCTTGTCTGGCCTTCAGGTGCCCTGGAAAATAGCTTGACCCCCTCCTCTCTGTGGCAGCCCCTCAAATATTGAAAGATTGCTATCATGTCTCCCCTGGTCCTTCTCTTCACTAGACTAGCCATGCCCAGTTCCTGCAGCCGTTCTTCATATGTTTTAGCCTCCAGTCCCCTAAACATCCTGGTTGCTCTTCTCTGCACTCTTTCTAGAGTGTATAAAATAAAAGTGTACATCACAGAGAACTGCCATGTTGAAACATGCTGCAGATTAAGAGCCAGCAAAACTCCCCTCCAAAAGTGGTTAAAGCACATACAAACCAGTTATTTCTCTCAATTCCTCTTAAAATACAAAACTTTATAGCATCTCGTTCATGGTGATAACTTTAAGCAGGCTCGCAATTGTGGTGTCCCCGGTGCCTTTTATGTAACTGAATTTCCCATTAAAATAACATATCTGTAGTGTTTGTTTAAACGGTTGTCCCAGCTCTCGAGCATATGTTTAATATTTAAAGTGTTTAAATTGTATGCACAGGAAAGGAAGGAGGAAGCAAAATCTTTTGTATTCTCTATCTTCTTCTCAACTTGGATAAAGCAGAGGTTTAAAAGTAATCTAAATTAGAAATATAGGTGTTCTCTAGGTATCTATGCATCTGATTCTTTATGTTCTTTGTGTTTGACAATGTCTCAGCTTTAATGTAATAGATGGATCTCTTTATTATGACTTTTTAACAGCTGACCTGTTCTGTTCAAGTTGACACGTTGGCAAAAAATACAGTACTAAAAACTGGAATATAAGCACTGAAAACTCAGTGGGGTGCCCAATGAGCTTTAAAGGATAGGAAAAAATAATAATTTGGCATTCATTTTTGGCTTTTATTTCCATAGTTTTTGCAACTGCTTTCAAGAACAATCCTTTCAACATATTACCCAAGGCAGGGTAAGTCAGGATGTGCTAGCAAGATCTATTGTTTTCCATTTCTTCCCTTTATTTGATCCCATAGAATGAAATGCCTATGCGAGATATTTATAAAATTTTTATAGAGATCGATTCCTACAGAGCCTTCAAAGAGAGGAATTTTATTTACAGATACCAGAACATGAAAAAAACCCCAAGGATTTTTTTTTTTTTTTTTGCAAGTACGCACAGGAACCTTGTTTCTATTCTGACTAACAATATCAAGAACTGGAAAAGTTTAGAACAAAAGTCAGACAGTTTCATTTAAACACTGAAGTAATTTGTTCACACAGAGAAGGCAATTTTTCACGAAATGAGAAATCAGGAAATATAACAAGTCAGCTTTGTTTTCATTCTGGAGCAAGTGCTATTGCTTATTATTGACTGCATCAATCTGTTGGAATTGTCTTCTTAGATGCTTACAGTAAGTTTAAATCAAGTAATGTCTTTGTAGAAAAGATGGCTTCTCCATTAGAAACAAAAGAGACTGGCATACCCTCGTTAAGGAAAACATATCATATATTATCCCAAAGGTGCTTTTTCAAGAGGCAACTGGACTTTCTGGTTTTTCTTTGAAGACGTTTTGCTTCTCATCAAAGAAGCTTTTTGAATGAGAAACGAAACATCTTCAAAGAAAAACCAGAACGTCCTATTGCCTCTTGAAAAAGCACCTTTGGGACAACCATGATCTGGACGACTGAGAATCTCCATAGACATATCATATGTTATATAGCACATATGTGTATATATTTTTTTAGATTAACAGAGTTGGAGGGACCTTGTAGGTCATCTAGTCCAATGCCCCGCCCAAGCAGGAGACCCTACACCATTTCTGACAAATGGCAGTCCAATCTCTTCTTGAAAGCCTCCAGTGATGAAGCTCCCACAACTTCCAAAGGCAAGCTGTTCTATTGGTTGATTGTTCTCACTGTCAGAAAATTTCTCCTTGTTTCCAGGTTGAATCTCTCCTTGTTCAATTTCCATCCATTATTCCGTGTCTGGCCTTCAGGTGCCTTGGAAAATAGCTTGACCCCCTCCTCTCTGTGACAGCCCCTCAAATATTGGAACACTGCTATCATGTCTCCCCTGGTCCTTCTCTTCACTAGACTAGCCATGCTCAGTTCCTGCAACTGTTCATCATATGTTTTAGCCTCCAGTTCCCTAATCATCTTGGTCGCTCTTCTCTGCACTCTTTCTAGAGTCTCAACATATTTTTTATAGTGTGGTGACTAAAACTGGATGCATTATTCTAGGTGTGGTCTTACTAAGGCTTTCTAGAGTGGTATTAGTACCTCACTTGATCTTGATTGTATCCCTCTGTTAATGCAATTTAGGATTGTGTTGGCTTTTTTGGCTGCCGCCGCACATTGCTGGCTCATATTTAACTGATTGTCCACTAAGACTCCGAGATCCCTCTCACAGTATATGTGTGTGCATGTGTGTGTAACTTGTCTCGTCCATGTATGTTTGTTCCAGTAGCCCACTTAAGAAGGCTAAGATCCTGTAGGATTTCCAGATCCAGATGGACTGACAGGTATTAGCCAATCAACCAGATGTTGTGTTAGTAAACAAGGACTAGAACATAGTGGTAGTGATAGATGTAGCGGTGCCAAGTGATAGCAACATTTGGAAGAGGTGTATGAGAAGCTGGAGAAGATCTTAAGTCCTGAAGGAAGATTTGGAGAGGATGTGGAAAGTAAAGACCAAAGTGGTCCCAAGTAGTAGTGGATTCATAGGGGGCTGTGCAGGGGTGGGTTCCTCCCGGTTCGTACTGGGTCGCCCGAACCGGTAGCGAGGTGCTGGTGACGTCATGATGGCGTCGTGGACCCGCCTTGGTCGGTGCCGGTCCGTGGGCACTGCCATTTTTTCCCGTGAATTTTTGGAGGCTTTTTTATGTTTTGGGCCCTTTGTGCTCTGCTGCTGCTTTGGAAAGGGCCCTCCCACCCGCCCCCGGGTTAAGGCTGTCCTTTATTCTTCGCCTGAAGCACAGCTGATCAGCTCCTCAGCTGTGTTTCAGGCAGATTATAGTGACTGAGCATGCGCGGACACAGAATTGCACCGGGGGAGTGCGCGCGCGCGTAACCCTAAGCCATGCCCACAGAGTGGTAGTGGAAATTTTCGGAACTCACCCCTGGGGCTGTGACTCCTTAGATGGGAAAGTAACTTCAGCGGATCCCAGGAAAAATATCAGAGCTCCTTGTTCAAAAGAAGAAAGTGCTAGGAGCAGCTAAGATCCTGCATCAAACCCTCAAACTTCCAATCATCTGATCAAGGATCTGAGACGGAGAAAGGCACATACTACCCATAGGGCTGAGAAGGGATTTTTTTTTAACATATAAATTACTGCTAACCAGCTCTTTGTAAACTCCTGTGCTGACCATTTTTCTGTCTGGAAAAATCCCACGAAAGGCATTCTATCACAGTATTTTCTTTTAAGAGTTAGTTCAAATTGGAAACCAGGAAATTGAAGACTGGCAGTGAGTTGAATGTGGTTTTTTTTAAAGATAGGTTGTTCACTCATTACTTCCAAGTAATTGCAAATTACTTCGCAATTTTTCAACACGGCACTGATCTGTAATCACTTTTTTCTGCCTTGATCTGGAACAGTCACAAGTGGGACTATAGTGATTGTTGGTTTGAAAAATTAATAATAAATAAAGTATGTCAACAAATAAAGTGAGGACCTATTGAATATAACTTGGATAATTTATCTTCCTAGTAGCGGGTGAATGTGAGACTTTGGGTAGTTTCTCAAAATCAATTTGCTGTGCTAAGGTCTGTGTCTCAACAAGTGTCCACAACTTGTGCCAGATAATTCCTCCCAAGATGGGACTTCCTTCTGAAGATGAACAATCTTCATGAATTAATCTGCTTCTCTGGCTTGCACTCTAGAAGTTCAAAGTTACCTCCCACCCTATGTGCTCCCGGCAGTGATTAGTGAATGGATCAAGTGTACATCTGGAGAACATTAAGATATACAAGGAAGTCACATCAGGGATTACATGTTCCAGAATTCCAAAACTAAGACCTATGATTGGAATGGTATCTATAGGTAACTTACATTTGCAATAGGGAAGTAGGCTTTGTTGTATCCTTTGAACAACTGGAACTTTCATCCAGCTTACTCCTTCTTCTGAAAGATCCAACAGGCACACATTTTTCACAAAATGGAACAGGGGGAAAATAAGCCTAAAATAATGGGAAGGAAGGAAGGAAGGAAGGAAGGAAGGAAGGAAGGAAGGAAGGAAGGAAGGAAGGAAGGAAGGAAGGAAGGAAGGAAGGAAGGAAGGAAGGAAGGAAGGAAGGAAGGAAGGAAGGAAGGAAGGACGAGGTTGAGGACAGATCCTCCTCAAGAAAAATTATCCAGGTGGTGACTAAGAGCCAACATTAACAAGACGTTTCATGGGGAAATCCTAATGTGTTACTGAATTATATTCCAAAACTCTGGAATCTGACTGTCTATGAGGAATTATGGTGATGGGCATGGGGAATGGGATGGAAAAAA
This sequence comes from Thermophis baileyi, assembly GCA_003457575.1. Lineage (NCBI taxonomy): Eukaryota > Metazoa > Chordata > Lepidosauria > Squamata > Dipsadidae > Thermophis > Thermophis baileyi. The sequence continues at coordinate 414,121 of QLTV01012191.1, forward strand.
CATATTGAGAAAATGGAAAAGTGGTATTACTGTATACTTTAAAGAATGGCTTCAGCTAATCAAAGAATGAACCAATAAGTTCTTCTTTGATATAGATTTTACAATATGTTACAATAATATAACACTACTAATTTCCTTCTATCTTTTTGTATTTAATAGCAATATAGCAAAATGTAAGTTTTGTAAACCAATGACATTTATCTGTTTAACGTATATGTTCAATATTTATTATTGTAATTTGTTCTGTTACATTTTTAAAAGGGGTTTTTCGGTGTACCTTTTTTTGTCTGGTTTACTTTTAATTTTGTTGTTCTGTATTAATAGTTTTTTGTATTGTGTATCTTTTATATTCCGGTTCCATATATTTCTAATCTGAAAAAAGCATAACGATTACATTATTTTTTAAAAGGACACTGTCTTGATGGCATATAATCAATCAACCTTGCAATAGGCATCAACTTAAAACATTGCTATCCCAAAGATAAAGATGAAAAAAAATGCTTTTCTTTGATTAAAAAAAAGTGGATTAAATAAAATGGGTTGGTTGCAGAGGCAGTTATTGATGCTTTATTCCTACTTAAATCCAGTGGGATTATTTAGTCAATATTTATTTTAATAAGAGTGAAGCATAGTTCATTTCCTTTGGATCTTTTTAATTTCACTGATACCAACAGGTAATTTAAATGTAACTTACAGCACAATCTTATGTAGGCTTATTTTAAAATAAATTCTGTTGTGTTTCAATTAGGCTTGCCACTTAGAAACATGCTTAATCAAGCAAGTGTTGTATTTTTCACTCAATTTAGCTAGTGGGTTAGTATAACAAAATCACTTAAATTAGAGAATCTGAGGCTCTCCTTTATGGTTAGCAACTGGATTGAATGCAGCAATTTGAGGTCAACTAAATGGGTCTTATGGAAGCTTTAAAAAGATCTCTGTGTCCAGCCTAGCTATGTAATTCATACATTAATGGGACAGGTAGAAAGTCATCAGTAGAGACAGAGAAAGCATGCCAAACATCCTTACTCACAGGTATTTTAAATAAATAAGTATGCTAATTTGCTTGCTTTTAGTCTGTTTTTTTTTACTAATCAAATAGTACAACCCAAACAGGTAAATTGGAACAGGGAAAACCCAGTTTTACTATTTTCATTGCAATTTTATGTTCAAATCAAATGCAAGTTTTCAGTATCTTAAGTCGTTCTATCTATGACATGGATATGGTAAAGACTACGAAAATTGTTCATTCTGTTGCAAATAGGAGATCAATTAAAGCTAGAGGAATCATAGGAGAATCAAGCAGTGGTGCTATTAAACACTTAAATGCTATCCTGGTTAGGTCTGACTAAAAACAGCTCTATTAGACTACTTTTTAATTACTGCAGACCAGTACAGAAAGAGCCAATTAGCCATATATAAACTCAATAGCTGAAGACATAACTAAACGTTAATGAAAAGGAACCACAATAAAAAACAAGCCATAAAAAGCAGCTAGTTCTGTGGAAATCCATCATTAGGATTAAACTACAATATCATTTTAGGATGATACAAGAATCAGTTTAGAACCATAAAAAATTGAGAATCTCAATGGTAGCCTGGTTAGTAAACCAAATGTTAGTCATAATATGTTCCTGTTTAATGCAGTATAGAGCCAATAAAATCTTAATATCTCATAAGATTTCAGGTTAGAACTCCAACATCCATCAAGTGAACACCAGTTCCCAGATAATGTAGACAACAACCATACAGAAGGGTTCTCATTAGAATACAACTCAGTGTTACACGAAATGAAAGCATGCTTGTATATAAAACAAAAGTAGTATTTGGAAGAGATAAGATGGTAAGGGGTATGGAGGCAAAATCAGATGATGAATGGCTAAGGGAATTAGGTACGTTTAGCTGAATGAAGAAAAGGCTTAGGGGTGACATGATAGATGTCTTCCAATACTTGAAGGTTTGTCACAGGAAAGAGGGCATCAATTTGTTCTCCAAAGCACCTGAGGGCTGGACAAGAGATAATGGATGGAAGCTTGTCAGACAATGTCAGAAGGAGATCCAATCTGGAACTAAGGAGGAATTTCCTGACAGGGAAAACAATCAATCAGTGGAATGGCTTGCCTTCAGAAGTTGTGGGTGCTCCATTGCTGGAGGTTTTCAAGAAAAGATTGGACAACCTTTGTCCAGGATAGAATAAAGATTCCTGCCTTGGTCAAGGGGTTGGACTAGAAGATCTCCAATGTCCCTTCCAGCCCTGTGGTGTTATATTTGGACTTTGTAGAACAAAAAGAATGTTTGAGGTAAGAAGTGACCTCGGTTGCTCCCCACTGTATTCATTTTGTTCCCCACTCCCATTCCTTCAGTTCTCTATTCTCTCTCTTAAATGTTTCTTCCAGTTCTTCAACCATCGGATGTCATTTCTCAGTGCACACAAATAATCAGAAGAACTTTATCATACCACAACGTCATGGAATGCAACCAGTTATATCACACACTGCCATTATTGGTAATAAAATGGCAAAAACCACCCCAACGTTTAAAGAAAACCAAATAAGGCTCAGCACTCAAAACAAATGCTTTTGTTTTGTTCCGATAGAAGAAAGTTTCTCCCCAGCAAACGTTTTGGGGGAGCAAAAGGTTTCCTCTCCAGACAAGTTAGCTAAACCATCGACTATGTTGATTTATACTTGCAATGTTAATCCCCCAAATTTGAAGAACACTTGCAGTGAAGTTGAGGTAGTAGAAATCCTTTAAAACTACATTGCAACAAATCCATGAGCCCTGACAGATATTCCCACGGCTCCATCTCTCTAGATGAGACCTATTGGTCTTTTTCTTCCCACAAGTTGCTTAAGGCAGATGTGTCTGTCTGAGCCTAATATATTTTAGGGATTCCCTACCCCCTTCCCTTTGTCTTTGTGTCAAGGAGCAATGTATTGATTCTGAAAGTATTATTCCAACATTTTCCTGATGCAAATTTACCACTTGGTCTGTCCCAAGGTTTATTGTAGTGAGGAAAACACTTCCAGTGTATAACAAGGGGAAATAACCTTTGATTCGTGAAAAGAATAAGCATCAAAAGAGCTTAAAAAAAATGAAGACGCATCTAAAGAACAGCTACATTGTTAATAACTCCCAGAGAACCCTAACCCTTTGTTTCAAAGATATTTCTTTACTAAGCAGAGAAACAGAATGACCATGGGGAAAAAAGGGGGAATGTGTGTGAGAGAACCACTTTCTTGTTGGCTTACAGTAACCATGGTAGATCACTGTCCAGCAGCTAATGGAGGACTAGGTTCAGACTGGTCTACTGAACGTGCAGTAGTGCTGTAGCAGCATTGAAGTGTTCATTAATTGGCCAAATTTCATTCCCTCAGATTTTGGACACATTCTGTAATTTAGCCCATTTGAAGTTCCTTGGTTCAAAAATCATTGCCCTATGATGTACCATTTTGCCCAGCTAAAGGTTAGAAACACAAACGTTTTAGTAATATATAGACGAGAGCAGGAGTGAAATTCAAAAAAATTTCCCTACCGGCTCTGGGGGCGTGGCTTGGTGGGCATGGCTTGGTGGGCGTGGCTTGGTGGGCGTGGCTTGGTCGTCATGTGACTGGGTGGGTGGGCGTGGCCAAGTCGACATCACTTCTTTGCCCTAATGACCTACAAAAAGAAGATATACCAATTATTATACACAAAACAATAAAAGAGGTACACAAATACATAAGAGCAATAAGACTCTTATTGCTCTTATGTAAGTATTTGTGTACCTCTTTTATTGTTTTGTGTATAATAATTGGTATATCTTCTTTTTTGTATTTCACCCCTGATCTCTCTACTTGCTTTCCCCAACCTGGTGCTTTCCCGTTTGTTACTAAACTACATGTCCCAGCATCTCGTTAACGGGAGTTTCTGTGTGCCTAATAAAGTAGACAAGAGCTGATAGCTGGATGAAGAGCTGATAGCTGTATGAAGTTCGTTTTCCTGTTTGATAAGACTCTTATCTGTGATTAATATGTATATGTAATATACATATACATATTATATACATAGGGAAATCGACGTGGCTGCTTGAGAGCATCCCCGGTGGAACTGCAGCCCTATTATCTGTTTCTAGCCATCTGGGCATTGAAGTTAGATTCAGTCAGATTTACAGTCGAGTCGGCTGGAAGAGGTGAGCGGCAAGCGGGTGAGCGGGGCCAACCAGGGGCGATTTTTACTGGCTCTGCAAACTGATTCAAATCGTCCCTACCGCCTCTTCCGAGCCGGGCCGAGGTGGTCGAATTTCACCCCTGGAGGAGAGTAGGAAATTTAGACAGATGCCACCTCCCTATCTGTGTCATCTAAACATCAGAAGACCCTCTCGTAACCTATTTCTCATGGTGGTGGCTAATGGCTCAGGTGTAAAATGCGCAAATTGGCAAGTCAGCAAACTCTCTCTCTCTCTCTCTCTCTCTCTCTCTCTCTCTCTCTCTCTCTCTCTCTCTCTCTCTCTCTCTCTCTCTCTCTCTCTCTCTCTCTCTCTCTCTCTCTCTCTCTCCATCCTCCAGATTCCTATTTGGGGAAAACAAGCTGATAATGAAGTCTGTAATGCTGAACATGGTTATTCTTACCAAGGTCAAAAGTCAGTCTCGCGCACAAAGTTGAAGCAGGATGTAAAGCAGCCAAATGCCCAGAAGAAGTGTCTGGGGTCACTCCAAGTGTCAAGTTTTCAGTAAATAAGAATAAACTTAGACTCTGCAAGGTCAGAAGCTTATCAGCAACGTGACCTCCAGCGGCCCCAGAATCTGGAATTTAAGAGTGCTAAGGTTGACTTTGTGGAACCACATCCAGCCCTCAGCAGACCGTTGGGCCATTTGTATGGATTAAGGTTGAGTAGCATGTCAAACGGCTAAGCTTCAACAATAGTGGAGTAGAGGAAGTTTGCTGAAGTTCCAAATAATCTCCTAGTCAACTGTGTTTTGTGAATAGGAATGAGAAATTTAACAAAGAAGTATCCCTTTCTTTTTGTTGCTAGTACTCCCTTGGTCTTTATGGTTTATTTCCATAACTATATAGGATGGGAAGAAAGGGGGTTAGTGTCAGCTCTTTGAAGTAGACCAGATCATGAAACAGACATTGAAATAACTACTGGAACTCTATTTTAGTTTTGTCAAGCATAATAACTGAATCAGTGGTGGGTTTCACTTACCTTTGCTACCAGTTCGGGAATGGGAGTGCGCAGGCACGCATGGAACGCTTTTGCGCATGTGCAGAACCTTCTGCGCATGCGCAGAGCATTTTTGATGACGTCCGGGTGGGTGGGCGGAGCCTCCCGCCACCGCTACCGGTTTGCCCGATCCGGTAGCAACCCACCACTGAACTGAATGTTGAAAACTGGACTTTCTTGTTATTCCTTTTGAAGACATTTCGCTTCTCATCCAAGAAGCTTCTTCTGGGAGTAGGAATGGATTTCCAGAAGAAAAATTGCAGACTACAGGAGCCAGGAGTGCTCAGGAACTCAGTGCTCCTGGTTTCTGTAGTTCCTGAAATTGTAGTCTGCAATTTTTCCTCTGGAAATCCATTCCTACTCCCAGAAGAAGCTTCTTGGATGAGAAGCAAAACGTCTTCAAAAGAAAAAAAAACAAGAAAGTCCAGTTGCCTCCTGAAAAAAGCACCTTTGGGACAACCATGACCTGGATGACTGAAAATCTCTACAGACTTTTGAATGTTGAAAACCTGACAAGAGTTTCTCTCTGCCCCTCTTGTACCAATCAAGGCAGAGTCTCTTTGCAAGCAGGTGAGTGATCATCCAAGACCTCTCTCCTTGTTTAACTGGGGGTATTGATAGTATTGATGATGGTGCACTACCGGTTCACAGGAGCATATTTTCACCCCAGAGACATAGCTAATGTGGTAGCTACGTTGAGTGAACACAGCCTTAAAGAAGGCCTTGTTGCCTTTATATATAGCAGAATCTGGTTGTCAAGATGTCTTCCTTTTTCATCCTTACATTGGCGCCTGTGGGTTTCAATGTTTTTACTACCGGTTCTGTGGGCGTGGCTTGCTGGGCGTGGCATGGCTTGGTGGGCATGGTTTGGTGGGTGTGGCAGGGGAAGGATACTGTAAAATCTCCAATCCCACCCCACTCCAGGGGAAGGATACTGCAAAATCCCCATTCCCTCCCCACTCCTGGGGGAAGGATACTGTAAAATCTCCATTCCCTCCCCACTCCAGGGGAAGGATACTGCAAAATCTCCATTCCCTCTCCACTCCTGGGGGAAGGATACTGTAAAATATCCATTCCCTCCCCACTCCAGGGGAAGGATACTGCAAAATCTCCATTCCCTCCCCACTCCTGGTGAAAGATATTGCAAAATCTCCATTCCCTCCCCACTCCTGGGGGAAGGATATTGCAAAATCCCCATTCCCTCCCCACTCCTGGGGGAAGG
>QLTV01012191.1:420578-437249 GCA_003457575.1 Thermophis baileyi
GTACCATCCCCATTCCCTCCCCCCTCCAGGGGAAAGTTACTGCAAAATCCCCATTCCCTCCCCACCCCACCAACCTGCTTTCCAGCTCCGTTCTCCTGTGCCAGGCAACAAAAGAAGATCCAGCCGATCAGCTGGGACTCGGGCGGCAGTGAATAGATGGGGGCGGGGCCAGTCAGAGGTGGTATTTACCAGTTCTCCGAACTACTCAAAATTTCCGCTATCGGTTCTCCAGAACTGGTCAGAACCTGCTGAAACCCACCTCTGATTGGGGCTTCCTTGGTGATTTACAAGCTTTCATCTTCTGAATTCAATGCTCTCTAGGGCTAGATGGAAGTTCTGCTTGGTTTTTTGTTTTTTTTACAATCAGGAGAGGAACTTTTAGCAACCTAAGAGCCAGATTGTCCCCCTCAAAAGATTGTATTCCAACCAGCTAACTTGATGTTCCCCAGATCCATCCCTAAAAAAATGAGGTCTCCAGGGATACGTTACACAGTACAGCCAGCATCTCCTAATATCATTCTTAATGATAGTAAATAGGGCTATCAGTGTGACTTATCTTTGCACATTAGTTGAATTTACTAAAAGAGCTTTACTTGTCTTATACGTTCCAGTGACATACATTTCTTGGAAGTTAAGTAGCCATGACTCATTCCCACGTCCCCAAAACAAGTGCAGCAAGTTGATCTCGCTGTGAAAAGGATGACAAAAGTCAAGCACCATCAGCCCTTAAAGTAGCCACTTCAGGAAGAAGTTATTTTGAATGATACGAAAGAGGAACAGGCTTGTCATGGTCTTTTCCAACCAGAAGGAGTATCCAGATGCCGGGGACAGTAAATCCAGTCTTGAGCAGCTATGCTGACCCAGCTGTTCTCAACTTGGACTGAACTGACAAGTCTGAGATCAGTGTGATGGATTTAATGTGGCAATAACCCAGTTAAGAAGCTGTCCTTGGTGTCAGCAGGACAAGACGGCAGCTTCTGTGATTTCTCTACCTCGTATATCAACCCCCAAACTTTAATATAAATATCTGAGGTAGGAATGATGGACTTGGGATCACTGTTAGAGTATTTAAGCTGTGTTCCACTTCTCTAAACAGTTATTGGTAAGCAAAGTCACATACTGCAGAATAACGAACTGGAGAACTGATTTTCTCCCCGGCGCCATGATTCAAGCACAGCATGACCCCACTTGTCTATGCCCTACAACAGGGGTGGGTTCTAACTTACCTCGCTGCTGGTTCGCTTCCTCCCGCGCCTCGTGGGCACGCCTATTGGGCGCACGCATGTGCAGTGCAAAAAAATCAAAAAAATCCCCCCCCCCCAAAAAAAGCCGAAAACAAGATGATGATGCATGTGCAGTGCTGGAAACTCAGCTTCTGTGCATGCGCAGAAGAAGAAAAACCCTCAAAAAATTCAAAAAAATAAAAAAAAAGATGGCAGTGCCCACGGACTGGCACCGACTGAACCGGCTCCGTGACATCATTGTGACATCACTAGCGGGTCACTACCAGTTCGGGAGAACCAGTCCGAACCGGGAGGAACCCACCTCTGCCCTACAAGCATTTTCAGTAAACACTTAAGAAAAAAAAATCAGGACTTAAGCAATCAGGTATGCAGAACACCTGCGTAAAAACTGAGAGCTGAATATGGAATAAGGATGGCGGCGATAACAATGATGCGCCCATACCATAATACTGCAAAATTGTTGTCGGCCGCCAGCCTCCACTGCGGTACTGCGGAATTCCTGATGAATGGGAGAATTTTGAATATATGCGGCGACGTCTTCAGGCCAGACCAGCAAGCCATAAAACTGGAGGTTTAATTATTTCTGAGCTCATCATCGGGGGAATAAGTCATTTTGGCAATTACAGTAAACTATCTTTAACAATTGTGGGGTGGATGAATAGGGGACAATAGGACAGCATGTTACATATTACAAATGAAATATAACTGATTGTTAATCATAAATGAGTCCCTTAAATGCAAAGCTAATTTTAAGCACGAGGACATTTGCATTGTAATTGCATTTTTGGTTTTTATACCCTGTCAAACTGTGACTGTAATAAAAAAAAATTGTGTGTGCGGGGGCGGGGGGAACCATGCTATATAATGCTTTCCAGGTATCCGTTCATATGTATTAAAATATTTTGGGCGCATTAAAATATTGTGATGGGAAAGGAAATCCAGAGGAAAACATTTCTCTTCAGCATTCTTAAATGAGATGCCATCCTATAATTACTCTTTTTTAAATTAACATTTGTCAGTGCAAATTGTGAGTCATGAGGATTCTGTTGGATCTTCACAAGAATGATGTATAGCAAGAGTGAGTGTGCATGTCTCATAAATAGATACTATTGATTAAAGTTACACAGTTCAACTAACTTGGGGAATGTTTTGAGAAGACACATACTGGAATAATGACTTTTTCAATGCTGCCTTTTCCATCTTTTTCACTTTATTTTGCAGAAGGATGTGCTGCCTGCTTCTCCTTAATTTTATTAAGCATGAACAAATTTCTCTCAATGCCTATCATTGCATTTATTAATGCAGGAAGACAGCCTTGCCCTGCGGTGACTTTCTTTTTGATCAGATTATTGGGTGAATTTCCAAACTTTCCCTGGCTGGGTTCATAAAATTAAATTGGGTTGGATGTAGTTGGTGATTCAGCTAATTCTAAGAAATCCCATCACAGCATATTTGTGAACAAGGTCATCATGTTATGGTTTGCTTGGGTTTCATAGGTTACGTGAACACAGCAGATTTGTACATACTATATATTTTATGTAGTGTGTGAACTCAACTCAACCCCTTTTAAAATTCCAGGTTGTGAAAATTTTCTAGGAAAGACTGAGTTTTCATAATGTACTATGCGTAGTAGAGCCAGTTTGGTCCATTGATTAAGGCATCATCATATAAATTGGAGAAACCGTGAGTTCTAGTCCCCTTTAAGCATGAAAAACAGCTGGGTGACTTTGGACCAATCACGAGGAGACTGTGAGTTCTAGTCCGGCCTTAGGCATCAAAACCAGCTGGGTGTCTTTGGGCCAATCACCAGGCGACTGGGAGTTTTAGTCCTATCTTAGGCATGAAAGCCAATTGGCTGACTTTGGGCCAATCACCAGGGTATTGTGAGTTCTACAACTAGCATAAAAGCTGATAATTTGAGCCAGTCACTATCTCCGCCCAATCCATCTCACTGGGTTGCTGTTACAGGCAAAATAGAAAGAGGAGGGAGCATTAGGTATGTTTTCTACCATGAGTTATTTTTGAAAATAATAAAGATGGGGTATAAATCAATATTGCAACTTGAAAATGTGTGGATTTCAACTCCCAGAGTTTCTCAGCCAGCATGAAAACCACTGGTATATGGGGTATAAATAGGTTGTATAGGGATGTTGGGAGTAAGTAAGACACATTTCATTGACATTTCATTTGCTCAGTGGGTTAAAAAAAGATATATAAATGTATGCAATATGCTAGAGATGGTTTAAGCCTACCTTTTAAAGATGTGATACGTTTTCTTCTGTAAGCACCTAGGAGTACAATGGATAGCCTATGAAAGCTGTCTCCGGAAATCAAGTGAAAGACCGATGCAGAAGCTCTGCCAAACAATGAAGATGCTTTTTTTCTACCTGCTAGAGAACAAATTAAAAGACATGGTCTCCTTAATGATGCCGTTACTCAACATCTTCCATTATAAAAACCTGCTAACTTCTAAGGGCTAATGATTTGAGCATTTAAATCCTCACTGAATGCCAAAGTGTTCCTTAAGGAAAACTCTTGGCTTAGAAAAGATTGTCAGTCCCCAGGCAAGCATTAAAAATAAGTGCTCTAAGTAACTAGAATGCCCCCAACGCCGAAAGGTTTATTTGCTGACAACTGATGCATTCACAGCATGTGTGCTCTACTTCTGTTTTGTGTGCATGAGTGTGTGTGTGTGTGTGTGTGTGTGTGCATGTGCGCATGTTTATCTCAGTGAAGCTGCGTATTTTTCTCTTCGTGTCTTTGCTACGCCATGCCAACATGCCAGGCGTGGGCTATTACACTGCAAAGAGAATGCAGTTGAATTAAATCTATAGAATTAATGTACATAGATCTGCTGAATCCATAGACTCGATAATATATCAAAACGGTGTTCCATTGTTTAACCCTAAATGAACAATGGAAGTAGAGATCAATCGCTTGAAAGAGGGTCAAAAAAGTTAATTTCCTGAATATTTGTTGCTGTTGAAAGTATTATTGCGTGAACTGATTTTACAAACACTCTCGTTGATGTCCTTCAAAATCAGGCTTCGGAGAACTATGAAAGTTCTCTGAAATGTCAGAAAGAAGCTTGAAGTCCAACTGTTTTCCCCAAGCTGCCATTCTCCAGATTTGTTAGAATTACAACTCCCAGCATTCCAGCTAGCATTTTAAACCAACATGCATGCTGCCTTGATGCTCTGTAAGATATTGCCCCATCTTAATTGCTACTACCAGATTGAGAAAGTTGGTTTGAAATTAGGCAAGTGCCTCAGGTTTGATCATCTGCAAAGGTTTCTGAACATCAAAGGGTCCATGGTTTATTGATAACAAAAAGGAAAAAAGAGAGAAGGCAAGGCAAGGCAAGGCAAGGCAAGGCAAGGCAAGGCAAGGCAAGGCAAGGCAAGGCAAGGCGAAGGCGAAGGCGAAGGCGAAGGCGAAGGCGAAGGCGAAGGCGGCGGCACTACTGCTGCTGGCGCTGCCAGGAGGCAGAACTTCCCGCCCCCTCATAGCCCGTAACCGAGGAAAGGGGAAAGGCAAGGCAAGGCAAGGGGGAAGGGGAGGGGGAAGGGAAGAGGAGGGGAGGAGAGGAGAGGAGGGAGAGGGGGAAAGGGGAAAGGGGGAGGGAAGAGCAATTCTACATTCTCTTAATCCTGCATCTATTTTAAGACCAGGGGAATAAACAGACAGACATATACAGTATCTTGGTGTCTTACAAACTACAGAAAGAAATTTATATTTCAAATATATGTCCTTCCTTTTCCCAAAATAAGATTTTAGAGTAAGAAAGAAGGGGTTGTGAAAAGTTGCCCTAACTTCTGTTGCATATTTTGTGCTTTCTATTGCACATTCCATGCAAGCAAAAAAAAAAAAAAAGTTTCATTTAGAATCTGCATTCCAGAAGTGAGGCTTATTTTGGATCGCTTTTAGTTCTCCCACTCAAACCATTCTGAACTATTGATAGAAAAGAAATCCTTTTACAAAAGATCCATCTTTCCATTAGTTTTGCCATCCCTGAGGAACAGCAACCTAAACACATTACTGGCTTACTCGAGCTAATTAGAATACCATATTATCTTGTCCACACATATAGAGCAGACTGACAAAGACAAAGAAGTGGAAAACATTCCTTCTACAATTTGAATCCAATATAAATGTATTATGCATCAATTGAGCAAACAAGATAACAATGGTAATCCAGATAGCAATGGTTGCAAATTTCTCTTTGACTTGGAGGCAATTGTATTTCCCCATGCCTTTTTATTAGATCATGCAAATGAAATAAACACGACTCTACCTTCATAGTTCAAAGCAAACAATCCTATGTTTTCTTTCAATGCCTTTTCATCATCTGGGTCTATTCAGACACTGTGCATTCAAGTTAGATGGGTGGGCAGGTTCCTTGTTTCTACAGTTTTCTTTAACTATTGGAGTTAGTTAACTAATGGTTCGGTTGTGGTTCTTTTCAGCAGAATGCTTTTGGCTAGCACCCCACATCTTAAAAGAGATTTCTGAAGTAAATAAAAAGAACAAAAAAAGGAAAATGATACCATGCAAAACAAGCACCTTTTCACTAGATTTTGAGGATACTGACTGCAACCCTTGCAGGAATCCAATAGGCATGTTTAGAAAATAGAAATATTGGTTGGTTAAAAAAAGCTCTTTTTAGTAGTGTCCCAACAGGGCAGAAAATTAATAGATTGTGAGAACGCAAATTAGGAACGTAGAAAGATTGAACTACAGGTAGTTGTATGTACATGTATGACACCACTATTCAGCCCAAAATGTCTGTTGCTAAGTGAGAAATTTGTTAAGCGAGTTTTGCCCCATTTTATGACTTTTTTTGACACATTTGTTAAGTGAATCACTGCAATTGATAGAGCCGAGGTGGCGCAGTGGTTAGAGTGCAGTACTGCAGGCTACTTCAGCTGACTGCTAGCTGCAGTTCAGCAGTTCAAATCTCACCGGCTCAAGGTTGGCTCAGCCTTCCATCCTTCTGAGGTGGGTAAAATGAGGACCCAGATTGTTGGGGGCAATATGCTGACGCTGTGAACCGCTTAGAGAGGGCTGTAAAGCACTATAAAGCGGTATATAAGTCTAAGTGCTATTGCTATTGCTAATTGTTCAATTAGTAACCTGGTTGTTACGTGAATCTGGCTTCCCCATTGACTTTGCTGGTCAGAAGGTCCCAAAAGAGGATCATATGACCCCGGGACATTGCAACCGTCATAAATTTGAGCCAGTTGCCAAGCATCTGAATTTTGATCATGTGACTATGGGGCTGCTGCAACGGTAGTAAGTGTGAAAAATGGTCATAAGTCCCTTTTTTAGTGCCGTTGTAACTTTGAACACTCACTAAATAAACTGTTGTAAGTCGAGGACTATCTACACACACACACACACACACACACACACACACACACACACAAAGAGAGAGAGAGAGAGAGAAATCTACTTCATTCCTCTCAGAGCTTGCCAAAAGATCGACAGCGTTATAGAAGAGTAGAAAACACAACCAACCCCAATATTTTCTCCAATTAACATATATATATCAGAATTAAACATAGGTGAACGCTATCCTCATAGTCCTGTTTTATCTCTTAAGTTCTGAGATACGTGGCTTACATTTGCAGCAAGATAACGCAGCTGGAGTAGCCCAGTATGGCATTTTTGGTGCCCTTAAGGAAGCTTATGGAAGACAAGTGATGAAGAGTTGATACTAAAATACTTTGTCTCGTGTTAGAATATATTACCTTATAACAAGACAAGATTATGCTGCCACGTTAGAAAGAAACATGGTAGCTGTAAAAGAAAGACATTCATCAGACAGTTCGCTTTCAGGTTTATCACTCCACACACCAAAGCAATTCATAAAATAATTTGAATCTTCATGTAAATCAGGCATGCTATTATTACCACTGGGGAGCATAAAAGTCTTTCGCATCTTTGCAGGGGGGAAAAAAGGTTCAAAGGAAGTAGTGTTCACAGGAAGTGGTGTTCACAGAAAACAGGTTGTTCCTGCAAACCACAACGTGGTGAGTTCAAAGGCATCCACCGTGTACAAATATTTTAAAAAACAATTAACACAGCATCCCCAGTCAGTTTCACAAGTAAACAACTGTGATCCAAACAGACACAGGAACACTGCGGAAAGTTCACCCAGGAAGATCAAAACGGAAAGGAAATGTTCGCGGTTTGGATAGACATCCATTTCAAATCTGGGAATTCACCCCGGGGATGCTTATTTAGGCGTTGATGTTTACTTTTGTGTGTGTGTGTATATATATATATATTTGTTTTTTGAGGTTTTCGCGGGTATTTGTATGTAGGTCTGTGGTTATTCGGGTTTTCTCCCGCGTAAAGTTGGAGATGTCATTGCAACGTTTCGACGAAGTCTCATTCGTCATCTTCAGGCTGATTATCAGGCTTGTGTCTTCAGCCTCCTGCTTCTAGGAGCAATGCTAGGAGCATTGCTCCTAGAAGCAGGAGGCTGAAGACACAAGCCTGATAATCAGCCTGAAGATGACGAATGAGACTTCGTCGAAACGTTGCAATGAACTCTCAAAGGGTTCAGGAAACAATTGCTAGTTCTAATTAAGCGTTATTGGGATAGGCTTTCAGAGAGACATGGTGGGAAGAAGATCAAAATCAAGACAGCAACCACACCTGCACAATTGATGTCCCATCCACATTTTAGTTGCATAATGTACACATGAGTGGGATGTTAGAACCTAAGACTTGACTATCTTCTTGTCTGTGGGGTTCTTGGTATACTTTTTTTTTTTTTTTCTACGTGTGTGTGTGTGTGTCTTTGGGTGTGTGCTTTGAATGGGAGGAAGACTTGAAAGTTAACAATGCTGCCTCCCCCTCCAATTTGTTCCTATAGTAATTAAAGTAGTGGCAATTTTCTTCTCCTCCAAGTTAATAGCAACTGAGGTCTTAGCAGAGTTTTCCCTTGAGCTACTAATTTCTATCAGTTTATAGGAATCCTACTTATATGCATTTACATGATGTATACATTTGCCAAAGCAGATAAACCAAAGGTTAGCTTTGCCATATTTACATATACAAGTTCATTTTCTTAAGATTTTGAGGAGGATAGATCAATCTAAGTTCTCAAGCTTCTAATCATTAGTAAATAGAATATTTTAAAATCTTCCAGTTAAAGTCAGGAGAGATACCAGAGAGAGCTACAACCTTCAAATGGTCCATTCTTCCCTTTTAGTTAACAAGAAGTCAGGTGTTTTTCATTTTCTGACTTTTTCGAAATAATTAACAAAGTAAACTGGATATTAAACACTTGTGAATGAAGGCAGATATATGTGTCCCATGGTAATGTTGCTTGGCTTTTAAGTACCTGGTAAGCTGGTGGTAAATCAGCACTCCTGTTGATTGACAAGGGACCCATTTCCTAGGCTTTCATCATTTCTCTGGCCATTTTTGTCCCTGCTTGGCCAACAATCTTGATAAATCAGATAAGGAACCCAGGGCGCAGCAGCACAAGGGAACAACAATCAATGACTTGACAGCCAGCCATCAACATCCCATCAACAACTAAAAGCCATTTACAACCAGGTACCACATAAATACTTCACGTAGAACAGATTGGAAATGGAGAAGAAGTTCTCCGAGGATGGGCTCCAAAACTAAATGTAATCCGCTCTAATCTTGATTGCAGAAAATACGACTTCTGCAATAGAGTAGTAAATGTCTGGAATACTTTACCTGATCCTGTTGTTAGTTTCTCTAACCCCCATACCTTTTACCTTAAACTGTCTACCGTGGACCTTACACGTTTCTTAAGAGGTCCCTAAGGGGGCGTGCATAAGTGTACCAGTGTGCCTTCTGTCCCTGTCCTACTGTACCCATTTGTATGTACTCATTTTATGTGTTTATGGCTATGTTTTGCTTCTTTATATCCATTTATTTGTGCCATTTTTTCATGTGTCCTGTTTCCTTGCACTTGTTGACAAATCAATAAATAAATAAATAAATAAATAAATAAATAAATAAATAAATACATACATACATACATACATACATACATACATACATACATACATACATACATACATACATACAATATAAAAGCTTGGAAGAACAAACCTCTGGTTCTCGGTGACCGACTCGGATTGAATCTAGCATTAAATACTTGGCCATTTGAGTGGCATCTCAAAAGGTATTCAATTTTTATTTGGTAGCTTAACATATTTGTTTTTAGAAACTGATCTGTTTGGAAGACTCTTCCTCTCTTTGGAGAGGTTCTTTGGCTCCTTTTGTCGCCCACATTAATTCAAATTAAGTGAACACAGTGTATGCATTTGCCATTTTGAAAACTGCTCAACAAAAATTCAATTCCAATTTATGCCTCTTTCTCAGCCAAAGCCCAGCATTAGCAACAAAATCCATAGATCCCCGATCAAGAATTTGCATTTATTTTGTATCAATAGCAATTGTTCTGGAGTTCGTAACACTGTTTCTCCCAAGGCAAAGCTGATTATGGGTACATATTAGTAAACAATACCTGTTCTGTGCTGAAAATGCTTTTGTTTTTTCTTTGTATATCAAATCAAGTAAATCAGACAACATACAAGTCATTACTGCATATTACTTGATCTAGCCCGACCTATTAATAGTTTCTGCTTCTATATGCATAGATTGAGACATGAAATATCTATGAAGTGTTATCCAAAATTTATGCTAATAAATTCATGGCTATTTGGAAAGTATTTGCATGTTCTACATGCTCAAGGCAATAAGATGGAAATAAAAAGAAAAAATAAATCTCTACTTTTCCTTATCATGATGAAAAATAAACCAGAGGTCCATTCTAAGTAGAACTGAGCAACTTTACTTTAAATTCTCTGCTATTGTCTAATGAAAAAAAAATGAAGAAAAAATGCGCTCTACATGAGGCTACCCTTGAAGAGTGTCCGGAGACTACAATTGGTCCAGAATGCAGCTGCGTGAGCAGTCGTGGGTGTGCCAAGGTACACCCACACAAGTTCCATCCTTCGCGAGCTGCACTGGTTGCCGATTGCGCTCCGGTCACAATTCAAGGTGTTGGTTGTTACCTTTAAAGCCCTACATGGCTCAGGACCAGTTTATCTGCGTGACCGCCTTATGCCACATCCCTCCCATCGACCAGTGAGGTCGCACAGGGTTGGCCTTCTTCAGGTCCCGTCGGCCAGACAGTGTCGGCTGGCAGGACCGTGGGGGAGGGCCTTCTTTGTAGCCGCTCCGACTCTGTGGAACCAACTTCCCCCCGAGATCCGTTCTACCCCCACCTTACTGGCCTTCTGTAAAGCCGTTAAGACCTGGCTTTTCCGGCAGGCCTGGGGCCAATAGTTGTTCTGATTGGCCCATGTATGGTTGTGTGAATGTTTTATTTTAATATGGATATGTTTTTTTTAAAATTGTTTTTATATGTTTTATTTTTATTTTTTTACATGATGTAAGCCGCCCAGAGTCCTTTGGGAGTTGGGCGGCATATAAATTTTATAAATTAAATTAAATTAAATTATTCTGAAATAGTAGTAACATCAAATATCAATAATTAATGTAAATAAAAACTGTATTTATGAAGAAATGCGTAAGATATGGTAGATATTTGTTTAAAATTAAAACAATTCTAAATTAAATTAAATTAAATTAAATTAAATTAAATTAAATTAAATTAAATTAAATTAAATTAAATTAAATTAAATTATTAAATTAAATTATTAAATTAAATTAATTAGAAATCGGCCAACTGCAAAACAAGGATCTAGATTTTAAGACCATAAACATCTGAGATCCTCAAGGATTTCAGAAGCCATCTTAGAAAACAGAAATGTATGACACTTTACTTCTCTGCTATGTTCTTACAGGCGCCCACCTGGACCACAAAAACTTAACTGTAAGTTTAGAATTGTAGTGAAGGTTCTATGATGTTAAGGAACAAAATCATCAATTACTCCATTTTATGATTGCAGTGTCACCAGTATTCTAACCTTTTTATGAAGCAAAAACTTTTCTGAAGGAATAATTTTAGAGTACTATCTATGACATACTTTCAAATTTGTAACCGTGATCACTAACCAAGTTAGGATGTTTAACTTTGTTTTAAAATGATGATATGATATTAATTCCTCTAAAAGTGGTGGGAGAACCTTACCTACAGTTAGTCCTTGACTTACAACAGTTCATTTAGTGACCATTTGAAGTTATAACGGCACTGAAAAAAGTGACTTATGACCGATTTTCACACTTATGAATGTTGCAGAAGCCCCATGGTCACATGTTCGAAATTCAGACGCTTGGAAACTGGCATGTATTTTTGACAGTTGCAGTATCCAAGGGTCGTGTGATCCCCTTTTGCGACCTTCTGGCAAGCAAAGTCAATGGGAAAACCCGATTCACTTAAGAACCGTGTTGTGAACTTAACAACTGCAGTGATTCTTTTAACAACTGCGGCAAGAAAGGTCGTAAAATGGGACAAAATTCATCTAACAACAGTCTCGTTTAGCGACAGGGCTCAATTGTGTGCATAAATTCAGGACTACCTGTATTATGTGCTTCAGATTTAACATGACTCTAAGCATTCCACACTTTCTGAACCGAAACGAAACTAGGGTTAATTTTTTTATAATGTTTTTCATTTTGCAGATACAGATGCATATGTTGTGAAAGAAATGATGTGCATAATATGGAAATAAATGGTATTAAAATGGTGTCTATTGTGTGGAAAGGTATTGCGAAATGAAATTAGAAAAGTTTATTTGTGCGGGAACCATGCAGTTTTCTCTGTATCATTCCAATTTTGGTGTATAGGTAGACAAAGTTTAATGAAATGGGTCCATCCTGATCAGACTGGATTTGTTCCAAAGAGATACATAAGAGAAAACATCAGATGTGTTTTAAATATTATCAATAAAATAAATCAGAAAAACAAGAAGGCAGCTTTGATCTCTCTTGATGCAGATAAAGCTTTTGATAATTTGGAATGGTCTTTCACCCTTGCAACTTTGGAGAGAGAAAAAAGATGAATTGTGACTCTTATTTTTATCTTATAAAGAATAAAGAGACAAGTTAATAGTAAATGACTTTCTAGTATAAAAATGAACTCTGTGAAGAAGTCAAGGCTAAGTTGTCCTTTCTCGCCTTCCTTTGCTGGCTTTACAGCCATTGGCAAGGAAAATATGTCAAGAAAATAACATTTCAGGAGTCAAATTAGCCAGCATGGTTTTGTGTCAAGCAATAGAATTCTAGTCCCAGTTGTGGTGGTACCTCAAGGACTGTCTGGATGAGATTTCATGCAATAATAAACAATGTAGTGAAAGTTTGGGATAATGCTGGAAATTTAGCAGCCCAGGTTTGTCCCTTTCTGCTTCGTTCTTGAATGTTTATTAAGACAAGCCCAGAAAAATTTGTGCAGTGGAGCTTAATTATTAATAAGACCAATGCATAATATTTCCTGACTTTTACTCTGCAATGTATTGTCCACCTGATTGGTGATAATAAAGGTAAAGGTTCCCCCGCACGTGCGTGCTAGTCGTTTCCAGCTCTAGGGGGCGCTGCTCATCTCCGTTTCTAAGCCGAAGAACCAGCGCTGTCTGAAGACGTCTCTGTGGTCATGTGGCCAGCATGACTAAGTGCCGAAGGCGCACGGAGCGCTGTTACCTTCCCACCAAAGTGGTCCCTATTGTTCTACTTTCATGTTTACATGCTTTCGAACTGCTAGGTTGGCAGAAGCTGGGACAAGTAACAAGAGCTCACCCCAGTATGCGGCGCTAGGGATTTGAACCGCTGAACTGCCGACCTTCTGATTGACAAGCTCAGCGTCTTAGCCACGGAGCCACCGCGTCCCTCTTGGTGACAATATCTTGAGATAAATAATATAGTATTTTTAAGAAGAGCAGAAACTAGAGGGATTTGAGTGAATTTGAAAAACTTACAACCCAGAAGTCAGAACATCTTCTGAGCTATATTTACAAACTGCTGGCAAATTGTGAGGCTGAAACTGAAGAAATTAAAAGACCATACAATTAAATGAGTGCAGAACTTAGAGGCACTAATAGATATTTATTTTATTTTTTATTGTTTTGTTTCTTTTCTGTTCAGTTGACTTTAAGAATGTTCAATTAAAAAGAAGAAGAAGAAAAAAGGCGATTTGCAAAAACATGGCAAGTAGATGAGTATCTACATAAATAAAATAAAATAAATTTATTTAAATTATTATTGTTATTGTTATTAAATTATATTTATTTATTAATGGGCCAGAACAAACATTTTAAATATTTTTTTCTATGACCCTATAATTCCTTGCTTAGGGGAGGGGTGAGGGTGACTGAATGGAACCTGAGCATTTACTGGCCGGATGCCCTTCCTGAGTCCTACGCGGACTTCACAGAAGATATTTTCTCTTTGCGCCCTGATAGAGAAACATTTGTCGCTGCCTAGGATTGAACTCTCAACCTTCTGAGTGGGAGGCAAGCCTCTTCACCTCTAGGCCAGCGTGCCGCTCAACCAACATTTTAAATAATAATTTTAAAAAGTACAAGTAGTCTTTAAGTTACAACTGTAATTGAGCCCCACAATTACTATTGTAAGTCGTGATGGGTGTAAAGAGGGTCACCATGTGACTGGGTCCAATTTTATGACCTTTTTCATAGCAGTCATTAAGTGAATCTATTGTTCATTATTGGGTGGGTTTTGCCATAGAACCAAAGCAGGGGTGAAATGTTCCCGGTTCGGGAGTGCCTGAGAGTCGCTGGACAGCTGGTAGCAATGGAAGTGGGAGACTTTACCCATCCGCCCGGATGCCGCCATTTGGGTTCTTTTATCCTCTGCGCAAGAACTCAAATGGCGGCGTCCGGGCAGGTGGGCGAAGTCTCCCGCTTCCGACGCTATCGGCTGTCCGGCGACCTGCAGGCACACCCGAACTGGGAGCATTTCACCCCTGAACCAAAGTAAATGCTGGTTTTCTGTCAAAAAGGTCATAAATCACAGTCAAACGGCCGTAAAATGGCATCATATGACCATGGTGGAGGCAGCAAGGGCATTGTAATTATTAAACCAGGTTGTAAGTCCCTTTTTCGGAGTCTGTTGTAACTTTGAACAGTCACTAAGCAACCAGTCGTATGTTGAGGACTACCTGTGTAGATTAGAAGACACACAAGCAAAAAAGGCAGGTGAATCTGATTCAAAAAGACAAGACATAAGTCACCTTCACTGACCCCACAATTGTTATCCAATCATAATTGTTAACTTGCTTTTGAATAGTTTTAGATCGTAAAATTATAAGAGTATATGCAATTAAGTTATGTGGATATAGCCTTTAATGAATTGCTGGTTTTAATAGTATTGGTTATTATTGTTAAGCATTTTACTATCTGTGTTTGGTATAATAAAGTTTCATTTTCATTAGCATTAATCTGATACTGATTATTTTATTAATTTTAGGTATATAATTTAACATCTACTATTCTTATTAATTACACTCCATGTTATTATATTTTACAGACTGTACTTTATCACTTAGCTTCATAATAGCACCACAATTTACTTATGAAATTTAAGCCACAATGTTAGTCACATTAAATTTCAATTATGGTTAAAATAGCTTACTTCTTTGCAATTTTTAGGTTATTTTATTTGAATCTTGAACTGCTAGATTTTTTTTCCCCAGAAATTCAAAGACCAAACATGAGGAGTACATGGGAAACTATGAAGACTGATTTCTCTCAACTTGTTGTTTTTCCAAATTAAAAGTTTTCTTTACCACAATCCTAGTCCAACTCTCCATTAAAGTGTTTGAATACTACCCAGTTCAAAATATTCTCTGTTTTGTTCACTAGAGGGTGTGCTCTAGCTGTGAAAGAAAATGTGCATAAAAAGGGGAAAGGAAGAGGATAATGATAATAATAATAATGAAATCTGGATCTAATGCAACAAAAATGGCTCACAGAATGTTAACATTGATTTTATCACAATGAAAATTATTTTCATTCTGGTTAAAAAGTAAAGAGAAGTGTGAACAAAAATATTATGAATCTCTAATGCCCCTTGGATCAAAGCTGATGTTCTTGATCCATTGCCCTGTGGTAAGACACAGACAAGCAAAAATAACAAACGTGAAGTATTTCACTCATTCAAACTTAATTCCCCCCCCCCCAAAAAAAATTAATTTCCAAGTCCTGACAACCAGTCTTCATAACAACACCGCTAGAGGCATCGGAGAAAAAGAGAGACAGAAAGAAGAAATGGAGACATTCAAAGAAAGATAAAATAGCAATAGCAATAGCACTTAGACTTATATACTGCTTCATAGTGCTTTACAGCCCTCTCTAAGCGGTTTACAGAGTCAGCATATTACCCCCAACAATCTAGGTCCTCATTTTACCCACCTCGGAAGGATGGAAGGCTGAGTCAACCTTGAGCCTGGTGAGATTCGATCTGCCAAACTGCTGGCAGCTGGTGATCAGCAGAGGTAGCCTGCAGTACTGCACTCTAACCACTGCGCCACCACGGCTCTAGTAAAGTAATAGTAGTAGGATATGAAATATTTTTGAAATGGAATCAGATTGAGCGGGAAAATGAATAACTTCGTAATGCAATATTCAATTTTAAAATCTCCCAAAATTCTAGAATAACTTGAAGTTAATCTCCAAGGGGTGGGTGGGAATTATTCCCAGAACTCAGCCAGAGAGAAACAATTTATGGTCAAATATATATCAGTGGCATTAGATTAGCTATAATTACACTGTTGATGTCAAATGGAATTGTGTTGCAGAGTAAACGAGACTTGTGAGATCCTGAGCTTAAAACATTTTTATTTCATTTTCCTGTCCTGATCCTTCAAGGCTGCCGAGAGAGGACCTAATGGTAAAGACTATAACGATGAAACCATTAAAGCCATCCTCTTCAACACATTCTTCGGCTCAGTCTTTGTAACCAGCAATGGTTCATGCCCAATATTTCCTAGTCGTACCACAAATAATTACAACGATCTAACACAAATTGATTTTACAGAAGATAACGTTGAAAAGGCATTACGCAACCTAAAACCATCTCTATCTATTGGACCTGATGGACTATGTGCATATTTCTTAAAAAAGCTCTCCACAGCCTTAGCTGAACCTCTTAGCATAATCTTCGATAAATCTTTCAGGACTAGCTCCTTACCCAACTTATGGTCACTAGCCACAGTCATCCCTATCTTCAAAAAAGGAGATCCCAGCAACGTCGAAAATTACAGACCAATCTCATTATGTTGCGTCACCTGCAAAGTCATGGAATCAATCATAAACCAATCCATTACCCTCCACCTAGAAACTAACAACCTACTTTCTAACAAACAATTTGGTTTCAGGAAAAAATTATACTGTAATCAGCAACTCCTACACTGCAAAAACATATGGACTACACAACTCGATCATGGTAAAACAAT
>QLTV01012191.1:522542-568617 GCA_003457575.1 Thermophis baileyi
CCCCCATCTATTTGCCAGGAATTGATAGATGAATTGAGTTGTTTTATTATTGATGGCTGTTCTAATTGTTGATTGGGAGCCAACAGCTGGATAAGAAATGGGTGGGTCCATAAATGTTTTAAATAAATAATACTGTAGATAAATATGTGTCCCCAAGTCAATCCATCTGAGTAACTGTGGATCGCTAAAAGCCTAAGTAATTTCTTTTGAAAGTGAATCCCTTTTGACAAAGAAATGGTAGCTTATCTATCACAAAATTGTGAGAAGTGACTTATCGAGTCCATTGAGTGTTTTAGACTTAGATTTGTTAGGCATATACATCTCACCTTTCCACCTGACGCATTCCTGGCACTCCATTCTTCCAATTTTTCCCCATTGTCAGCAACTTTGTGACTTAAGTTGAGCTCAGTGAAAATAAATGACCTGAAATTAGAACAATTAACAATTAAATGATTCCAATAAAGGAGAATGTTTGTAGCTAGCTCAGGGTTGAAATGAGGGGTCCTTGGTGCTTTCTGAGCTTGCTCCTTTTCTTGCATCACTAGCATTGATGATGTTACCTAGTTTGGATAATGAAACATTTGCAAGAAAACAAGCAAGCTCGGAGATCACCAAGTACCCCTCAATTAAATGATTGGTTAGAACAATTAATCAGTGGAACGTCCTACCTCAAGAAGTCATGGGTACAATTTGTCTGAAATTGTATAGGGTTTTTAGAGCCGCGGTGGCACAGTGGTTAGAGTGCAGTACTGCAGGCTACTTCTGCTGATCACCGTCTGCCAGCAGTTTGGCAGATCGAATCTCACCAGGCTCAAGGTTGACTCAGCCTTCCATCCTTCCGAGGTTGGTAAAATGAGGACCCAGATTGTTGGGGGCAAGATGCTGACTCTGTAAACCGCTTAGAGAGGGCTGTAAAGCACTGTGAAGCGGTATATAAATCTAAGTGCTATTGCTATTGCTATTTTCTGCCTGAGCAGGTGGTTGGACTAGAAGACCTCTAAAATCCCTTCCAACTCAGCTATTCTGTTATTTAAATTCTTCATTTTGACACGGATTGCAACTGTAATCCACTTTTCAGAACTTCTCTTCAACGGGGACAAGAGAAAGCTTCATCTTCTAGATTGGTTTCTAGCTCAAAGGCATGACTAGAAGGGAATCTACCTTTCCAGGGATGAAAATCTATTTTTCATTTTAAAAAAACCCCCACGTTTATTTGTGGAGATGTCTATGCACATCACTCATTAAGTTGTCCATGGCTGAAGATGGACTTCAACCTGGCTTAAGTCTTAAGCCCAGCTCAAGTTCCCAGGTGAGTTTGGAGCTGTAATTAACCCCCCCCCAAAAAAAACCCCAACACCATTTCTAACAAGGAGGAAAACAGACCTTCACGGTGAGATGGGGAATCGGCCAGGAATTCAAATAGTGCAAGGGGCACAGCCAAGTAGAAATGTGAAGTTTCAAGGTGGAAACATCCTGATTCAACAGATCCCTTTCGAACCATGAAACTATTCCGTCTGATTTTTCACAACTGCAACATCCCATTTCAAGGTTGAGCTGCTCCACGAGGTGGGAAAGAGGCGATTCAGAGTCGTGGTTTCTTCCTCAAATGCATTGAGGGTCTTCGCTGTTGCCTTACCTTTTGGGAGCCAAAAGGTGACCATATTTGCACTTTTATTACTGAATGCCTAGAAGGGGGGAGGAAGCGGTAAGCATTTCACTCAGACAAATCTCCAATTGCAGTTTAAAACAAAGTCAGAAAATGCCTATGCTTTGGGAATTAGATTTTTTTCTCCCCTGGACCAATTTAACATGGTGCCAAACTTGACTTGCATCCGTAATAGTCTTACACTTGATGCTCCTTGTGTGGGCAGAATTTACATCTCTATTCATTAACCTTGTTTGTAAGCCATGTTTTTGTTTTGTTTTTAATAGATGGTGGTGATTTTATAAGCCTGCACCACTTCTCCTCATTACACAGATTCTAAATGACTTAAAGCTCACCCCTCATATCTCACAGGACTGCTAATAACACTACAGCTCCAGAATGTAATTATCCTCATCCCCACAGCCCAAATGAAAGAAACTTCTACAATTTTCCCTTCTGAGTCAAATCTGGGAGAAACAAAAAGTTCAGAAGTCCCATATGAAGTTCCTTCGCTTGACGGACAAAGGTTATTCACTTTTATTAGAACAATCTCACTATATTATATACAGTAGCTGAGTCAGCCTTTTGGTTTAGTAGATATAATGTAGATTATGTAAATCAGGGCCACACACAGCAATTGGCTTATGAATAAATTATAGGGTAGGAATTTTTTTTAAAAAACCACAAAATCAGGCAATGAATTTCAGTAGAGCCAAGGTGGCGCAGTGGTTAGAGTGCAGTACTGCAGGCTACTTCAGCTGACTGCTAGCTGCAGTTCGGCGGTTCAAATCTCACCGGCTCAAGGTTGACTCAGCCTTCCATCCTTCTGAGGTGGGTAAAATGAGGACCCAGATTGTTGGGGGCAATATGCTAACCCTGTAAACCGCTTAGAGAGGGCTGTAAAGCACTATGAAGCGGTATATAAGTCTAACTGCTATTGCTATTGCTATAGAACGGCTTGCCTTCAAGAAGTTGTGAGTGCTCCATCACTGGGGGCTTTTAAGAAGAGACTGGGCAGCCATTTGTCTGAAATGCTTTGGGTTTCCTGCTTGAGCAGGGGGTTGGACTAGAAGACCTCCAAGGTCCCTTCCAACTCTGTTATTCTGTTATGATCCTCAATGTTCTGAGGTCTTTGGATAGTGTCTCTGGAATGTCATGATCCCACTTGATTTTTAGAGATTTTCCAGGGATTTCTAGCCTAGCTGGTACAGTGAAACATCAACCACATTAGCAATACTGTTACAGAAGATTCCTACCACAAAAATCACTGACTAGCACAACCAACTGCCTTTAATCCTTCAAAGAAAAGGAATAAAACTGAAATTAGTAGAGGCAGGGAAGAACTGCGAATGATTGCATTCAGCATTTTACCATAATTAACTTCGAGGAGCAACAAACCAGGGGTGAGTTCTGGATCCTTTTGCTGCCGGTTTGCTCAGGGTTGCACTGGGCAAGCACGTGCTTCATGTGTGCACGTGCCCCCATTTCACGTGCGCACGCATCCCCGCAGCAACAAAAAAATAGCTTCTGCGCATGCGCAGAAGCAAAATCCAAGATGGCGGCGCCTATGGAGACACTGACAGAACCGGCTCTGTGACATCATCACTGGTTTACTAACGGTTCTAAAGAACCGGATAGAACCGGTAGGAACCTACTTCTGCAACAAACTATGAGCCAAAATTTAGCAATCTCATATGCGCGATTAACATGTTTTCTGCTATCATGTCAAGAATACATATAAAGCCATCACTGCAGTGCAGGTAACAGGTAGACAAGATGAAACATACTGCCATTGAAATAGGACTAGCATAAAAAAAGAAAGATTTTTCCCTTCTCTGGAAGAATATTTATTTTGTTTTTTTACTTGGCTAGCTAAGTTCCAAGTTTTACTTGGAAAGCAAGCATCAGCAGTCATTGATTGTTGGGTATTTTTTAAAAAATTATATAAAGATTCAGTTTGACCTATGATTCCCTAAGGAAGAAGAAGTTGGGACTTTGAAGAAGCAAGACAGGAAGAGTAGTGATTTTGGAGTTGGAGAAGACTCCTGAGAATATCGTGGACGGACAAGAAAACAAACTGATGGATCATCGAACAAATCAATTTAGAATGCTCACTCAAGGCACAAGTGAGCAGTCCAAATGACTCCAAGTATCCTACTTCAGACACGTTATGCAAAGACCCAGCTCTCTACAAAAGGCTTTAATTTTGGGAAAGGTGGAAAGAAAGAGAACACGATGACCAAGAGGAATACCATGATGGATGGACTCAATTGCAGTGACAATGTGGACACTTTGAGGAGACTTGAAATAACAGGTTAGAGGGAGAGGTCATGGAGAAATCTATTCATGAGATCATTAGGGGTTGGAAGCAACTTGATGGCACATAGTCAATCAGCTTGACCAAACCTTCAAGGGTAGACAAGGTCTTTTCATTGGTATTTTTTTGTAGAGATGTCCTTCCATCACTGATGTAGGCAATGCAGCAAGACAGTGAGAATGTCTCCTTCCAACTATCATCCTGTTGTTGCTTTTTTGTTTGGTTGGTTTTGGTGCCTTCAAGTCAGTGTTGACTTCTGGCAACTACCTAGATGGCTCCCTGAAGTTTCCCTGACAAGGTTTTTCCCAAATGGTTTGCCATTGCCTGCTTCGTAAGGATAGAGAGCATGATGGCTCAGTAGTTAAGAAGCTGAGATTGTCAGCCGGAAAGCTGACAGTCCAGGTTTGAGATCCTAGGGCCTCGTGATGGGGTGAGCTCCCGTACCTTGCCCCAGCTCTTGCTGACCTAGCATTTGAAAAGCATGCCAATGCGAGTAGATAAATAGGTACCACTTCGGTGGGAAGGTAACAGCGTTCCATGTGCCTTTGGCGTATAGCCATGCTGGCCACATGACTACGGAATTTGTCTTCAAACAATGCTGGCTCCCTTGGCTAAGAAATGGAGATGAGATGACTGACTGACAGGGAAACCTTTACCTTTACCTTGCTTCCTAAGGCTCAGAGTGTGTGACTGGCCCAAGGTCACCCAACTGGCTTTGTGCTTAAGCCACGTCTAGCACTCATGGCCTCCTGGTTTCTAAGCCTGGTGCCTTATCCGTTTCACCAAACTGGCTTTCCATTTCTAAGTCTAGATTGTGCACAATGTGAAGTTAAACCAAGTATCATCTGGTTTATCAGCTAACCTCTTCCCCTCTGCCCTACATCAATATTGCATCAGCTTTGTGATTTATACGTATGCTCAATATGAATTTCAGTGTTACGAGTCATGGGTTTCCTATTAGACAGGTCCTATTTATTTATTAATTTTATCCACTCTGATCAGCTCTTATCGTGTACCATCTATCTGTTAGTCCACTCAATGTCAAAACGCTCTTGGAGTGAAACAACTGTAGATTACCCTCATGAATTGAGAAGCTCTAGAGATATCCATGTAACCTATTTTTCCCCTCCTCACAGAGTGACAAATGGGCCAGCTATGAAAGAGACAGCCCGTCAAATAAATTATTCTGTAAGCTTTAAGCCTGAAGACTCTGTGAAGCTTCTCTGAAGTAACTGTCTTGAGGACTACAATCATGGTTATGCATTCTGCATCTTACGAGAATATCTAAGCCGATTTTTACCTATAGCCTCCAGTGACTTCTACAAAGCCAGATGACTTTTATGTCATCTTTCTCACCCTATTAGCTCTGCAAGGAACAGTTTCCACCTAACTGTGGAAAGTTGTTTCCTACCTTTGTTTCTTTACCCTCCCATGAATTAATCCTGACTCATACAATTTTCATCCTCCAGAATACACTTTTATCCGTTCCGTTCATTTGATCACTTGGATTTGATAATTCTGTTACTGTATTAACTACCCTGGCAAAAACAGAACAACTACAAAGACATCTAACGCACATACACCGATACATTCTCAGTGGCTCCCAGGCTTTTGCACAACAATTGTTCTGCCATCGACTTTAACATCACAGCCTGGGAGTTGAAATTTAAGTTGTTCTCTTTCTTCTATGTTTTATCACCAACAGTTCACAGAGCAACTGAAACTGGAAACCTAATTGTAGGGTAACAAGAGACTTCGGTGTGTTCAAATGGATTAAAACAATAAATAAAGGAGGTTATTCTTTTTAGTATGCCAAAGATCAAGTGGAAAACAGAACAAATATGGGAAATTTAAAAAAAAAAAATCAGCAGCAGCAGCATCTAACTCCACCATAGTTTTACTGATAGATTCCTGTAGTTCTCCCAAAACTCCACAAAATTTAAACTTATCTGTTCCAGGAAGTGGGGAATGGCTTAATGGAATTTAAAAACATGGCCTGTACTCCTGAAGTCAAATGCTTGCACTTTTCTGTTTAACAGGGATGGAGATGTTATGTAGAATCATGGTTTCAATTTCCTGCAGAATGAAAGTACAGTGGAGTGATTCTCCTCTCTGTATCCAGCCAGTCTTCAGCTTTCTCTAAGGCAGGGGTGTCCAAGCTTTGGCAATTTTAAGACCTGTGGACTTCAACTCCCAGAACTCTCCACCCAGCATGGAACAGGTAAGTTTAAATTTTGTGGAGTTTTGGGAGAATTACAGGAATCTATCAGTAAAACTATGGAAGACTGGCAGGGGTGTCAAACTCAAGGACCAGCCCGCAGTGCCTCTGCTAGCAAAAATGGGGTGCGGGGCAGTGGTGGGATTCAAATTTTTTTTACTACCAGTTCTGTGGGCGTGGCTTGGTGGGCGTGGTGTCGCTTGGTGGGCGTGGCTTGGCTTGGCGTGGTGGGCGTGGCAGGGGAAGGATACTGTCAAGTCTCCATTCCCTCCCCACTCCAGGGGAAGGATACTGTAAAATCCCCATTTCCTCCTGATCAGCTGGGACTCGGGAGGCAGAGAATAGATGGGGGTGGGGCCAGTCAGAGGTGGTATTTACTAGTTCTCCGAACTACTCAAAATTTCTGCTACCGACTCTCCGAACTACTCAAAATTTTCGCTACCGGTTCTCCAAACTACTCAAAATTTCCGCTACCGGTTCTCCGAACTACTCAAAATTTCCACTACTGGTTCTCCGAACTACTCAAAATTTCCGTTACTGGTTCTCCAGAACTGGTCAGAACCTGCTGAAACCCACCTCTGGTGCAGGGGCCACGCACAACTCCCCCCACACCCCATTTTGGCCAGTGGAGTGCTGCAGGAGGCCATCCAGGCTGAAAACGGGACACAGGGGGGCACGCGCAGCCCCCCTGTGCCCCGTTTTGGCTGGCAGAGTGTTGTAGGAGGTGTCCATCCCGTCTGCCATCCGTTCCATCTCCCCCCCCCTTGGCCGGCCCACGGAGGACAACGAAAATGCTGATCCGGCCCTCGAAGAAATCCAGTTTGACACCCCTGCTCTAAAGAATTGCTATAGAGAGGCCGCTCTCTACATCAAAACACAGAATGGTTGGATTCATACATGGTGCTACTAAGCTATAATGGAACAATTTGTATAGATTTTTGCTTGTGAGAATTCAGTTATTGGGTTTCAGAAACCATGGTTTGTGGCTTATTGTTATATGAGACCCCAGACACAGGGGGCTTATTTAGCACATCATAGTTAAAGCCAGCCATGGTTTCACATGATGTGTGAACACAGATAGCAAGTCTTGAAGCTGTAATGTTTCAGCGTTAAGCACGATTTGGCACTATATCTCAGCAAGCTGGGATTTACGTTATTAAAAGATGCCAATGAAATTGAAAATCCAGAGGATTAGCAAAAAATAAATAAAGATACTTCCCAAGATGGTGATTAAAAGGTTTCTTAAAAATTGTTTCAGCCGTTTGCTTCATACCTAGCTTGCCTAATAACTAGGATTGATTTACAGAAAGAAAAAGAAACACTGATAATACCCTATTAATTATTATCTGTATTGCACTTCAGTGGAAGAAACAATATGGAATTTAAATATTTGCCAATCTATTAGAGCCACGAGACAATGTCTCTAATCTGTCAAATTCATTTCTTACTCATGGAAGAACAAGTCGCAAAGCTACCATTCAAAATCATTTCTCTCTTCACTTCCACCACTCTCTTCTTCCTTTCTCTCCCCTTTTATGATACAATTCAAGACTAATTTTAATACAGATCTATTGAACTCCTAGATAGCAAGATAAACATAAACAAGATGTCCCAGGTTGTGTGCCAAGTTTTCTTGTACATCTCTGCCAATTTGCATTTGAGTGCCGCAATGTAGATGTCACCGACAAAAAAAGGGGGCTTTTTTATTGTAATGATTTGGGGGGGATTTAATGGAAATGGAAAAGCTCATTTGTTGAATATCTGAACAGACCATAAGGTGATATTAAGCTTTGTTTCCAAAATGATAAAACTTGCTATTCCAAAAAGGATGAAAAAAAAGGGGGGGAGAGATGGCTCTGTGAAATGCAGTCTGCAAATGTCTGTTATCTACCTGATTTTATTGCCCAAAGCTGTTATAACAAGACAAACAGCTGAAGGACTGGGTGGAAGATGGAAAAACATTGCATTTGAAAAAGAATTAGAATCAATAATTGTGGTGAAATCTTTTTAAAGACAGTGTAAATGAAGAAAAGACAATAAAACACAACACAGCATATGTGACAATAGCCATCTTCTCAAGTTCCTACCCGGATAGATATATTGTTTTTTTTTAGCAGACTTTGAGAATAGAATAAAGTAGAGTAGAGTAGAGTAGAGTAGAGTAGAGTAGAGTAGAGTAGAGTAGAGTAGAGTAGAGTAGAGTAGAGTAGAGTAGAGTAGAGTAGAGTAGAGTAGAGTAGAGCAGAACAGAACAGAACAGAACAGAACAGAACGAAACAGAACAGAAGATGAAATGGAATAAGGAATAAGGAATAAGGAGTAGAGCAGAGGTGGTATTCAGCAGGTTCTGACCAGTTCTGGAGAACCGGTAGTGGAAATTTTGAGTAGTTCGGAGAACCGGTAAATACCACTTCTGACTGGCCCCACCCCCATCTATTCTCTGCCTCCTGAGTCCCAGCTGATCGGGAGGAAATGGGGATTTTGCAGTAACCTTCCCCTGCCACGCCCACCAAGCCACGCCCACCAAGCCATACCACGCCCACTAAGCCATGCCCACCAAGCCACGCCACACCCACCAAGCCACACCCACAGAACAGGTAGTAAAAAAAAATTGAATCCACCACTGCATCAGTTGTTTCCATAAGATGTTGGATAGAATAGAATAGAATAGAATAGAATAGAATAGAATAGAATAGGAAAGGGAATAGGAAAGGAAAGAATAGAATAGAATAGAATAGAATAGAATAGAATAGAATAGAATAGAATAGAATAGAATAGAATAGAATAGAATAGAATAGAATAGAATAGAATAGAATAGAATAGAATAGAATAGAAGAGAACAGAACAGAACAGAACAGAACAGAATAGAATAGAATAGAATAGAATAGAATAGAATAGAACAGAATAGAAATGAAATGAAAGTCTATGAAAGTCAGGCTAGCAGGTTGTGCTGGCAAGCTAGAGACTTCAAGGACTCTGGAAAAAAGGAAGAGACTGAATTCAATGGATTGCAGATCAAAAGATTGATTGCAAATTGATTCAATTCAACCATACTTGGAATGGCATGTCCAGTTCTGGTCACCATAATATAAAAGAAAGATGTTGAAACCCTAGAAAGAGTGCGGAGAAGAGCAACGAAGATGATCAGGGGTCTAGGGGCTAAACCATATGATGAACAATTGAGGGATGTCTAAGCTAATGAGGAGAAGGATTAGGGGGAACATGATAAACTGTCTTCCAATACTTCAGGGGCTGCCACAAAGAAGAGGGGGGTCAAAATCGATTCTCCAAAGCACCAGAAGGCAGGACAAGAAACAATGGATGGAAACACATCAAGTAGAGAAGCAACCTGGAATTAAGGAGAAACTTCCTAACAGTGAGGACAATTTCCCAACTTCCTAACAGTTTCCTAACTGTTCCTAATTGTGAGGACAATTTCCTAACTTCCTAACAGTGAGGACAATTAACCAGTGGAAGGGCTTGCCTCCAGAAGTTGTGGGTGCTCCATCACTGGAAGCTTTTAAGAAGAGATTGGACAACCATTTGCCCAGAATGGTATACAGGGTCTACTTCTCAAGCAGGCGGTTGGAGAAAAGACCTCCAAGGTCTCTTCCAGCCCTATTATTCTATATTCTAATTGATTGTAGATTGAAAAAAAGAGTAACGATTTTCCAACCAAGGTGGAATCTAGGCAGTGTTGACCATTGAAGAGGGTTATGGTTCCAGAAGACCCAGCACAAGTCTCTTAAGGTTGGGATTTCAGAAAAGACCCAGTGAGAAGGAAGAGCCACAGGAAGGGACTGTTCCAGTGGTGGGTTGCTACCGGTTCAACCCGGTACGGTGAACCGGTAGCGGCGGCAGCAGGAGGCTCCGCCCACCCACCCGGACGTCATCAAAAACCGCTCTGTGCATGCACAGAAGTGTTGCGCGTGTGCAAAGCGTGCCCACGCACCTGCGCGCTCCTGTTCCCAAACCGGTAGCAAAGGTAAGTAGAACCCAC
The DNA here is from genome assembly GCA_003457575.1 of Thermophis baileyi. Lineage (NCBI taxonomy): Eukaryota > Metazoa > Chordata > Lepidosauria > Squamata > Dipsadidae > Thermophis > Thermophis baileyi. The sequence continues at coordinate 532,723 of QLTV01012191.1, forward strand.
TACTGGACTGTTCTATTCATCCAGATAGCTTTTATGGAAAGTGAAGAAGAGAAAGGTCACATTCAGGCAGACAGCAGAAGAAAATAGGAGAGAGGCAAAGAGAGACCCAGCATAAATACCCCTCACTTAATTTTTAGCTAACATAGGAATAGCCATGCCTGTGTCAACTTGCAAATTTTCCATAAGCAGGAGGGGGGAGAGCTGACGGAGTGGCTGATTGTCCTAACTGAAACTACATTCCACAAATGTTTCTTTTACTGATTGTGTCCTAGGTTACCGGGGTCAGCAGGAGGGGTGTGGGTTTCACAGCCCGCCAACGTGGTTCATTGGAGAATGTGATTTATGACTTGTCCAGTGAGGAGGGGGGAAACAGGGTCATGAGGGCACGTAACCTACGTGAGCTCAGTTCTGACTGCATCGGAGTATTGCCGAAATGTCGCTCCTAATAAATGGCTCAATTTCTTTTGAAGTTTGGCTCGTGGCTCATGAATCAATTAGGGCATCTTTCGGAAACTTCACAGCCTGCATATACTTTGAGACAACACTGTAGTTTGCTCACATCAAGAGTTAACTTTTAAATGCTTGGCTAGATACACATAAATCAGCCTGTTTATTGCTTTCCCCTGTTACTTGCCAGAAAGGGGGAGGGAAAAGGATTTCAGTGCCCAAGTTATATTTCATGCTTGAAAACAAAACTAAGTATTTAATGTTGCTTGCTGTGCTAATAAAGGAGGGAAGAGAAAAATCACAAGAGGTGTTTTGTGTGCTGTGAGTTGGATCATGTCCTGTGATTCCAGAAAGTCCTTGTGACTGCATGGCTATTAACTGATTGGGGGGGGGATAATAGTAAATAAACAGTCAGCATGGAATAAGAACAAGGCAAAGCTTTCTCATATTGACTGGTCATGCTAGCAGAAGAACATGCGAGGACGTGTTTGAATGTTCTTCTATTCTAAGCAAATTTTCAGCCTTTATTTTATATAGAGAGAAACTTGGCATTATAGAATCCACTATACAGAACCCAAAAATGGTACAGTCCCCAGCAACAGAGTCCCTTCGGAGTTGGGCGGCATACAAATTTAATTAATAATAATAATAATAATAATAATAATAATAATAATAATAATAATAATAATAATAATAATAATAATAATAATAATAATAATAAGAATAACAACAACATCTGTGTCGCACAATTGTATGGCATGTGAATAAGTTTTTTTTTTAAAAATCAAGCTGACAATGCAAGTGATGCGACCAACTAATCATCCAGATAAGCCATATGGACACTCAAGATTTTCAGACAAAGAAAAAAATCTGGCATCAGAAGGCAATAAACACTCCATAACCACATCAATAATTCCTTGACTTAGGAAAAACCTACAAGAAGAAGGTATAGAACCGGAATGGTGAGCATATCTTCAATTGCAATCACGATATAGGAAAGACAAAAAAGATTGGGTCATAAAAACAGAGGTGACAGAATTAGATAAAATATTATTAGGAACAGAAGATAAAATGATTTTAAAAAATGTACCATTACCTTCTGGAACAGGCGATATATGAAGAACAAGTCAAGGAAACTATTTTAACGTGGAGTAGGAATTTTGGCTACAGCATTGATTTACATAATTGGCAGGAACTATGGGAAAGAAATAGAAAACTCACCCTAGCCACTACATATAAGGAAAATCTTTATAAGATGTTCTACGGATGGCATTTCCCACCCACAAGGTTAGCTAAAATGGGCCCAAATCTCTCACCAATGTGTTGGAAATGCAAAATAACACCAGGGACTTACTACCACATGTGGTGGGAATGTCCGAAAGCCCGTGATTTTTAGAATATGATAAAACAATGGTTGGAAGAAATATTAATGTTAAAGATAGAGTTAAAACCTGAACTTTTCTTATTGGGTATAATTATAGATAAATATGATAAGGGAACAATATACTTAATGCTGCATATTTTGACTGCGGCTAGATTGGCTTTTGCACAAAAATGGAAGAACAAAGAAACCCCCTCAGAGGAAGAGATATTACATAAAATACTGTCTTGTGCTGAAATGGACATGCTTATGATGGAATTGAAAGATAAGAATGAATCGGAATACTTTGAAATCTGGGATAAATTGTACCATTGGTGGGAATCGAGGAGGACTGTTGGGATTATGGTTCAGTGTCAAGTTGGAAATGTGTATATTCTTATGTTAGCAAATAGGAAAAAATGAATTTGGTATTGTATGTAAAGTTTGTATATATTTATAAAGAATTGTATTTATGAGAAGGAATAACTTGACGGAAATGTTTAAACTGGAATGTTATGTCATGCCCAATGTTTTTTTTAACTATATTATAAATAAAAAAACTTTAAAAAATAATAATTCCTTGACTTGAATTAGTCATCATATCAGTCAAGGAGCACCTAACACTCTTCATGAAAGTTATGGATCAGAAATCATGCTTTGACATTACCTTCTTGCACAAGCATAAAAAGTCACGGATAAAGGATGGCATAAAATAACCCATTCCGAATATTATTTCCTCCACAGGTTACAGAACATATAATATTCCATCTTCCTATTTTTGAGGCCCTCAAGAAAGGAGCAATCATAATAAAACCGTTCAAAGTCCAACCACCAGCAGAACAAAATCAAGAGAGAAATGATGAAAAACCGAGAGTTGTATAGGATCGATAAGCATCCAGCGAAAAAGCGATGTCAAAGAGGAAAGTGATTAGGTGAGGGTTTTGTTTTTTTTTAAGCAAACAGCAGAGACTGTTGCACACAATTTAAGCATCCCAGCTAAAATAAGCCACTGCTGTTTTTCAGGCTATTACAAGAGAGCGATGCCCTGCTACTTTAGTGTTATTTTCTTTCGGTGACCAAATGGATAAGCAGTGATGTAATGGTATCACTAAGAAGAAGAAACAAGGCTGGGTTTTGCAAACTTGATGGGTTTTTTTTTCCACATTTAGGGACGGTTTGAAGAGTCTAAAAACTTTTATAGCTATATTAAGCCTATTTGATCGATAGAAGAAGCTGACAAGCATATCCATAGCCAATCTCTGGGGACTGAATCAAATGCTCCCTTTAATCCATAAAGATGATGCTTGTGAGTGGGTAGAATAATTTTCTAGTTGATTCAGGGCAATACAGGCATTGGGGAGAGATAATCCTGGCCTGAGCTAAGCTTGCTCCACAGCCTGTACCTTATCCTTATACCTAGCCAACCAGGTAACTCGTTTTCATACAGCTGTGTGGAGTAAAATTTGCTAATTGTATTAGGAAACTAAGGGGGCATGATGGCTCAGTGGTTAAAGATGCTGACCAGGGTTCAAGACCTGAGCTCTGCATGACAGGGTGAGCTCCTGTTCCTTGCTCCAGCTCCTTCCCACCTAGCAGTTCAAACAAATGCAAATGTAAGTAGATAAATAGGTACCATTTCAGTGAGAAGATAACACCATTCTGTAAACCTCAGCATGTAGTCATGCTGGCCACATAACTATGGGAAATGTCTTCAGACAATGCTGGCTCCCTTGGCTAGGAAACGGAAATGAGCACCGTCTCCTAGAATCAGACATCACTGGACAGGGGAAACTTTTATCTTTATCTTTTATTAGGAAACTAATTGGCCTCAATAGGAAACTGAAATGTGCTTCAATATAATTGGCCAGCTCTAGTCTTTAAAAAGGGATGGTCAGCATGGATGAGTAAAGAGGCTGGTATTGTGGGAGCTCTCCCCCACCCATAATGGCATTTGTCTGGTAGACCATTATCTCAGTTAATTATTTCTTTAACATCTTATGCATGTTGCACAGAACAGTTCTTTCCCTGGCCAGAATTAGTGCCTTTTGCCACCCAGGATAAGGGAAGGGGAAATGAACAGAATCCTGATGCAGGATCATTTATGCTATTACCCATTAGGGGGAAATGAACCAGTCAGACAGATATTATTCCTCTGCTCATATTTTTCGGCTTGGCACATAAACCTAATCTTGTCTTTGTTGTCCTACTATCTCTATAGATCTTAGGCACAGTGGTGCAGTGGCGCAGTGGCTTAAAGATGCTGGAGATGGTCTCTGCCCCAGCAGTTTGAGTTCTAGCACCACTTGGCAGAGCGAGCTCCCGTCACTTGTCTCAGCTTCAAAAGATCAACAGGATCAGAGCCATCCTGATCCCTGAAGAGAGAATATTCCAGAGAGCAGGGGCTGTGGGAGAGAAGACATGTCTCCTGGTCCCCACCTTGGCTGATGAGACCTATAACCTTTCCTACATGAGAATTTTCAGCAGTTCGCATGTAGGAGTGGAACATCTCATAAGCTTGGTAGTGAATGCAGTTTTACATGTGCATGGGAGGGGGTTCTGTAGGAAAAGAGTAGACTGAGCTGGAACGTGGGGTTAAATATGTCATCAGCTTGGAGTCATTATGTTGCCACAAGAGATCTAAGTCCAACCTCCCATGAATTCTGTGACCCTTATTTAGCGTCAGTTTAGCTTTGACCATTAATTGACTATATTCTTGTATTAGAAGTCGCAATAATAAATTCTTCGGTGCTTTGAACTCAACAAATGTTTCTGGTTATTTGTACCTGACAGGTATCTTTTACCACCACAATTTGATCAAGGAAACATATTTTACTTGCTGTCCTATGGCTAAAAGCTTCTAACCCAAGCTGCCAAGTTTGCTTAATTTTAATTGCTCAAGTTTAGAACTACTTCAATCACAATCGGCTCTAAGCAGTGTTCACTACAGATCCATATCAGCGGTTAAAATAACCCATTGCACAATACTTATTAATAATTAAACCCATCACACTGGGGAGACATGGTCTCAGGATAAACCATCACCAATCGTAGGAGGGCATATCAGTGGTGAAATCCAATTTTTTTTACTACCGGTTCTGTGGGCGTGGCTTGGTGGGCGTGGTGTGGCTTGGTGGGCATGGCAGGGGAAGGATACTGCAAAATCCCCATTCCCTCCCCACTCCTGGGAGAAGGATACTGCAAAATCCCCATTCCCTCCCAACTCCTGGGGGAAGGATATTGCAAAATCTCCATTCCCACCCCACTCTTGGGCCAACCAGAGGTGGTATTTGCCAGTTCTCTGAACTACTCAAAATTTCCGCTACCGGTTCTCTGAACTACTCAAAATTTCTGCTACCGGTTCTCCAGAACCTGTCAGAACCTGCTGGATTTCACTCCTGGGGCATATCCCTTTTAGTACCCAAAGGCTGTTTGGAACAATCAGGGCTTAATGGTCTTTCTAAACTGGATAATGATTGGAGTTGCTTTCATCTCAGGAAGCAGGTTGTTCCACGGGTGTTCTGCTCCATAACCATTGAAGATCTATTTGGAAGCTGTGGTTATATCTTTGTTTGCCAACTCTATACAGTTTAGTAGCACTTGGAAAGTTTCTTTCTTTTCCCCCCCTCTTAATGGCTTTTATTGTTTGTCATACAAAATGGACAGCTGGCTATTGACTGTAAATACAATTAACAAAAGCCAGTTGGAGCCTCAACCTCCCAGTTCTCTTTCATTTCCCACCGAAAATCGGTTGAACTGTATTTTGCGTTGCTGAGTTTTTGGCAGCAAGAATCTCATGTCCTTCAAAAAAAGAAAAAGAAAAAGCAATGGGGGATTCAAATTGCATATATCTTGTGGGATATTATTTAGGATTCAAAGAGGGAAAACTGACTTAAGGCCAGAAGAGTAAACAATTTAAATAAAAAACTATGATAGATGTTGCATTTTTGTTGAAATGGCAAGTGTTAACAAACTTTATCCACCTAACCTGCACCGCTGGGCTCCCTCTTTCTTTTAAGATTTTTCTAGTTCAACACAATTACCCTTATGCTTAAAAATGACTACACTTAAGCGAAACAAACTTTAATTCTATTATAATAATAAGTGGAATAGGTTGGTTCCTGTTTCTTTCAAGTCCCTAAAAACAAGTGCCTGGCAAGGAAAGCTTCATAGAGCTTTGGTTGACCAAGCCAGCATCTCTGATCAAAGAGAGAAGCAATCTGGAATTAAGGAGAAACTTCCTAACAGTAAGGACAATTAACCGGTGGAACAGCTTGCCTTCAGAAATCATGGGTGCTCCACAGGGGTGGGTTCCAAAAATTTCTACTACCACTCTGTGGGCGTGGCTCAGAGATGGGTTCCACTTACCTTTGCCACCGGTGTGCATTGCGACGTTGCGCGTGCACGCGCGTTCCCCCGGTGCAATGCTGCTTCTGCGCATGCTCAGTCACTATAATCGGCCCGAAACACAGCTGAGGAGCTGATCAGCTGTGCTTCGGGCGAAGAATAAAGGTCAGCATACACCCGGGGGCAGGCGGGAGGGCCATTTCCGAAGCAGCAGCAGAGCACAAATGGCACAAAACTTCAAAAAGTCACCCAAAATCCTCAGAAAAAAATGGCGGCGCCCACGGAACAGCACCGACCAAAGCGGGTCAATGATGCCATTGTGACGTCACTAGCAGCTTGCTACCGGTTCGGGCGATCCAGTACGAACCGGGAGGAACCCACCCCTGGTGCTCCATCACTGGAGGTTTTTAAGAAGAGACTAGACAGTCACTTGTCTGAGATTGTATAGCAATAGCACTTAGCAATAGCACTTAGACTTATATACCGCTTTATAGTGCTTTACAGCCCTCTCTAAGCGGTTCACAGAGTCAGCATATTGCCCCCAACAATCTAGGTCCTCATTTTACCCACCTCGGAAGGATGGAAGGCTGAGTCAACCTTGAGCCGGTGAGATTTGAACTGCTGAACTGCAGCTAGCAGTCAGCTGAAGTAGCCTGCAGTACTGCACTCTAACCACTACGCCACCTCGGCTCTCCTGCTTGAGCAGGGGGCTGGATTAGAAGACCTCCAAGGTCCCTTCCAGCTCTATTCTATTCTATTCATCATTAGATATTAGGTTGGCCTCCAACCTCACATACTGTATGTATCATGAGAAGTTTAGATGGAGAATGACTACTTGCTTTTCAGATTCATATGATGTGAGCAATGAGAATCCTTGTTCAAGCAGAAATAAGTGTCGGTAACAAGCCACAATACTCTCAAAAAAATAGATCAAAATATCTCACGAATGACTCTGTTTTGCACTTGCATTGAGAAACCTGGTGCAAGCACATAAGTTGCTTTGAGTCACAAAATTATGACTCGCATGTCATTTGCTCCATGAAAGCTGCCTGTGGACAGATGAGTGAACTTAAGTCATGGTGATGAATAGTCATCTTTTGCTACTTCTGTTAGCAAAAGAAACTAGTACACATTTCCAACTTCTCATTTGGCAAGATGTTTCCTGTTCTCAAAGTTTTCGATGGAAATCCCACCCCCCCAGAGGTCAAGAAAAAAAAGAAAGAGCAGAGAGAGAAGGTGAGAAACAAACAAACAAAAAACAAACAAACAAACAAACAAACAAACTCAAAGCAGAACTTAAGTTCACAGCCTAGAGCTCTTCAGTGAAAAATCAACTTGTGATTAAGACTATTTTTGTACGGTGATATATAGGCCTCTGGGTTAGTTCCTGTTGGCTGGCAATATTAGCTTCCCATATTAAAGAAGAAAAAATGGGGGAGAGGGGGAGAGAGAGAGAGAGAGAGAGAGAGAGAGAGAGAGAGAGACACACACACACACACACAGAGAGAGAGAGAGAGAGAGAGAGAGAGAGAGAGAAAGAAAGACAAAGAGACAGAGAGAGAGAGACAGAGAGAAAAGAGAGAAAAGAGACAAAAAAGGAAGAAGAAAAAATAATCATCCCATATCTACATTTTATAAAATGAATGTTGGTGATAAATATATAGTGCATTAAACGGTATTTCCTTAAAGGTGCCAACAAATTAGAGTGGAGCAATCAAGGTTTGGGTGAACTACTAGAATAATAATTGCAAACAGACATCTAACTTGATGAGATCCTATTAAACTACTGGCGGTAATTGCATCATGTGTGTCTATGTTGACATATGGTACCATCAAAAGGCTTTAAAAATGTATTTAGGCCTGAAACACTCTCTCTCTCTCTCTCTCTTTCATTACTTCTGAAAGTGAAAGCGGTAACCACTTGACTCACCATTGCTGCTTTCCTTTTTTTTTTTTATTATATGTTGTGTATATAGCGCCAGCCGTCTCGACCATCTGCTTCCTGAAGTTTCACTTTTTACATGAGAATCCACAAATCTCACATTATTTCCCCACTTTAGCTTGATTCCAACTTTCAAAATCTGGGAAGTTATTTTTCTAAACAACAACACCTATTCTTATAAATATACACCCACATCACATCCCTTCCTTCCTTCCTTCCTTCCTTCCTTCCTTCCTTCCTTCCTTCCTTCCTTCCTTCCTTCCTACCTTCCTTCTTTCCTTCTTCCCATTTCCTTCCTTCCCCTCCCTTCCCCTTCTCCCTGCTTCCTTTTCCTTCCTTCCTTTCTTTCTTCCTTCCCCTCCCTTCCCCTTCTCTCTCCTTCCTTCCTTCCCCTTCCCCTTCCCCTTCCCCTTCCTTCCTTCCTTCTCCCTCCCCTTCCCCTTCCTTCCTTCTCCCTCTCCTTCCCCTCTTTCCCCTTCCTTCATTCCCCTCCCCCTTCCCTTTCCCCTTCCTTCCTTCTCCCTCCCAGTCCTCTTCCCCTTCCCCTTCCCCTTCCCATTCATTCATTCATTCATTCATTCATTCATTCATTCATTCATTCATTCATTCATTCATTCATTCATTCATTCCTCTTTCAAACAGACTCATAAGACTTTCAGGGGAACAGGAAGTTTCCAAAACTAGAGGACAAGCGTATTAAGTAAGCTCCGTGTAACTATTGCCAATCAAGCACACAGGGCGCACAGACCTAAATTGCGTTATTCACAAAGCCCTTTTAGTCTATGTGTACAGAGCAAATTTGCAAGAAGTACAGAGATTATGCAGCGGGCCTGTTGAAAGAATGCCAGCCTCCTGCTGTGTTAATAGACTCCAGCAGTTTGTAACACACTGTTACCATCCTGTCAATATCAATATACCACAATAATTACATTTCTCTGATATGCAGCGATGCAGTAGAGTGTAACTTCTCCCCTGCTTTCAGGAACATTCCTGCTGCCCTGAATATAACCAAGAATGACTTTCTCTCTCAGCTTGAATCGATTTTCGACTTTTTTTCTTCTTCCCTGCCATGGGTTATTGCTTTGCCTGCTCCAAAAGGGAAGGCATCAGAGACACCAAATTCCACACTTTATTATCTGGGCCAATTATTCTGCAAAGAATTAGCATTTAGGGATCTTCTCCTCCAAGCCCCGAGCCAGATGGTGTGGCTTTCCATGGTAGCGTGAACTTGCAACAATCAAATTGTCTAGAGTGGCTGAAACTTAACTGACAGCAGCAGCCCCAGCCAGAATAGCCAAGAGCATGGACGGCAACATCCAGAAGGCCACGCACTGTGCAATGAAGCATGATGGGGATGAGAGGGACAAAGTGGCAAGTCACACCGATTTCTACCCTTAACGTTCTCAGATGCATTAAAAGAACCCAGACTTAAGGTGTTAAAATCTGACTATTTCGCTGCCACATTTCAGCAGTACCCTGTTACGAAATTGAGAGAAGGAGGATTTTTAAGGATGAAAATGAGAGTGATTTCCTTTCTGGATTCTTACACCGCCAATTCCCACTCTTAAAATCACAACAGATTGATAAAAATAAGGCAATAATGTCCCCCTTCCTTCCTTCCTCTCATTCCCATTTGCTTCCTTCCACTCCCATTTGCTTCATTCCATTTTCCTTTCTTTCTTTCTTTCTTTCTTTCTTTCTTTCTTTCTTTCTTTCTTTCTTTCTTTCTTTCTTTCTTTCTTTCTTTCTTTCTTTCTTCCTTCCTTCCTTCCTTCCTTCCTTCCTTCCTTCCTCCTTCCTTCCTTCTTTCCCTCCCACCCTCCTTCCCTCCCTCCCTCTGCTTTCCAGCATCCAAGTAAATGGCTGCTGCTGGTTGGGGGAGAGAGTGAGAGATTGCAAGATTGGCTGGGAAACTGTCACGGAATATTGAAAAATGATCACAGCAGCAGCACAATAGCACAACAGCAGCCACAACTTCCCCAGATTTCATTCTCTCCTGTCCCAGATTTTGGACACATTCTGTAAGTTTGGCCATTTGACTCAAAGGTGCTTTTTTTTTCAGGAGGCAACTAGAGTTTCTTGTTTTTTTCTTTTGAAGACATTTCGCTTCTCATCCAAGAAGCTTTACAGCTCTGACAGGATAGTGGGGAATGGAAGGATTATCCTGTCAGAGCTGAAGAAGCTTCTTGGATGAGAAATGAAATGTCTTCAAAATAAAAAAACAAGAAAGTTGCCTCCTGAAAAAAAGCACCTTTGGGACAACCATAACCTGGATGACCAAGAATGAAGGGTGGGCTGTTGGGGGTTCACAGGGGTTCAGGAGAACCTCTAGCTAAGATTCTGTGCAGTTTAGAGAACCCCCAAATCCCACTCCTGGCTGGCCCTGCCCACCCAGCCCCTCCCCTCCCAGGAGTCCCCACGTGGCCCGTTTTGGATGCAGGTAAGTGCAGGGCCTGTGCGGAGACTCGGGAGGATGAAAAACTGGCCTACCGGAAGTTTGGGAAGGCCGGAAACGGGCACATTTCTGACCTCCAGCGGGCCTCCGGAGCCTGGGGAGGCCGTTTTTGCCCTCCCGGAGGCTTGAGGAAAGCCTCCGGAGCCTGGGGAGGGCAACCCCCCCCACTGTGGTTCAGGAGGCTGACTAGGCCATGCCCACCATGGCCACGCTTGCCTAGCAACCGGGCAGAGAACCCCTTGCTAAAATTTTTGAAGCCCACCCCTGCCGAGAATCTCTACAGACTTTGGCCATTTGAGATACGTAGATTCCCAAAATTGTTGCCCTATGATGCCCCATTTTGTCCAGTTAAAGGTCATGGCAACAAGAGTTTTAGTGGAATATAGATGACAAGAATCTGAAGAAGAAAAGCTTAGGAAGCCTGCAGGGATTACTAGTCTTGGTATATATGACCTGAAATGTAAGCATCCACAAATATACAGATTTTGCAATGCACGTATAAAATATGTGCAAACATGTGAAAGCCATTAGAACATCTTTGTCCTATTTCCTTTTTTGAATGCTGTTATTTATGAAAGATTGAGTTAAGCTTTGGAGAAAGATCTCCCACTGAGCCAAACTTCAAGACCACAATATGGTAGCATTTAGGTCATAAGGCAAATGCAAGTCTTCCAGTTCTAAACCTCAAAAAACCAAGAGTTTTAAAATACAGATTGAGTTTCTATGGCAACACAAGGAACTCATTTTGTTTACGGTACAGATGCCTGATCTATATGGGTTCAGGTTGTACATAAAGTTCCTCATTTGCTTTTTCTCAGACACATTTCTTACACACGTTTATTGCACGTATTTCATTTCTCCGTGTGTCTTTTGATTTTAATATATTTAAAAAAAAAAATCCAAAGAGGCATCAAATTTCTGAGACGTTCACCAAACTGCCAATAATATAAGCTCTAACAATCAATTTCCACATTTCATGGAAGTATGTTTATATTAAAAGTTGCTCTAAGGATTTTCCTCATATATTTTCTTACCCTTGTTCCTGCATATTACATGATCAAAAAGTTACAGGTCTTGGATATTGCCTTCACACTAATAAAGAGATTAAATATATTCAACAATACTCCAGAAATAACATCACAACTTCAGCCTGGTTTTCCAAGATTTTACCTTGAGTTGATGCAATGTAAAAGGCTTTTAGATTTGAGGGAGGGAATGGGAAATTGTAAGAATGACTGTTCTGCGGACAAAATTCAACAAATGTCTTGCCGGATTTATCTTTGTTATCTTAGGTATATTTTCAGGGGGGGGGAAGACTTGAGAGCTGATAGGATACAGTTCCTATCAGCTCACACAATTCATCTAGACTAGTGCAACTTTAAGACTTGTGGACTTCAACTCCCAGAATTCCCCACCCAGGCTGAGGAATTCTGGGAGTTGAAGTCCACAAGTCTTAAAAGTTGCCAAGGTTGGATACCCCTGATTTCAGTGGTGAGATTCAGCCAGTTCGCACCGGTTCAAGCGAACCGGTTGTTAAATTACCCCGCCCCCACTATCAAAGTGGATCCTGGGAGCTGCGCTGCAATGGAGAAACAGGCAACGGAGCAGCCAGCACGAGGGAAGGAGAAGACCACTTTCCCTCTTTCTTCTCGCTGCTCCTCCTCCTTCCCTTGTGCCAGCCGCCCCGTTGCCCGTTTCTCCATTGCAGCGCAACTCCCAGGATCCACTTTGATAGCGAAGGGGGGGGGTAATTTAACAACCAGTTCGTCCAGGGTCAGGTTGGCCGTCGCAGGAGGCTCGTCCCACATGTGTGGTGGAGTTGGAGGACAGGGATGGGCCACGCCTCCCATGACAGCCAACCTGACCCTGGGCGAACCGGTTGTTAATTTTTTTTTTACTTAGACTTATATACCGCTTTATAGTGCTTTACAGCCCTCTCTAAGCGGTTCACAGAGTCAGCATATTGCCCCCAACAATCTGGGTCCTCATTTTACCCACCTCGGAAGGATGGAAAGCTGAGTCAACCTTGAACCGGTGAGATTTGAACTGCTGAACTGCAGCTAGCAGTCAGCTGAAGTAGCCTGCAGTACTGCACTCTAACCACTGCGCCACCTCGGCTCTTAATTATTTGAATCCCATCACTGTTTACTGTCAGATAACACAATAAAACAATTCTGCTATTTTCTTCTGCCTCACCTGCTGTTGTCTTAGAGAACCCTCAGTACATCCACCTTAGTTCTTCTTTGTTTGTTTCTTAAATTTATTTTCTGCCTGTCTCACCATGGGGCTACTCTGGCAGCTATTATTACTATGGTGTTAAAACTGGATCTTTCCTGGAAGGGCAGGCTTACCAAGTAATACAGTACATTTCTTGTTTATAGAAGTTCTGTAGGACGCTGGGTTGATAAAAGAATGCGACTTGGGTAGAAAATTGTGTAATGTGCTACATCCCGGAGTGTGGAAACCCATTGACCAAATTCTTTAACATTAGCCAGAAAGGATCCGAAGCTGCTAATGTTTTTAGAGTGATCATCAAAACTACCCCCTCTATTTTCCCCATACATTAGGCTTTTCTTTTCTTTTACGGGCAGCATTTGGCATTTATCTCAAATCTTTCAGCATATCTAAGGTACAGGTTATTTCCTGTTATCAGAGAGATAATGTAGACTCTGCACTCCATGTTACCATGTAATTACCATTGCTTGCTCCATGTTGCTATGCACTTTCCAGAGGAAATAATGTGTTATTTTCACAGGAACTATATAATTAGGAATTTTCTCTCAGTATCTACAGAGGGGGCACAGCTTTGAGGTTTAACTATGATTGGTACTTAGAACAAGTCAATTTTGTATTGATAAAAATGCCAAACCAACACAACAAAGGGCACGAAAGAAAGTTTTGACATTCTGTCATCACCTTTAGAGAAGTGAATGGAGTCCCTCAGAGGAGAAACTATTGTCCTGGGTCCAAATTGGATGCATATGTAAATTTCTACCATTTTTAATAGAAAGGCGTATTTGGGAAATACATTTATAGGAATTAGCTATATGTTGAGATATCTCTGTACCATCATTTATTGAATGAACTTCAATTGCCTGGATTTATACAGCGCACTAACCATAAAATTAGTAGGCAATATCGGAGGAACACAACTTAGCCTCCAGACTTTTCAAAGGGCCACAGAGGACAGTTTGAGGACAATGGAAGGATTAGAATTGGAAATGTCACTCTATTTGTGAGGGGACAATGTTGGATGAGAGTAGGAAGTTTTTCAAAGGCTGAAAACACCATCTTTAAATCCTACCCAAAGCTTCAAAACAGCCCCAAATTATAGTATCCAAATGTTACCAGCAAAATCTAGGGTGCATGGATATCAAAAGTGGAGGTCTGTATTTAGCCTCTCATCTTCCCCATCCCTGTCACAAACTCACTAGTGGGCTTTGCACAATATCCTAAATCACAAACAAGCATGTCGCATTTTGCTTAATTTATTGCACAAACTCAGCCTGGTCAAATTGGAAGTATCGCCAACCAAATATTTGAAAACAAATTTTCTGCATTTCTCATTAGTTGCAAAGTTGGTCCCTAAAGATATGCAAACATAATTCAAGTGCAATTAGTGAGTTAGGCAGTCTGAATTAATTGAATTTCTTAAAAGTACATTCCTTATTCAACCTAGATAACAAATTCCTAAAACTGAATATATTCCGAGGGATAATCTCATTAGGATAATAAAAAGAGATGTGATTGGAATGCTGTAAACTGATGCTTCTTGTAGACAGACATGATTTCTATTTTGATCACATCAACCACCTTTAGAACAGAGGTGTCAAATTCAAGGCCTGGGAGCTGGAGCCGGAGCCGGAGCCGGAGCCGGAGCCGGCCCATGGAGTGTTTCGATCTGGCCCGCGGGGCCACCATGGAAACAGTGAGGAACTGGCCCGTGGTGCCTCTGGCAGTGAAAATGGAACTTGGGAAGGCCGTGTGCAGCCCTCCCGAGCTCTGTTTTCGCTGGCAGAGCGTTGCAGGAAGCCCTCGCAGCCGAAAACAGAGCTTGGGAGCCCGTTTTCTCTGGCAGAGCGCTAGGGCCACCACAGGCACCCCCGACATGAGTGACAGCAAGCTGGCCATGCCCACCCTGGCCATGCCCACTCCAGCCCCCCAAGGTCAAACACAACCCTGATGTGGCCCTCAATGAAATCAAGTTTGACACCCCTGCTCTAGAAGATCAATCTGAACCATTATATGGGTCACAATAATTTTGAAATTAAATACTTTCCAATACCTAGTTTAAAATATACAGTTACTCCATCAGGTATCCTCCATTTAACATACAGTGGTACTTGATACTCATCGTTAATTGGTTCCGGGAGGCACTATGAGTACTAAAAATGACGAGTACCAAACAAATTTTTCCCATAAGGAATAATGTAGTGAGTCATAAGGCAGCCGACACTGACAAGTTCTAGCTTGTGTGTTGAGTACCAAACAAATGATGAGTACTAGGACAAAATGTTTGTGTCAAAATGTGTTGAGTATCAAATTTGATGAGTTTCAAAGCAGTTGAGTACCAATGTACCACTGTATCACTATATCTCTCAAATTAGGAGGAGAATGGAAAAGATTAGAAAATACGCTGAGATCAACAACACATAAGCCAGTCCCACAAAAAGATGCTTGAATAGAAGTTAAAAAAAAAATGTCAAGTCCAATCTGTAAGTCACAGCAAAATACAGTGCTGTACTTTGAAGAGGTTGGGAAGAAAACATGATGGGGGTATGGGTAAAGATTGCATCAGTTAGGCAAAATATGTTTAAGTTTTATCGGTACAAACTGGTAAAAAGCAGAATATGACTTTTTCTGTCTCTGACTTTGTATGTCTATCATGATACACAAAGAAGTCACAGTACATTCTTCTGGTTTTAGCAATTGCTTGTTAGTGTTCAGAAACTCAGCTTGGTAACCTGACCCTACTGTGTTGTCTTAGTTCAATAGTCCTCCATAAAATTTTGGCAATGCTCCTTGGAAATCAGGAAAAGTTTGTTATGGATCTGATGAGATCCAGTTCTGGTTCTATTCCTGAACCCAAGTCTCCTTGACCTCCAACCTAGGACAGGAGAATTAAGTGTCCACCAGGCTTTTGTTACAAAGGTCAAGTCTTAGAACAAAACTTACCTCTGGTCTATTTTATACCTAGACTCCTGTGGCCTCCTGTGGCCACCTGAGGTGAGAAAGCAGGGAAAAAAATACTCAAAAGGGAATGGAAAAATAGGAAGCCACTCAAATCCATCTTTCATGATGCTGACTGCTATTGGGCCAACGCAGAATTTATTTTACTTTTAATCCTACTTTTGAAATATATACGCTCCAGTGGTTGGAAAGTTGCCCATATAGCCATTCCCTATTTTGCTGGGACATTGCAGAGGACTAACACAGACAACCTTGGTTATGTAAACATCAGCTTAGCCCTGAAAGAAAGGATGGACTGAAAAAGAAATTCAAGATTGCTCCATCTTGATTCTCTTTGTTATGGGTGAAAGGATAATCTGATGAATGCAATCAGTTGGTGCTCTCTGAGCTTGGCTGTTTTCTTGTAGACGTTTCATGGCCCAGCTAGGTAATATCATCAATGCTAGAAGGGAGTAGGGTTCCAGCACTGATGATGTTCCCTAGTTGGGTAGAGAAATGTCTGGAGGAAAGCCACCAAGCTCAGAGAGCACCAAGGCTTCCACAGTTCAACCCTGAGCTATACGTATTCCCTTCTATTCTATAGAAGTCAGAAAAGCAACTCTTTTCTGACTTCTAAGAGAAATGTTTGAATGACCAATTTCAATTGCTCAGCTTTGCTAAAACCAAGTCAGTGCCCTCCATAATTGCAACAACCCAATAGCCTTGGCTACTGTTTCTGTACAATGCACTATTGCACCTATATTCTTCTTCTTACAGTACTGTAGTTCCTAATCCTTCATACTATAGACCAGTGTTTCTCAAACTTGACAATTTGAAGACAGGTGGACTTCAATACCCAGAATTCCCCACCTAGCATAGCTTGCTGAGGGATTCTGGGAGTTGAAGTCCACATATGTTCAAGTTGCCAAGATTGAGAAACACTGCTATAGATGGTGAAATTAAGGAGAAACTTCCGAACAGTGAGAACAATTAACTAGTGGAACAGCTTGCCTTCAAAAGTTGTGGGTACTTCATCATTGGAGGCTTTCAAGAAGGAACTGGACAGCCACTTGTCTGAAATTTGTATATGGTCTCCTGCTTGAGCAGGGGGTTGGACTAGAAGACCTCCAAGGTCCCTTCCAGCTCTATTCTGATTGAGATTTTCAAGATTCTGCCACCATACCCTGTAATGGTTATCCTGGTGTCTCTTCCCTGATGTAGCTGACAGACACAGGATTGTGCATTGCTTGCACATGTAAGTAAGCTTCAATCCGAGGGAGCTGTGGATGAAGTCATCCTCAATGCACAAACACAGCCAGCACTGAGAAAGATTGATCTTCGTTCTGTGAATCCTTGTATTGACCAAGCTTAATAGTTCCTACATATTCTATGAGATTAAAAGAAAACAGGATTTCTGAAGAATTGCTCATTAAAAACCTTGGAGTCTTATTTGATACCTTAACAGGTCTGTTGTATAATACATCTAGACAACTTAATAACTGGGATTTCAAAGCAAAAAAACCAAAACATCTTTTAAAAAGACATTTCACTTTTTCAAGGTATAAAATCTGTACAATTAGCATCACTGTCATAGTTATAACTATTTTTCCCCACAACCAATGGAAATAATTCTTCATTGAAAATGACTGTATATAGGTTTGGAATAGAAATTAAGGCATTTTGGTTTAACAGAAGAGCCGAATTGGCTTGTCCCATTGATGTGAAAAGTCAAATCCATTGCCAACAGTAATATTTGCCATTGCACCTACTGTGGAAAACAACAACAACAAAATAACAACTTCATACTAGAAATGGTAGGAACAATAAGAGGATTCTGGCTATATTAGGAGGATTCTAGATATAGATTAATTCAAATAAACTAACTATCCATACTATGCAGAAATTACTACTCTATTCTTATTGAAGTCTTTTGTGATAAGATTGCAATCTGTTATTGTTTTCTTTTCAATTTTTTGGGGATGCTATGAGGGTGGTGGTTTTTTTTTTTTTCTGTATCTCACAGTCAGTGATGTGTTTGAAATAAAATTACATCTACAGATGCAACCAAAGAGGTTGATTGCTATTTTTTTTTCTGTTTTGCTTGACAAGAAGAAATAATGCAAAAAGAAGCTTTACTTGCTCTCTAAAGAATCAACAAGGATGTGCAGTGACTAAGAAACAGAACCAATGAGCCAGAGGTTCTACAGTGTAGATGTTTATGATAGATATCTTTTTTTTTAAAAAAAGTATTTTTTTTCCAAATCTGGAGACATCTGCAGGACATCTATTTTTTCCCCTTCATTTTGAAATTAATTTGACAATATATTACATGCTCTGGACAGGTTATACTCAGTGGTTCATTATGTAGGCTCCACTTCACCCTAGAACAGGAGTGGTGCGGTGGCCTAGAGGTGGAGCTCTCGCCTCACAATCAGGAGGCTGTGAGTTCAATCCTAGGTAGAAGCAGATATTTCTCTCTCTGGGCACAATGAGAATATATCTGCTGAACAAAGCTCTGCATTGGCAACAGGAAGGGCATCCGGCCAGTAAACACTCAGCTCCATTCAGTTGCCCAGACTCCACCCCACAAGGGATTATGGGGTCGTTAAAAGAAGATGATGACTTCACCCTAGAACAGGGATAAATGTGAACCTTGAATACTTGGGCTAAGAAATGTTCAAAAGTTCTAACTTGTAATGTCACCAACTCATTGAGAAGAGTTATTGAAAGAATCCAAAATATTCCATCATGTTTCCAGAGGACATCATTAGGACCCTTTCTATTAAAACTGATCAAAGTTCCTTTGAACTCCCAGCTACCCAGAGCCTAGTAAAATAAATAAATAACTCTTTCTCTCTCGTTCACTTAGAAGACTGGTATGTTGCAAAAACAAGCCCATCCACAAGAGACCAAAAGGGGGAAAAAAGGCATTTGTATTATTAACAGTTAAATGCATCATCGTCTCTGGTTAACTACAGTTTTGATGAATTGCTCCTAAAAATAGTATTGATTTAGGTAATCAATCTTACACCTTTTGTCAAAAGGGATTTTTCCTCCACTAAAACTACATTATTGATTTCTTGCACAAGTACTATATCCAAGGGGAAAAAATAAGTCAACGTAGGCTTTTGTGCCACTGAAATCTAAGGTAATATATCTATACTAAGTAGAAGGGCTGGGTGGGGGCTCTTTATTTCACAAATGTGTCCCTAGTTCTTCAGTTCCAAAGCACAGTTCTGCTCCATGGGACTGAAACAATTTCCCTAAATACCTATGTTAATGGAGCGTAAAACTGAGGACTTAGATTATCTATTAGACTATACAATTTACCAACGGCATATAGATTAAGGGCACAATATTACCTGCAATAGAAAGAATAAAATAAAATCATTTCATGAATTTTCTTTTTGCCCCTGGTTGCTAAGGGTGGAGAAACAGGAAACAAGTCATCATCTTCTTTTAATGACCCCATAATCCCTTCTGGGGTGGAGTCTGGGCAACTGAATGGAGCTGAGTGTTTACTGGCCGGATGCCCTTCCTGTTGCCAATGTGGAGTTTTTTCTCAGCAGATATATTCTCATTGTGCCCCGAGAGAGAAATATCTGCCTCTACCTAGGATTGAAGTCACAGCCTCCTGACTGTGAGGCGAGAGCTCCACCTCTAGGCCACCGCACCATTCGAGAAACAGGAAACAAGTAACTGATACAAGTAACAAGAAATACATAATTTATTTTAATAGATCTAAATGGCTTGATGTAGGAAAAGATCAGGCAGAGTTGGGGGTGGAGTTAAACAAGTCATCAGCCTAGAGTCCTTAACGTTCCCACAAATGGTCTAAGTCCAAACCGTCTTGAATTCTGTTGACCCGTATCTGGTGCTAATTTAGACAAGTATCTACTCAACTAACATTCAACTTAGTTGAATGTTAGTTGACTAGTTTATTGTGTATAGGCTTGAGCAATAAATATTCTGAACTGAAATTTAACATATGGTCCTGATTCTTTGGGACTCACACTCCAAGATCTAATATTAAGATGAACATGGAAAAAAAATCATTCTATCCACTTTTTACATAGGTTTCCTTATTTTATATCATGTTCCCCATACTCACCTTTCTATACTAAAAATTTATTATGTTGCCATTTTTCCAGCACTGGGGGAACTCATCTAGCCCCTAAATGTTTTAAACTTCCTTATTAATCTTCATGTATAAATCCAGTCTACAGAATCTAAAGAATGTGAAGAGAGTTTTAAAAAAAATATCATTGGTGGAATCTGTCTTTTTTTAACATATGTGTTTCATATGAGAATTAACAAGGTCTATGTTACAATCATTTCCCATGCCAGTTCTCTATTATTTTACCTCTTTTAGAGATCTGATGAGTACCAGGTGGTTTCGGAATGTTGTTAATTATGGTTACTTATTTCCATATCAAAGTGATTATAAAAGTAGAGCCTGCCAAATGTATTCAAGGAAATTCCTCTCTTTGCTTAGTGCACCCAATTGTTTTCTTATTAGTTTTAATGAGTCGGTGTTCAAGATGGTCATAAGACAAAAGTACTTAGTTTGCAAACTCTTCTTGAAGCACAGTTGTTGCTAAAAGTTGGGTTTGGAGGAACTCACATCTTAGTTCATCCCACAATCAAGTTTTGGCTATTCTTTCATCTTCATTTATATATATAAAACAAGCTGATAGGGAGGAGATCCTGTGGCTCAGAGGTTAAAGCATTTGCTTAACAAGGCAAGCTGCCCAGGTTCGAATCCCATAAGGGTATGGCTAGCTGATGAGAGCTAAACAGCTTGAAATAGATCTATACTAGTCTCCCTTTATTTATTTATCAGTAAAAATATGTCACACACACACACACACACACACACACACACACACACACACACGCATGTATATATATATGGCCCCTGGAGTGGGGCCGAAGGTGAAAGGAAGCAGTATGTTCCCTCCCATATGTGGGTATACCAGGTGATTTGACAGAGAAAACATATAACCCCATAACCCCCTCAGCTGAAACAGGGAAAGAACTTGTGGCTTAGATGGTAAAGCAACTGCCTGACAAGGCAAACAGCCCAAGTTCAAATCCCAGAAGGGTATGGCTGGCTGATGAGAGCTAAATAGCTTGAAATAGATCTATACTAGTCTCCCTTTATTTTCTGTATCAGTAAAAATGTTATATATAGGAAAAATAGTTTGTCGTGTAAGCGACTGCCTGTATGGCCCCTGGAGTGGGGCCGAAGGCGAAAGGAAGCAGTATGCTCCCTCTCATATTTGGGTATATATATATATATATATACAAGCCAAAGGAAAAGACCCCCCCAAAAAAAGTGAAGGAATACAATCAGGTGAACAAACAAGGTTATTATACAATTTATAATACATTTACTATAGCCAAATATAAATATAACTTAGATTTAATTTATATTTAAATATAAAGTTAAAATGTTAACTTTGCAATATATTAACTTTGGAATACTGCATCCAGTTTTGGTCACCATGGTGTAAAAAAGATGTCGAGACTCTAGAAAGAGTGCAGAGAAGAGCAACAAAGAGGATTAGGGGACTGGAGGCTAAAACATATAAAGAACGGTTGCTGGAACTGGGTATGTCTAGTCTGATGAAAAGAAGGACTAGGGGTGACATGATAGCAGTGTTCCAATATCTCAGGGGCTGCCACAAAGAAGAGGGAGTTAAGCTATTCTCCAAAGCACCTGAAGGCAGGACAAGAAGCAATGGGTGGAAACTAATCAAGGAGAGAAGCAACTTAGAACTAAGGAGAAATTTCCTTACAATTAATCAGTGGAACAATTAATCAGTGGAACAACCATTTGTCTGTAGTAGTGTAGGGTTTCCTGCCTAAGTAGAGGGTTGGACTAGAAGACCTCCAAGGTCCCTTCCAACTCTGTTATTCTATTCTATATTCCAATAAATGATAAAAGATAACTGAATATATCATTTTTCCTTTTGTCAGAAATCCAGATTTTTTTTTAATGCTACGTACTCTCAATTGTCCTTCTCAGTTACATCCACTGCAGCAGGTGAAATGAAACAATTTCAAGGGAAATGTAACTCCATGTTCTTATCTCTGAAGCCTTCTTGAAGGCAAGATCTTAAAAAGATGTCTTCCTTGAGACCAAGGATCAAGTGAAAATGTTGCCTACCCCTGCTTAAGAAAATAAGAAATCCTTGTTTTCTTTTTAGAGTTCCTTATTCCACTGAATACATGATATATTACAATTCATCCTTTTGTCCAAACCAGATTGGTCCATATCCAAATATCTTCACATCACATCTTAACATTGGTGTTATCTAAGTTTGAATCTTCTCGAGATTCCTTAAGAAACAAAATTTCCACTGGGAGGAAATCTGATTCATACTCCAGTTTGGAAAATGGCATCCAATATTAATCAATAGACTCTGAACACTAATTTCCTTTTATATTTATGTCATGGTCACTACGCAATAGTTCTCCAGCCAGAAGATCCACTTGTATGCTAATCAAATTCCATTGAAAGCTCAAGAGAAATTTGTTACCGCTGGAAATCTCAACATCTACAAAATACTAACAGAGTCAAGATTCACATTCCGGGCTGAAGAAACAAGTCTGTTTTTTTTTCTGTCTGTATGATTTGGATTCTGTAGCTTGCCTTTAGAGCAGTGCAAGAAATAACAGTGGGATCTTCATGGAAATACCAGGTTTAGCTCATGATTCTCTTCTATCTTTGTTAGGTAAAACCATAAACATAATGGGTTGAACAATCAAGCCATTTTAATCATCCTTCATTATAATGCTGTGATATTGGAAACGTGATTCTTATGATCAGCTAGATAGTAACTGCAATTTACTTTAGGGACACCAGGATGTGCAAGGCAGGTAAAAACTCATACAGCTGGGATCTATTCTTTTTTATACTATATTATCAGGTTAATGTAATTTTCCTCTTTTCCTTTAGTGATTCAGCTATCTTATTTCCAATTTTACAGTCATTTTTAAGTTTTCACTGTTGCTTTTGTTCTATTTATTAATCTCTAATCTTTACAACTGCCCATTTCTAGAACAATTTTTATTTGCCAGTGCTACAGGTGTAGCAACCAATATTCTTCTATCTTGATTGTGGTCTTTTATCATTTTTACGACCTGAAAGAAGCATATAATTTCATTACTAATTTGTAAAACTGCCATGCTTCTTATATCTTTCCTGCAAAGACACAGTGCAAGGAAACAAATGTAAAGATGTCTTTAAAAAAATCTTGCTAAGATAGCAAGAGCACTTAGACTTATATACTGCTTCACAGTGCTTTACAGCCCTCTCTAAGCAGTTTACAGAGTCAGCATATTGCCCCCAACAATCTGGGTCCTCAGTTTACCCATCTTAGAAGGATAGAAGGCTGAGTCAATCTTGAGCCTGGTGAGATTCGATCTGCTAAATTGCAGGCAGCCAGCAGGCAGCAGAAGTAGCCTGCAGTACTGCATTCTAACCACTGCGCCACCAAAGGGGAAAACCTGGTATTTTTTCCCGAAGTTGCATTATTATTATTATTTTTAACCAGATGCTCAGAGAAGACACTTGTTGTGGTCCGGCAGCGGCCAGCAGAGGTTGGGGAGGAACTTGGGCCAGTCCTGGAGTCTGGGGAAGGCTCTGACGAATGCTCTGTGTCGGAGGCAGAGATGGGGCCAGGGCAGTCTGACAGTTATCAGATGTCTTTGAAGTCAGACCTCATTGAGGCAGACAAACAGCTGGAGCCTGTTCCCAGTGTGCGCATGCGCAGAGTTGCCAGACGAAGGGAACAGCTAAGGAACAAGGGTCAACTTGGGAGTAAGTCCACAGGTGGACGATGAATGGCCCCTCCCATAGGGAATAAAAGAGGAGCCAAAGGGGATGGGAGTTTGCAGGAGAAAATTAGTTCACTTAATTGGTTCGTGACTTTCAGAGACTCCTTGCCAAGTTTTGAAGATATCGGCCTGGCAGCTCTCCAAGCCAGATAAGGTCTGTGACTGTAAATTTACCCTTGAAAGACTTTGCTGGATGTGAATGAGAAGAATTCACAGTAACTTAATAAAAAGGGATTTTTGTCGGGACAAGGAGTCTGCTTCGTTGTCAGGCCGAAGCCATTTTCTTTGGATCTTTGGCCTGCCACACTTTATGCTAGTTTAAAATGTATTCTTTGCTATGGGAATTTGGGAGGGGCAGTTGCATGAGGGATGTCTGCATGTAGCCACAACAAATTCCTTCTAGATTGTCAAGGTCATCCTTGGTCCTGCATCTGCACGGAAGAAGGTGGAGTTCCAACCAAGCTACCAGAGGATGAAGCAATGAAGATTGGTTCATGTGATGAACTTGGGGGTGTGGGGACAAAGGCTTGAACTTTCAACTGGGTGGAGAAACCCCGAAGGCTTCAGATTCGGGATTTCTCCCAGCCGTGTTGACATGGCTCTGTTAATAAATTGGAACTTTGAGGAATGCCTTGCCTCGGACTCTGATTTAATTCCAGATGCTATTCGGAACCCTGACATTCGTGGTTTGGGAATGCCTAGGTCAGAACAGCACTATTGAAATACAGATCCCCTCTCCATCCTGCCACATCGGTCTGATAACATTCCAGTCAATGTAGGCAAGCTATTTTAATACAAATGATTCATTTAATGATTGGGACTTGTGTTCTAAATCAGGCAGGTGATCCACATGCAAGCTTGTCTGGAAAGATGGTTGGGAAGGGAAGGAAGATGGCTTGTCAAGAAAAAAAATATCCATTGTTTTTCAAAAGCAACCAAGTTGGCTGTCATTTTTCACTTCCCTTTAAAAAAAAAAGAGAGAGAGAGAGGAAAAGATGGACTCACCAGAGCATGAAAGTCCAGATTACCACAGAGACATCTTCCTGCTACATACCATGTCAGGCACCATCCAGGTCACCTCTTCTAATTTATGTGTCCTATCATATCTTCCTGTCAAGGCTGAGTCCCTTGACAGACAGAGAAGGGTAATTCTAAAAAGCAGATGCTACACTTCATCTTTTCCCAACTGCTGAGGTAGTAGCGCGAGCTGACAGTGAAGCTAAAAGATTTATGGCAATAAGCAATGGGCAGCCTGCCAACTCTTGCATTAAACAATGACCAGATTCCACACATGGGGGCTATATACCCTACTTAGACCAGTAGCACCAAAATCAACTCGAGAGGTGTCCATATATCAAACTGGGTTTCTTAAGTCAAGTGGGTATTTTCCGAGAAAGCTTTTCAATGGGGCTGCAGGTTGGCGTTTGCCCTTCTTTGGGTGAATATGGAGTCCTGTCATAGATTGCTGTCGTACAGCTTGCCAGAGGTTATTTGGGTGCAAAACGTTGCACAACCGTGAGTTACATGAGACTTTTATGACCATAGGCGGATCTCAGTTCACTTCAATTCAAGATGCTGAAGGTATTAATCACTAAAGTCTTTCGTGGCTTGGGACCTCAGAAGCTAAGCTCGGAGAGCCAAGAGGAGGAGGGAAAATGACTCATCTATTTGAAGGAAACAGTCAAAAGTTGTTCCAAAAATGCCAAAAGCTTTCCTTGAGCTTGTAGAAAGGAAGTAGACTTAGGAAGAGATGCTGGCTGGTTTCCCCCTGATTCCTTGGGATACACAAGGGAGGCAAAATACAACCAGATATGGTTAATATAGCCTGTCTTAAATAAAACTTAGTTCAGTCTCTTTCCAGATAGCAAACCTCAAGAAATGACATCAAAGGATTGACTATTTGTGTAGTTTCTAACCAGTCTCTGAGAACATCTTTCAAAATGGTTGCTGGAATTGGGTATGTCTATTTTAATGAAAAGAATGACTAGGAGTAACATAATAGCAGTGTTCCACTATCTAAGGCCGTGATGGCGAACCTATGGCACACGTGCCACAGGTGGCATGCAGAGCCCTCTCTGCGGGCACGCGAGCCGTCGCCCCAGCTCAGTTTCCACCGTCTCCCACCGGCCAGCTGATTTTCGGGTCTATGCCACGCATGCGTGAGGAGCGGGGCGCATGCAGGAGACACACATGTATGCGCGGAGGGTGGGGCGCACATGTGGGAGTCACACATGCATGCATGGGGTGGGGTGCACGCGGGGGTCACGCATGCATGCATGGGGGCGGGGCACACACAGGGTTGCATGCATGTGCGAGGGCGGGGCGCACGGGAGTGCACGCTCACATTGCATTATGGGGGTGCGCACACGCACGCTTTCGGCACTCAGTGCCAAAAAGGTTAGCCATCACTGATCTAAGGGGTTGCCACAAAAAAGGAGTCGACTTATTCTCCAAAGCACCTGAAGGCAGGACAAGAAGCAATGGATGGAAACTAATCAAGGAGAGAAGCAACCTAGAACCAAGGAGAAATGTCCTGATAGTTAGAACAATTAACCTGTGGAACAACTTGCCTTCAGAAGTTGTGGGTGCTCCAACACTGGATGTTTTCAAGAGGAGATTGGACAGCCATTTGTCTGAAATTATATAAGGTCTCCTGCCTGACCAGGGAGTTGAACTAGAAGTAAAGTCCTACACTTAGGTAAGAAAAACCAAAAATATACATATAAACTGGGTGAAACCACACTCAGTAGCAGTGACTGTGAGAGGGATCTTGGAGTCTTAGTAGACAACCAGCTAAACATGAGCCACCAGTGTGCAGCGGCGGCCAAAAAAGCCAATACAATCCTAAACTGCATTAATAGAGGGATACAATCTAGGACTAGGGAGGTTCTAATACCTCTCTATAAAACCTTAGTTAGACCACACCTAGAGTACTGCATCCAGTTTTGGTCACCACCACACTACAAAAAAGACGTAGAGACTCTAGAGAAAGTGCAGAGGAGAGCAACCAGGATGATTAGGGGAATGGAAACTAAAACATACGAAGAGCGGTTGCAAGAACTGGGCATGGCTAGTCTAGCGAAGAGAAGGACCAGGGGAGACATGATAGCAGTGTTCCAATATTTGAGGGGCTGCCAGAGAGAGGAGGGGGTCAAGCTGTTTTCCAAGGCACCAGAAGGCCAGACAAGGAATAATGGATGGAAACTGACCAAGGAGAGATTCAACCTGGAAATAAGGAGAAACTTTCTGACAGTGAGAGCGATCAACCAGTGGAACAGTTTGCCTTCGGAGGTTGTGAGAGCTCCAACATTTGAGACTTTCAAAAGGAAATTGGACTGCCATTTGTCGGAAATGATGTTGGGACTCCTGCTTGAGCAGGGGGTTGGACTAGATGACCTACAAGGTCCCTTCCAACTCTGTTACTCTGTTACTCTGATTTCCAAGGTCCCTTCCAACTCTGTTTTTCTGTACTTTGTAAATGATCTCTCATGATTAGATGCTATGGTTGACCACCAGGCCTTACCAGTGATAATCCACCTCAATCTTTGAAATGTCTTCTCCAAAAAACTAAGACCAGCACCATCTTTATTGTCTTTTTAATGCTAGGCACAGACAACTTTATGTTCCCAAGCATTTTAACCAATTCTTTCACTGATCAATAAACATATTTTTCTTTATATTTACTTTCCTGGGGCAGAAGCTTTTCATGACCGTTTTCATCTTATGTACCTTTGTTATTGTGTCTTATTGCATGTTCTAATTGTTTTAATTGGATGTTCTTAATCTGTTGTTCATTTGTCCTTGGGAAATGTTTGGTTTCTTCATTTTAATTCTGTGTACCTCCTGACGTTGCCCTGCATATCGTATATATTTGTGGGTTTGTTTGTTTGTTTTAAAAAAAATAAATAACATTTTTCCAACTCAAAATCAGAGAAAGCTAGACTACTCAAGAGTGTTCAAATTATACAGGGTCAGAGGTGAATGAACTCATTATCCTTTGTGTTGGCTTTCTTTGTTCTTAGAAGACAATGGGGAGTTTGATTTAGGGACTTGGTGAAGATGGATTTCATTAAATTACCTTTTCCTCCATAATCTGAGCCGACAAGCAGCAGGAAAAGGACAGACCCAAGGGCAAAGCTACATCCCGGTTTTGAGCATTTCACATTTTTTATTATTAAAAGCAGTCACACTTTGGGAGGGATACGAATTGGTTTGGAGAATGGAGTGTATTGATGAGACATAACCTTGCACCGTGTATTGCTGTTCTAAGTGATGTCTCATCTTTTTAATTCCAGTCATGGGGGGAAAAAAGTCTGTATATTAGATATTAGTGACATACTACCTACTCTAAAGGCAGACTGCATTTTTTGTACAGTTCTTTGCTCGGCTTGGGGAAGTAGCGGGTGGGGAGGCTTGCACGTGTTGTAAAAACCCCATATATCTGGAAAAATGTGCTTCTTTTTAAAAATTCCAATTTTCTATTGTTACGGACTGAATTTGAACATTGCGGTAAGACATAATGTAGTTCAGCTTTGGCTGAATGCATTGTGTGAACTTATTTATTTTGGTTTGTAAATCAGGGTTTATGCCTTACCGAACCATGGAATTAATGAGGTGGGGGTTTTTTCCCCTATGTTAAAGCTATCTAACAGTGGCCACCAGTATCTCTCCTGAATTCCTTCTGGGATGTAAGCAATAAATGCATTTATCTAAATTGTTTGAGAATAGTAAAAAAGCTAGGCGGAGGGGGGGGGAAGCAACTTTAAGGCTGATGGACTTGTAATAGGAAAACAAACAGAGCAGTGGCTCAAACTCCATCGAGGATTTATGAATTCCCTAGAAACAGTCTTGAGCAGAGCTATTATGAGTTGGCTTGGAATAATTAGATTAAACCCTTTGCTGTGCTAAGCTGTAGCACAGATAACCCATTAGGGATACCTTTCAGCCCAACTAACATGAAGAATTTGAAAGATTTCTTGGTATTCCCACTTGTTAAGAAGGCCATTCATCAAACTTCGCTGAAGAATCTACATACCGTGAACATCCCTTAAATTTCCTTGTTTTGAAGACTATGAATATTCAGAGTATTCAAGTGAGAAGATGTCCAAGGAAAGACTGAGAGAGCCAGGGGGGTGTTATTCATGAGGAAAGACCACTTGAGGTGGGATAGGATAGTATTCTATGTAAGTGAAGAAGGGTTTTGCGTTAAGAAGTCAAGTTCTCTGTTATCTCAGAGAAAAAAACGTGGATTATGTTCAGGGGTGGGTTCTAATTTACCTCGCCGCCGGTTCGCTTCCTCCTGCGCCTCGTGGGCGCACCATGCACAGTGCCGAAAATTCCACAAAAAAAAATCCCCCCCAAAAAGCTGAAAACAAAATGGCAGCACATGCGCAGCTTCTGCGCATGCGCAGAAGAATTTTTTAAAAAAAAATTCAAAAAAAATTTCAAAAAAAAATAAAAAAAAAAAAGATGGCGGCGTCCACGGACCGGCACCGACCAAACCGGCTCCATGACGTCACCAGCGGGTTGCTACTGGTTCGGGCGAACCGGTCCAAACCGGTAGGAACCCACCTCTGATTATGTTGTAGGAAAAGTAGATCTCATTCACTGTTGAAGAAACTTCCTAACAGTATGAGCAGGTTGATACTGGAACCCCTTTTCCAGAGAGGTAGTGATCCTTTATTGGATCTCTTCAAACAAAAGCTAGACAGCCATCTGACTTACATTTCTGCAAGGACACTTAGTACCCCAGCTTGTCCCTTCCATCTCTATGATTTTATGGAACTATGAACAGCAAACTCATTACTTTTGAGCTTCCTTAGTTTCTCTCTCAAGAATGCCATCTTCTGTCCTGAATAACAGGCTGAGAACATGGTGTCACATTTTTGCAGACCTACAGTGAGACTGACTCTCTTCTGCACTAAGGGAATTTATTAAGATGCTCTTAAGAAATGTGACTATTCAACTGTCTCACTTACATGCCCAATGTGACATCTCTAAAATGATATGCTTGATTGCTTTCACCTGCATTATCTTTACATAAAAAAGGAAGCAGATTGGGATTTGAAAAGGTCTACGGGGGCTTTGAGGAACACATAGTCCCAGTCAGAGATGATAAAGCCTTCAAACATCCTGTTTTGATGTTTTTCCATTCTTCCAGCCTTTTTAACCTGACAAAACATGTTGGGGCACTGAATAATTCACATTTGACTTCTTTTGGGCTAGATAGAGAGACCGGATGATTTTTGAAGCAATAATATATTAAGTCCATTTGACAAGTCATGGACAAAATTCTTTTTTGCTGTATCAGTCACTAAGGCAGTGGTTCTCAACCTTTCTAATGCCGCGACCCCCCATGACCCCCACCCTGCTGCCGCGACCCCCTCCCCGCCCCCTCCCTGCGCGCGATGAGGTGACAAAGAGGGCGTGGCACCAAGATGGCGGGCTAGCGCGCACTTAGGCGACCCCTATGAAAGGGTCGTTTGACCCCAAAGGGGTCGCGACCCACAGGCTGAGAACCGCTGCCTTAAGTCCCCCTGCTGATGGTGGCACCAAGATGGCGGGCTAGCGCACGCGGCGACCCCTGTGAAAAGGTCGTTCGACCCCCAAAGGGGTCGCGACCCACAGGTTGAGAACCGCTGCACTAAGGCAACTTGCTATCCAGTCTTGCTGGACTGAAAGTCCCATCATCCACAACAACTGGGCCATATTATTTAGGGTTGAAGATAATCAAATCTGGCAACCTCTGCATACCCAGTTCCCCCAATTTTCCCTGTCGTCTTCTGAATGAGGGGAAAAAAAATCCAAAAGAGAGCAGAGACGATAAACTCAATAGTCTGTGAAAGAAAAAATATGTATTTTCATAACAGAAAGTACAATAGGTATAGAAAATAGGAAAGCTGTCATAACCTAATCAGATTAAATTCATTGTAAAGAAAAAGCCTTTTATGATTTTATAATTGCACGTTTCTAAGAATGTGCACAATTCAGTTCAGAGACTTAATTTGAATGCAAGTCAATGGAATCCCCCAATTGGAACAATCATTTGGATCAATTCGGTGAGGTAAATAATTTGATAAGTTTAATAATTTGGAAGGCCTTTTTTATTCTTTCATCAGTTCAGAAAATCAGGCTGAATTGGCATGGGTTAATATGGCACATATCTCCCTTTTTCAGCTTCTAAACTAGTGGATGTTGAGCGAGAAATAGAAGATCAAATGGTAACAGTCAACTTGCAGATAAGAAACCTGCTGTGTGAATCCACAGTCTTCCTTTTAATTAGTTTACCACCATGCTTTATTTCTGAATCTGACAAACGAGGCTATGAGACACAAGCAGGAAACACAATTAACAAATTAAGAATTGCCACCTCGATAAACAGACCAACTCTTGTGGTAGAACATTGCTTTTAAAGCCGGGTGAGATGAGGGGGAAGTGAGAAGAAAACTACACATTTCATCTTAGCACACATTAGAAGACCTATTTAAAAACAAACATTGCCCAAAATATAACTGGGTTTTTTTCCCCCTGGATTTTCATTCCCTGAAAGACTTCAGTATAATTAAACACTCACCCAAAATACCAGACATGTTTGATAATTGCTACAAATAATACCCTAAAGGGAAAAGGCGTAATATTGTTGAATATCTAGATAGTTATTTATTTACTGTCTTTTGAGGTTTTTTGAGGCTGTTTGACAGGTTCTTGGGAAGGGGCTTCAATGCCCGGGAAAAACTGGTTTGTCTTCAAAAAGCCAAGAACAAAACAGAATCTAAATGCAGAGTATATAGAAGCCCGAGAGATAAATAAATGGGAATGCTAAATTGGAAATTGCTATTGTGCTTTTACTTAGGACCACAGGGGAAAAAAAATTATCATGCAGATATCTGTGCAAAGGGAAATAAATCTATTTTGTCTGCATGTCTGTGGATGTGTTTGTGCATGCATTTGTGAATATGGGTGGGTGGGTAAACACGCAGACACATGCATACATAAATAGAGCGTTGTTTCATTTATCCAACAGCCAAACATAAGGTGTGAATTTCCCCTCCCTTTATGCTTTAGGTCAGTGATGGCGAACCTTTTTTGGTTCATGTGCCAAAAGGGGGTGTGTGTGCGCGCTAGCGCGTGCGCACGTACCCACACCCATTCCCTCCCCCACGCATGCGCACAACCCCCCCACGCTGCCCCCTCCCCCGCTGCCTCCCACGCATGTGCACAGGCCTCACTGAAGCCTCCGGACTTNAGCCCAACGCGAAAAAAGAAGTGTGTTTTTCCGAACTTCCGGTTTGCCTGTTGGGCCATTTTTTGCACTCCGGGGCTTCAGGAAGCTTCCCTAAAGCCTCCGGAGGGCAAAACGGCCTTCCCGAAGGCCGAAAATCAGCTGGCCAGTGCACACATGTGCGCTGGAGCTGACATAGGGCAATGCCTCGCGTGCCCTCTGATATGGCTCCACGTGCCACCTGTGGCACACATGCCATAGGTTCGCCATCACTGCTTTAGGTACTTAAGCTCTATCCCTGATCAATCCAGTTTGGAAACTCATAGGTTTTAATAGCAATAGGAATAGCACTTAGACTTATATACTGCTTTACAGTGCTTTTACAGCCCTCTCTAAGCGGTTCACAGAGTCAGCATATTGCCCCCAACAATTTGGGTCCTCATTTTACCCACCTTCGGAAGGATGGAAGGCTGAGTCAACCTTGAGCCGGTGAGATTTAAACTGTCGAACTGCAGCTAGCAGTCAGCTGAAGTAGCCTGCAGTACTGCACTCTATCCACTGCGCCACATCGGCTCTAATTTATGTAATGGTGGTCTACCTTCTCAGCAAGTCTTTGCTAGGGATGGAGCATCATGTGCTCAACTGTAAACTTGCTTCAGAACACATAGACTGCTCCTCACAGCAGCCTCCCAGATGCTTGGCTGCAACCAGAGGTGGTATTCAGCCGGTTCGGACCGGTTCAGGCGAACTGGTAGTAGCGACCTGCGGGTGGGCCTGTCCCGCCCACCCACCCCGGTGCTATGCCATCCTATTTAGGCACATTTTGAAGCTGCACACATGCATGCAAGCCACACGTGAGCAAAGCGCATGTGCAGAAGGCCGCATGCATGCGCAGAATGCGCCCGTGACCAAAGCGAGTGTGCACACACGCGCGCTCACATTTGCGAACCGGTAGGGAAAGTAAGTGAATACCACCTCTGGCTGCAACCTAATATCATCCCTTCCCTGCCTGGCTCCATTCAGGCTGGGAATTATGGGTTGTGTCCGCCAAGCTCTTTGGAGAACCCTGGCTTGGAGAAGGGTGGAGAAGTTTGTGGAAACTGTGCAGAGGTGGGTTCCTACCAGTTCAGACAGGTTCTATAGAATAGGTAGTAACTTGGTGGCCTGGGTCGCTGGAACCGGCAGCGACCCAGGCCTGCCACGCCCCTGAGCCGGTTCTCTCGGTGGCACCATAGGCGCCGCCATCTTGGTTTTTTTGTACTGTGCATGTGTGCACCCATGACCCACCCACGCAGCACGCAGCACGCGCGCGCCCACGTGGCACATCCCTGAGCGAACCAGCAGTAGGAAAATCCAGAACCCACCCCTGAAACTGTGGTAGAAAGCATGCTTGCTGCTCCTTTCAGATCTGCCATGAATAGATGGAGCCTGTGGCAACAGGAAACACTGACATTTTTTTAATATTCATTGGAGGTTAGATTTCATGTCCCTTCAAAGTTACTTACCGTGTTTCCCCGAAAATAAGATCCTGTCTTATATTTTTTTGAACCCTGAAATAAGCGCTTGGCCTTATTGCCATGCACTCAAAAGCCCAATTGGGCTTATTATCAGGGGATGTCTTATTTTGGGGGAAACAGGGTACTACTTCAAAGAGCAGT
Source organism: Thermophis baileyi (assembly GCA_003457575.1). Taxonomy (NCBI): domain Eukaryota; kingdom Metazoa; phylum Chordata; class Lepidosauria; order Squamata; family Dipsadidae; genus Thermophis; species Thermophis baileyi. The sequence continues at coordinate 566,164 of QLTV01012191.1, forward strand.
AAAATATCACATGACATCCAGGAATATTTATTCTGCAAGCTTATTAAATGCACAACCGCTGGCCATCCTGCTCCTGTCAAGTATTTTCCTGGGTCTAAAATGGATGTTCACATCATACCATGTCCACTGACTCTCTTTTCATTTATGAAACAGAAAACAGAAAATAGAAAGGGACTTCCTATATCCTACAACTCCCATGATCCCTCCGTTTTGTCTATCCAACACCGTAGGCTCACGATTCCTTGCCCCTACAATAGAGTTGTTGCAGCACACAATATTTGGAGATGTTGATGAAGCCTGGGATATTTAAGTTCAAAGTAAGTGGATGTTGTTGTTTAACAAATATGTAACTTAGAATAAAGATATGCTTTGCTTACAAGGTTCTAGTCTCCATCCAACTTCTTTCAATGTTTTGTTTTTAAAGTGACAACTCTTAAGGGGCTGGAATACTTTGGAAAGTAAAATGGAGAAGATGTGTTCTAATCTACAACTTTCCCATCTCCATGTAGAATTTAAAGTTTTCCCCAGCAATAGATGTACATGTACACAACAAAACACACATACCCAAATTCATACTGTGTTCTAACAATGTTTCTAGTTATAATGAACTAAAAGCAGACAAAGCCATACAAATTCAAACCCGCCGCAGGGATTCTGTGCTACTTAGCTTTATTAGAAGGAGGAAGCTCAAGGAGACAATTGGATGATTCATATTTTTCTTAATTTGTAGGTCCTTTCCTTGAAGCAGGAAAGTTTTGATTTTTTTCTTAATAGCCTCAGGCAATCAAGACATGGAAGATGAGAATTTAATGAAATTTAGGATGTACAAGTAAAAACCAATATGGCAGAGACAAAAATATATTATGATTTACTAGAGTGAATTGCGTATGGAGGAAGACACACAGAGAGAACGAATGAATAGCTCTCAAGGTAACCTACTAGATCCATTAGCTGGACCTGATATAGGAATTGTCTCTTTCCCACCACAACCCAACACACTCAGCTCTAGGACACTGATGAAACTATATGACACACAAAAAAGCAATGTGTTGATTCTCCAAACAATTTTTCTTTAGCTTCTATTACCTCTGAGCACTTCTAACGAAAATGACAGATGACTGTGTGTCTCCAATTTATAAGGGAACTCTCTAAGCAGTAGGATAAATGAGTCTGAGGGGAGAACTGAATTGGCCAGAGGTAGTGGCAGATCTAAGATTTCATCCTTCTACTGCTAAGAAACCAGAAGAGATGAAATATCAGTTACAAAAACAAACACAAAGATACAGCGCCATGCTTAATTTAGAGATAAGGTGGACCACACAAAAAAAGGCTACTAAGAAGGTCTACACATACATCTGACCAATTAAAGTTTAAAAAGCCCTAGTTAATCTTGGCAGGAGTTTAAACTTAATTAAAAGGAACTATCAGGTATCTGACAATCTTTTTAGGCTAAGGTAATATTTCAACTTTTAAATCTTAATCTCACACACATGATATCTCAGATGAATGATGAGTTTGAATTTGTGAAAGTGCTAGGTTTTGATGGAAAGGAATCAAAATCAAATTCACACCCTTACTTTAATTCCAAGTGGAGCATTATTGGGGATTTATTCTAAGTCGAATGAACAATAGCAAAAGCAATAGCACTTAGGCTTATATACTGCTTCACAGGGCTTTACATCGCTCTCTAAGCAGTTTACAAAGTCAGCATATTGCCCCCAACAATCTGGGTCCTCATTTTACCGACCTCGGAAGGATGGAAGGTCAAGTCAATAGCAATAACACTTAGACTTACATACCACTTCATGGTGCTTTATGGCCCTCCCTAAGCAGTTTACAGAGTCAACCTCTTGCCCCCAACAATCTGGGTCCTCATTTTATCGACCTCGGAAGGATGGAAGGCTGAGTCACCCTTGAGTTGGTCAGGATCGAACTGCTGGCAGTGAACAGTGAGTTTGTCTGCGTTCTAACCTCTGCGTCACCACGGCCCCTATGCACAAATGACAAAATGTTACATTCTCCGAAATGGTTCCTCCTAAAACCAAGATTTTTTTCCTAACTATTAGACCAGCTGTTCCTTCTTTGCAGAAGATTGCCTATTGTGACAACCCACACCTGAATTTGTAACCTTCATGATCAAGGTATCTTCCCTGCCAGGTAAGTATACAGAGCCAGAGAAGAACATTGTTGTATTAAAAAAACAAGAGACACAACTCCACAAAAGCATTCTGAAATAGTAGAATCAATTCATTTGCCTATTGCCTATCAGTCTACACTATATCTCTATTGGGTACATACAAAGGACATTTGTTTAAGGTTTATTCAAAATCTTGGGAGTTAAGCTCTATTTCCATGTCTTCCCCATTCTAGCACGGAAGCTGATAGGATTTTCTTACAGATTCCTTGAAGAGAGAGAGAGACAGAGAGAGAGAGGGAGGGAGGGAGGGAGGGAGG
>QLTV01012191.1:612478-625853 GCA_003457575.1 Thermophis baileyi
CTCTCTCTCTCTCTCTCTCTCTCTCTCTCTCTCTCTCTCTCTCTCTCTCTCTTGGCATGCCAACTTAGTGTTCACTTTGTTCTCATTTACATAAGAAATTAGAATTGTGCATTTATTATTCCTATTGTGGTCATACCGTAAGTCAAAGATTTCCTGTTCGTGATATAGAGTAGGTGGGCCCTGAGAATATAAGGATCCGCCCTACCATTAGACTGATTGAATTTAGGTTGGAGTTCATACATAGCAGCAGTGAAAGTCATATAGCTGCTTCCCCTAAATCTCACGCCTGTTTTTTATTGTAAAAGAACAGAGCTGTGTCATTGTCACCTCTTCCATGCCAGATCCCCCCCAAAAAACCGAGTATGGGAACAAATACTGTTCACAGTTCTGAAAGAGCATGCAACAGGCTGTTTCGCTGTGCTTTGAGTAAGAAGTGGGAGCAGTTTTCAGATAGCAAATGTTTGGAGCTGTCTGTCTGAATCCTTAGTTCCTGCTTCTAATCCCGACAACAATTAAAGAAGCCCAAAGAAGCCAAATGCCATTTAGATCTGGAATTGAAAACCACCACTAGCATGATTTAATTTTGCTTTATAGTGTAGCATTAATACAAAGAGTGGAGATCTTTCAGGCAAAACATAGGATGTCAAGAATATCCAGCAGAATGCCACGTTGTCACACAAGCTCAGAGTGCTTATTTCGAGCCATGTCATACATTACAGTCTAGAGAGGTTTAGGCCTCGGGCATACTGTATGTGTCCTGGAAGGGAACATGAATTTATATACTTAATTCTCACCCTTACCTTTTTCCTTCAGATAAAATAGGGCACTTCAATTTCCAGTCCTGTCAGATGGTATCATTTACAAGCACTCCATTCATTTAGCACAAAAGAAAACCAGGTCCCCATACTTTTTGGGGATATTCCTGTGCTGTGAGGAGTCAATCAACAGAGACATGCAAGCAGCCATACCTGGCATTTATGAATCATAACATTTTAATCTGCTTAGTTAAGGAGAGCATTGAAATCAGGAGCAGGTGAGACAGAGTCGCACTTTCCCATCAATCTAAACACAATACAAAGGAAGATATATATATATACCGGTATATACCCATACAAGGCAAAATACGCAATTATGAAATAGACCTCATTAAACATCCTGGAGTAAGTAAATTTCAGAGTGTTCAAAATGATGCCCATTGTATATCAAAGAGATTTTGAGAAGGCTCAGAAAGAAACAGAAGGATCTCTAGATATAAGCCACCAACAGATGGAAGAGTTTGTTAGTAGCTAATCTAGCAAGTGGCAGCTTGGTTCCTGTTGTATAAAGAAGAGATTCGTGGTTTTTTTTTTTCTCTTTCAAAAAGATTTCCACCTTAATGAACTCATTAGAAAAGAAGGGCTACAGAGCCTAATCAGTCTCCAAGATTTTGTGCCTTCATTCTTTCATTAAAACTCCTTACTGAATTCTCTTGCTTCCTTGACTGAACCCACCCTCCGCATCTGTAAGCATATATTTAGCACCTATATGAAGTATTAGATGTAGCTGTTAGGCAGCCGAAGCAAAAGTAATGTGTGAATCTTGAAAAGAATCATATAGTGTAATTATTGATAATTGTGAGGATTCCGTCTAAGAACAAGATGCCTTAAGTTAGGAGGCCTCTCAAAAAAACTGAGGTTGAAGCAGAAAAGGTTGACATGTCTTGATGGATGTCCATCTCCTCTCTTAGGATCTTCTCCGTGCCACCAAATGAAGGTGAAAAAGTTCAGCAACAAATCGTTCTAAGAAAGAAAAATGGACAACCAACAAACAGAAAGATGGAAAGAAGCAATTATTGTATAGGTAGATCTTTACTTATGACCATCATTGAGCCTGGAGGTACAGTGGTTACAGGCATGCTGGTCATTAAGTGGGTCACCACATGACCATGCCTGATCTTATGACTTTTTTTTTGAAGTGATCCTTAAGTGAATGTGGCAGTCATTAAGTGAACCCATTGTACCCAATGGGTGTTTTTTTTGCTGGAAACTGGGAGGTAAACAATGTTGTAAATTGTGGTCATATGACCTTGGGATGCTTCAAATGGCCATAAATGCAGTTTGGTTGCCAAGTGCCCAAAATGCAATCATGTGACTGCAGGGAAAGGGGGCAGCCATTGAAATTTCAAAATTGGATCACATGTAGGTCTGGGGAGAAGTTCTGTCTGAACTTCAAATGGTCACTAAGCAACCAGTCATAGGTCAAGGACTAACTATATCACTAGTCTATGGAGATTCTCAGTCATCCAGGTCATGATTGCCCCGAAGGTGCTTTTCCAAACTTTTCAGGTATTTATTTATTTATTATTTAGCAATAGTAATAACAATAGCAATAGTACTTAGACTTATATACCGCTTCACAGTGCTTTATAGCCCTCTCTAAGTGGTTTTACAGAGTCAGCATATTGCCCCCAACAATTTGGGTCCTCATTTTACCGACCTCGGAAGGATGGAAAGCTGAGTCAACCTTGAGCCTGGTGAGATTCGATCTGCCAAACTGCTGGTGATCAGCAGAAGTAGCCTGCAATACTGCATTCTAACCACTGCGCCACCGCGGCTCTATTTATTTATTTTATTTATTTATTTCCTTTGCTTTTCCAACCTTTTCCAACTGGACTTTCTTGGTTGTTTTCTTGGAAAATGTCTTGCTTCTCCTCCATGAAGCTTCTTCAGTTCAGAACTGAGGAAGCTTCTTGGATGAGAAGCAAAATGTTCTCAAAGAAAAAAACCAAGAAAGTCCAGTTGCCTTTTGGAAAAAGCACATTTGGCACTGTGACTCCTGGGACCACACAGAATATGTCAGAATGACATACTCATGTCAGCTTTAATAAGAATGTGATGCACTGCTTGTGGTCGGTAGATCACTACAGAGGGGGGAAATGCATAGATCCATGCAGCCAAATGCAAAATAGTTTATTCCTTTTCTCCTGAAAGGTCAAACATCCACAAGATGAACACGGTAGCTAAACTCAATAGTAACAATTAGCAATGCCACGCTTGCCTGGAATTAAGATTGCCAGGAGAAATATCAACAATCTCACATATGCAGATGATACCACTCTAATGGCAGAAAGTGAAGAGGAACTAAAGAGCCTCTTGATGCGGGTGAAGGAGGAGAGTGCAAAAGTTGGCTTGAAACTCAACATTAAGAAAACTAAGATCATGGCATCCGGTCCTCTCAATTCATGGCAAATAGATGGGGAAGAAATGGAGGTAGTGACAGATTTTATTTTCCTGGGCTCCAAGATCACCTCAGATGGGGACTGCAGCCAAGAAATTAAAAGACGCTTGCTCCTGGGGAGGAAAGCTATGGCAAATCTAGACAGCATACTAAAAAGCAGAGACATCACCCTGCCAACAAAAGTGCGTATAGTCAAGGCTATGGTTTTCCCAGTTGCAATGTATGGCTGTGAAAGTTGGACCATAAGGAAGGCTGAGTGCCAAAGAATTGAGGCCTTTGAACTATGGTGCTGGAGAAGACTCCTGCGAGTCCCTTGGACTGCAAGGCGATCAAACCGGTCAGTCCTAGAGGAGATCAACCCTGGCTGCTCTTTAGAAGGCCAGATCCTGAAGATGAAACTCAAATACTTTGGCCACCTATTGAGAAGGAAGGACTCACTGGAGAAGAGCCTAATGCTGGGAAAGATTGAGGGCAAAAGAAGGGCAAAAGAAGAAGGGGACGACAGAGAATGAGGTGGCTGGATGGAGTCACTGAAGCTCGGTGTGAGCTTAAATGGACTCCGGGGGATGGTAGAGGACAGGAAGGCCTGAAGGAATGTTGTCCATGGGATTGCGATGGGTTGGACACGACTTCGCAACTAACAACAACAACAACAATGTTTGCCTGAGCTTTGCAATGTTCACTGAATATCTGAAGTGTGGCCAAACCTTGACAGATCTGAATTATAAAAAATAATGCATATGTTTAAGAATAGATTTGCAGGTAGAACATCACTCCATTGGGAGATTTACATTTCCACTGCAAGTTTGTTTGCGTACATAAACCTGTTCAAGAAGTCTAAATCCACCCTAATTTCTAGAAACTAGCTCACAGATTTTTTTTTTAATTAAGGTAAGACTGCATCATTTCCTGGAGCTCTTTCATGGGTTCATGAAGCAAACAGAATAAATGCCTTCCCTCTGAAAACAAGTGAAATAAAATGGCTAGGCTGCCAATTAGGATAGCTGATCAGTATTTCAGACCTCGTCCCACAATTCAGGGGAGACGGACCATTATCATTACAAAACACACGTCTCTGTCAGACCAAGGAGAATTATGCCCCACTACACTTGAGCCACATAACGGAAGGTGATGAATATCAAAAAAATATGCCGCCCTTCGACACGGCCTGAAAATTTTCCCTGCAGAGCCTATGCTTCCCTACCTGAGCAGCTCTTTATGATTTTGAATCACGAAACTAAGCAAGAGAAGAACTCTTTTCTAACATTAGTAATTTTAATCATGCTTTGCCACGACAGACCCAAAGTTTTCAGCAATCCATAAGCTACCCAGACAGTCTGTCTCTACCGAGCATCATCATTTATTATTGCTGTAGCACTTTGGCGAGAGAATATGTTTTATAGTTTCCCAGATTGATATTCTACTCGAAGTATGCCATGGATATATTTTAAGTTTTATATGCGGAAGGAAGAATCCCAAAGAACCAATCATAGGGCAATTTCCACACACACACACCCTTCTGTTCAATGGTGTCTGATTCTCAGAGATAGCTAGACAAGTCCCTGCAGTTTGCTTGGCAAGGTTATTCAGAAGTGGTTTGCCATCGCCTGCTTCCTAGGGCTGAGAGTCTGGCCCAAGGACATCCACCTGGCTTCTTGCCAATAGCGGATTTAGAACTCATGATATCCCCATTTCTAGCTTGGTGCCTTAGCTAGTACACCAAACTGGCTCTCAGGGTAAAATATACACCAGATCCAAGTCAATTCAAAAGGAGTACAGAGACAAATAGTTTATCACTTGCGCAAAACCGCTGAATTTTCAGGTGTTTTCAAAATGGTCACAAAAGTCATAGTTGTGCAAGATTGGACTTTGGAAATCAGGAGCAGGTGAGACAGAGTCGCACTTTCCCATCAATCTAAACACAATATAAAGGAGGATATATATATACCGGTATATACCCATACAAGGCAAAATACGCAATTATGAAATACTGTGTCTCCCTGAAAATACGACCTACCCCAAAAATAACCCCTAGCCTGATTTTCATGCCTGCGCCTAATATAAGCCCTACCCCCAAAATAAATCCTAGTTAAGCCCCACCCACTGCAAGGCGCAGGCGTAAAAATCAAGCTAGGGTGGGGGTGGGGGGTGGAACTGCCCCATGCACCCCGCACCCACTTACCTTAGGACCGCCACAGCCAGGCCTCCTACCCGCAGACACCTGTTGCACCGCTGCTCGACTTCTTCTGCAGCCGCTTGCAGTCAGATGCCACGTAGCGCATCGTGCCAGTGCTGCTTCTCGCGGCACAACGTTGCAAGGCTTGTTGCGCCAGTGCCGCTGCTTGCGCAAGCATTCACGAATTCACTTTGGAATTCACCCTGAGGTCAGATAGTTCTAACCCTGAAGTGTCCTCAACCATCCAGAAATGGAAATGCTAATACAACATTCCAGATATATCGGAATGGCAATTGACAAATTCCCAGGTTCAAGATTAAGAAAAGTAGAGTATTTGATAAGCAGTCATCCAACACATCTGCAGGCACCCAGTCATGGGAAAATTAGTCTAGAACAACTACATTTTCCAAATTATTGTAGAGGTGATAATGCAATGGTTGATTTTAAATGCCAATGTTTGATTCAGTGGTAAGTTGTCAGTCAGAACCAGCTTACTCCGTAGACACAGCATAATTAATAGCAATAGCAATAGCACTTAGACTTATATACCGCTTTACAGTGCTTTACAGCCCTCTCTAAGTGGTTCACAGGGTCAGCATATTGCCCCCAACAATCTGGGTCCTCATTTTACCCACCTCGGAAGGATGGAAGGCTGAGTGAACCTTGAGCCGGTGAGATTTGAACTGCCGAACTGCAGCTAGCAGTCAGCTGAAGTAGCCTGCAGTACTGCACTCTAACCACTGCGCCACCTCAGCTCTAGGTTAAAGGTTGGCTTCTAGAGAAAAATACAGAAGACGACAAACTGAGTATATTTAAAGGTAAAATGCAAAAACTGGACAGCCATTTACACTTGCTATATTCATCTATCTGACCTGTAGTTAGATGGTCCTTCTTGGCAACTATTTCTGTTCAACCTTTTTCTGTCTAGCCAGCTGATCATTCTGTTTTACAGTTTTGGTAGTTATCCTGAAGCACTTAGGCACAAATGATTATTTCTATCTGCTTTTCATTTTTATCATTTACACAGCATGATTTTAAGAGGACCAAAGTAGAAGTAGCAACAAACGTGGATTGTAAAGGGTTCAAGGCATATAGAAAGAGATGTTGTTGCCATGGTTTTGGATGGAGAATGGGAAGTGGGTTGGGCAGAATAGCAATAGCAATAGCAGTAGCACTTAGACTTATATACCGCTTCGCAGTGCTTTACAGCCCTCTATAAGCAGTTTACAGATTCAGCATATTGCCCCCAACAATTTGGGTTCTCATTTTACCGACCTCGGAAGGATGGAAGGCTGAGTCAACCTTGAGCCTGGTGAGATTTGAACTGCCAAATTGCAGGCAGACGGCAGTCAGCAGAAGTAGCCTGCAGTACTGCACTCTAACCACTGCGCCACCACGGCTCATAAGCATTGTCCAGGCTTAAACTCACAAGATATTCAAGGAAAACATTTTGGCCACTACATGGATTAAAGAAAACTTTCATATATCAAAACATTGTTCAAGCTCTTTTTCTATTGTGTTTTCCTTCCTACCCTTCTAAATCGGTACTCTAGACTTCTCTTTTGGGTCAACTGGCTAAACTCAATCCTTTGTCTTTGTAATGGTCTGATTTGTTATCATGTTATTTTTCCTTGATTGCACAAGATCTAATTCCCCCAAATCTAAGATTATTTTTTTATTCTTTCCAGCAGCTGAGAACACAGCTTGCCTCTGTTGAGACATTCCAGCTGTTGGGAAGTTACTTATTTCTCCAATGCTTTGGAGCTGTTTCAAGCAGAAAAGGACTCCACTTCAACTGGATGTAACCATTCTCAGATGTGCCACTAACTTTCTCTTCTTTGCAGTTATATCCTGGTCAAAAAAGAACGTTGAGAATTAAAGTTTCAGTGACACTGTGTGGCAAAAAAAAAAAAGAGCAACTTCAGGACCTTGGAGAGCTCCCTACCAGAGTGAATGGACTAAATTAACTCTCACTCAGCAGGAAAGCAACTGTGACAATACCTTCTGTGTCCACTAAGCCTTAAAAAGTGTGCCAGGTCAACATGACCTACTACCTCTAAAGACTCCAGACTTAAAGATCCCATAGACTTTTCTGAAGTCTCAGATTCCCGCAGGACAAAAGAACCTTCTAAGTAGAGATTCACAAAAGGAGTCCACTTCCACTGAAGTGGAATGACAAAGAGTCTGTCAAGTCCAGGTCCTCTTGCTAGGCTTCTGACACTGGTGAAATGGCATTTTGGTGGAAAGGGGCATACACCGCCTGTAAGAGTTTCTAGATTCAATACCTTTCATCAGCTATTAAAAAAGCTCAGTTAGGCAGGAACTGGAAAAGACTTAGTCAATGGTGAGCCCATTAGAGTATATTGGACCAGATTGGGGGGGGGGGAATGGTCATTGCAACTGACACCAAGCAAAAGGGTGGATTGGCATAAATGCAGAGAAATCACCTATCATGTAAGACCAAGCATCTCCAGGAGCGCACCTCAAGTGCAACTGAAACATCAACCGAGGGCAACAAGAATGGAACACAACAATCATGATTGCTTTTTTGCCCATTTGCAATCCGACTCTTGTTTATTCAACCAATTATATGTGAAATACCTTATTTAAACATGCTTCGTGAATCCATCACCATACTGTATGTGTATGTCGGAGCTCAAATATTTATTGGAGAAGGAGGTATAGACAGTTTCCCTCTGCTATAACAAAAAAGGATGGCTGTAATCTCTCACTGGACTACTCTGGGGATTGATGGCCATGGTCATCAGGACTTCAAATCACCCAGTACCTATCTGTAATATACCACCACTCAGTTGAACTTCAGAAGCTCGTGTTCATCTGTCTTCACTGTGATGGTAGCCCTAATGCAGGGGTGTCAAACTCAAGGCCCGGGGGTCAGATCCAGCCCGCGGGGTGCTTAGATCTGTCCCATGGGGCTGCCCTGGAAACAGTGAAGGACCGGCCCGTGGTGCCTCTGCCAGCGAAAACCGAGCTCGGGAGAGCGGCAGGAGGGCTGCAGGAGGCCGTCGCAGCCAGAAACAGAGCTCACAAGGGCTGCACACATGGTCCTCCTGAGCTCCGTTTTCATTTGCAGAGGGCTGCAGGAGGCCGTCGCAGCCAGAAACAAAGCTCACAAGGGGCGCGCACGTAGTCCTCCCGAGCTCTGTTTTCACTCGCAGAGGGTTGCAGGAGGCTGTTGCAGCCAGAAACGGAGCTTGCAAAGGATGTGCATGGTCCTTCCGAGCTCCATTTTCACTGGCAGAGGCCGTCGCACCGGAAACGGATCTCGGAAGCCCATTTTCATTGGCAGAGCGGTCGGGCCACCACAGGCACCCCCGACACGAGTGACATCGAGCTGGCCATGCCCCCCCCTCCCAAGGTCAGACACAACCCTGATGCGGCCCTCAGTGAAATTGAGTTTGACAACCCTGCCCTAACATGCAGCTACCATGAGAGAGGAGAGCTGTTTTGTCTTCGGTTTAATGCATGTTTTCTGAGCATTTGCACAAACAAGATTGAACAAACAGGGCAGAAGTGATCTTTAATTGCTGCAGCTGAATATAGTAGAACATTTCTATTGATTTTTCACATTATTCACCTTCTATCTCTGTGTTCTCTCCAGCGGTTTTCCCTACAGTTTTCTCAAATGTGTGCCTTTTGTGAATGCACGTAATTGCACATTTCACATGCTGTTATTTCCTTCTTCTTTTTTTTCATAGAAACCGTTCCTGATGTCTTAAGAGTATGCAAGATTCTGCTCTGCATCTAAACTACAGGTCTCAATGGGGGGGCGGGGCTAATCCTGATGACTTTAAGCTCCCACTGAGATGATACAAGATGTTTATTAACATTCTGACAAGTTAATTATAAGGATGAAGAAAAATCTTACTTCCTACTTTGGAAAGAATGACATTAAATAAATAAAAAGGTGTGTGTGGAGGAATCTTAATTGTAGGCAATTAAAAATCCCAACTAAGTATTTTGGAGCATGGGAAAAGTAATCCGTCTGAAAAGAGAGATAAAGAGATATTTTTTAAAAAAAAAAATTGGTTACCAGCTGTTTTTGAAGCCAGGAATAATTGTATACACAAAAATTAAAATTGATTAATGATTACCTGGGAAAAAGTCCTAGTAATATTTACCGACTCTCTTTGGATACAATAAGCTATTATTTCCTTAAATTGTGGTTAATTGAATAAGCCATCCTTTCTGTCTCCACCCAATGTTACTTCTGTCATAAACTTTAATTCTTGGCTTATAATCCTAAACTATAAATCCTGGCAATTCACATGTTGTCTTATAATAATAATGAATTGCGCCTACCGTATATGTATTATTAGGAAAGATGGTTATTAGTACAGTATTTATTTATTTATTAATTTATTTATTAATAAAATTTGTATGCCGCCCAACTCCCAAAGGACTCTGGGCGGCTCACAACACATGAATAAACACCAATAAAAACATAATAAATACAATTTAAAAATATCAAAAAACATTTACACCTGCATACATGGGCCAATCCATCGGTTATTGGCCCCAGGCCTGCTGGAAAAGCCAGGTCTTAACAGCTTTACGGAAAGCCAGTAAGGTGGGGGTAGTACGGATCTCGGGGGGAAGTTGGTTCCACAGAGTCAGTGCGGCTACAGAGAAGGCGGCAGCCAGTGCAGCTCGCGAAGGATGGAACTCATGTGGGTGTACCTTGGCACACCCACAACTGCTCGCGCAGCTGCATTCTGGACTAACTGTAGTCTCCGGACACTTTTTAAGGGTAGCCCCATGTAGAGCGCATTGCAATAGTCAAGTCGTGAGGTGATAAGGGCATGAGTGACCGTGAGCAGAGCCTCCTGATCTAAATAGGGCCGCAGTTGGTGCACAAGGCGAACCTGTGCAAAGGTCCCCCTGGCCACTGCTGTCAGGTGTTGATCTAATCTTAGCTGTGAGTCTAGGAGGACACCCCAAATTGCGAACCAGTTCTGAGGGGATTAAATTTATTTACAGTAAAGTAAATTCCAAGTTTGAGGAGCGTTTAGTTGTATCTTTTATCCTCTTAAAGGGGTCAGACGTACTGTATGTTCCATGTTCTCATTTCAGTGGATAGTGACAGAAGGATGGAAAGTGATTTGTTCAAGTCACCCTAGGAATCTTGTGGTTGGTATGACATAAGGTAAATTAGCGATTTTTCCAATTTCCAGCTGGAGAAAGCAATTGGGTTTGAAGAGTTAGTGGTGAAAGGAAAACAGGCCATCAAAAAACACATTGACTGAATACTATCAAAACTGACACCAGCCACAGCATAGAAAAACTCAAAGAAGCAGAGCAAGATCAGAAGATGTAAGGAGACCTGGCCCGAGAGTCAGACTCAACTGAACAACTCATCATCAAGAGCGACGGTGGCACAGTGGTTAGAGTGCAGTACTGCAGGCTACTTCTGCTGACTGCCGGCTGCCTGCAATTTGGCAGTTCAGATCTCACCAGACTGAAGGTTGACTCGGCCTTCCATCTTTCCGAGGTGGGTAAAATGAGGACCCAGATTGTTGGGGGCAATATGTAAACCACTTAGAGAGGGCTCTAAAGCACTATAAAGCGGTATGTAAGTCTAAGTGCTATTGCTATCATCATCATCATCACCATCATCATTCAATTGTCAACCCTGAAGCTGACCGGGCTGTGGCCATTTTGGGGCTTCAATGCTGCCACAACGGGAGCTGTGGGAAAGGGAGGGGGAGAGTAGAGATAGCTGGGGTGCTGTAGCCAAAACAAAATACTTTTTCTTGGGAATCAAGGACATTCCCACCAGGTGTCCAGAAGGAGGGGACTGGAGTCATCTAGCAACTGGATGGTATTCTGATTGGACCATGTGCCTGATTGTTTGGAGAAAGTGAAAAAAAACCTTTTACTTTTAATTAGGTGAAAACCGCAGGAACATTTAGAGTCGGTTTTCACCAGTTCGTGCCAATATGACATATCCAATAAATGTATTCTTTTGAGGAATCCCACCTGCCTCGGAGTTTTGATTGCTATGGGTGTGTAACCCTGGCATCAATATGTCTGCAGAATACATAAGCTATTACATGCATCTTAGAATATAGAATATAGGGCGATTTTCATACTCATCAATCTGGTGCTGTTGATAGTTAAACAAACTGAAATTACTTGAGATGTCACTTACTTGTACTGCACAATTCTGCTAATGTAAACTAAGTTGTGAAATGTCCAGCATCTCAAACTCCGACACTCTTGAATTGAACTGGGGATGTACTGTTGCGGTCGTTACCTTTCCAAAGGCAAATCTCTGTTACAGAGAAAAAAAGATCATGAGTTAAATTCAAGGTCAGCCACCAAATTATAGTTGCTTCCCCTTTAATTGCACTGTTCAGAATTTAGCATTACAATATTTGCTTTGAGAATCGTACAGGCACAATGAATGAAAGTTATCTGCAGATACCATTATCGCTAAGTAAATCATAACAATAAGCATTGAGTTCTTTTTTCCCCCTTCTCTGTTCAATTAGAAAGTAAACAAATGTACCAGAAGGAAAGCATTGATTTTCGCTAATACTTTTATTAGTGTTTACAACTTGCAATGTCCGTTATGTTTAATTATCTATTGGACAAACATCTTCTTAGAGAATGCCTCTAAAATTAAGGTGGCTATTTCTACTTCTGCCTTCTGAGCGGTTCTGTAGACATACCTCTGCTGTACAAGGACAGTTACTAATAAGACAGTGGGAGCAGAGGTGGGTTCCTCCTGGTTTGGACCAGTTTGCCCGAATCGGTAGCAACCCACTGGTGATGTCACAATGATGTCACGGATCCAGTTCAGTCGGTGCCGGTCCGTGGACGCCATCATCTTTTTTTGGAATTTTTTGGGAATTTATTTTTTCAATTTTGGGGGGTGGGGGAATTTTTTTTCTGGGTTTTTTTTCTTCTGCGCATGGGCAGAAGCCGAGGTTCTGGCACTGCGCATGCGTCGCCATCTTGTTTTTGGCTTTTTCCCCCAAAAAAGCCTGGGGTTATTTTTTTGCAGTGTGCATGCATGCACGTGCAAAGCGCGTGCAAGCCCACACGGCGCAGGAGGAAGCAAACCGGCAGCGAGGTAAGTTAGAACCTACCCCTGAGTGGGAGTCAAGTTAAGCTTTCCAATATGGTATTGGAATTTGGAAGACAATCATCGATTTCGTTCCATGACCTTGGCTGGTAAAATGGGCACTGAAATGAGAATTTCTACCCGAATCAGAAAAAGGAATCTAATTCTCATTCTGCTGGGACAAATCATCTTGTCTTCCACTTCTGTAACAAAGGAGTGATATTTATAAGAAACATCTGTTTGTTTGCCCAAAGATTACCACTTGCATATGGCAAAGCTCAGTTTGAAAACAAGTGGATGAGGTGAGTGATCTTGATTCAAAAACATGCCAAGAGAGACTGGTTTATTAAAAGTTCCTTAATTTTACAATGACAATTACCTGCAATTTTACTCCATCTTGAGTAGAAAGATTCACATGTGCAGGGTGGATCAAACCCTAATCTCTTTCAGGTTTGTTTGTTTGTTTGTTTAGATCTGACCCTAGTAGAGGCTTAATAAAAATACGTTGTCTCTTTTCTCCATTCTCTTCTGGAATGGAATGGGAAATGGTTGGAAACTGATCAAAGAGAGCAGCAACCTGGAATTAAGGAGAAACATCCTAACAGTAAGGACAATTAAGGGATGGGATAGGATGGGATGGGATGGGATGGGATGGGATGGGATGGGATGGGATGGGATGGGATGGGATGGGATGGAATGGAATAGAATAGAATAGAATAGAATAGAATAGAATAGAATAGAATAGAATAGAATAGAATAGAATAGAATAGAATAGAATAGAATAGAATAGAATAGAATAAGAAAAAAAACAAGAACGGAAAGGAAAGGAACAGAACAGAACGGAACGGAACGGAACGGAACGGAACGGAACGGAACAGAACAGAATTCTTGAG
>QLTV01012191.1:625908-633408 GCA_003457575.1 Thermophis baileyi
AGAATAGAATAGACTAGAATAGAATAGAATAGAATAATCTTTATTTAGTCATTTGGACATACCAATATGTCCAGTATTAAACTAATACAAATATACCAGTAGACACAAATAAAACAGTAGGGTATGCTCATAATAAGTCATCACTACTACAATTAACCCCAATCTGATCCAATATGCCTGTTAAATATTAGTAACATAATCTCAGGAGTTTTGTAGCTTCAAAGAAAGAATTGAAGCCAAATGTGGCCTACCGGTGTTATTATGGTATAAAAAGTCAATGGTTCAGTAGTCTGTCCAAAGCTGAGCAGTTACGGAAGTTTATGATATTACCAAATCTAAAAGTTCTGCTAAATTTTATTTTCCAGAAAGCAAGACATTTCCTCTGAGGTCTATCTGAGCCTTGCATTTAAAAAAGTTCTCCAGCACTAAAGAAAAGAAAAAGAAAAAGTTTGGGGTTTACTTTCAACTAATCAAGCTTGACTAAAACTGAAATAGTTCCAAACTCTGTATTCCTAACAAGAGGTAAAAGAGAATGCGAGAAGGAAACACTGCTATGAGAAGAATACAAATGCTAAGTTTATTGATGCAAGAGAGGAGACTATGATTAAGTTGTTTAATGTACTATGCAAAGCAGTAGAACAGTTAGTTTAATATGTTTAATCGGGAGAGTTAGACACAGCTCGGAACTGCATTTATAATTAAACCCAATGGTCGTAGCCATTTTATTGCTCAACCCCAAACAACCAACTCTCTGCTGCATTGGCTTGTATGCCCGTAATTCTCTTGATTCTTTGTTCTCTTCCCAGGTTTCCTTCTGTTTGTCTGGGGATAGGAAATTGAAATTCAGAAATTGCACCTGAATTAATGCAGAATATGGTCTTGAAGATGAGACCCAGCTGAGTAGATTCATGGCCTCTCCAGTTTGCATGGCTGCTTGTCAAGCAGAGTTGGAAAATTAATGTTAATGAAGGCCTCACACGCCAAGAGTTGGCTCCATTATTGATTTCGTCAAAACTGAGGCCTGGGTAAGATTTAATGAATGCCTTAAGAGAATAGTTAAGAATAGAATAACAGAGTTGGAAGGGACCTTGGAGGTCTTCTAGCCCAACCCCCTGCTTAGGCAGGAAACCCTAACACCACTTTAGACAAATGGTTATCCAATCTCTTCTCAAAGACTTCCAGTGTTGGAGCACCCACAATTTCTGGAGTCAAGTTGTTCCACTGATTAATTGTTGTCACTGTCAGGAAATTTCTCCTTAGTTCTAGGTTGCTTCTCTCCTTGATTAGTTTCCACCCATTGCTTCTTGTCCTACCCTCAGGAGAATAGTTTGCCTCCCTCTTCTTTGTGGCATCCCCTGAGATATTGGACCACTGCTACCATTGTCACCCCTAGTCCTTCTTTTCATCAAACTTGACATACCTTGTTCAAAGTCTGAAAAGAGACAGGCTTCCATCTGTGACTGTGTAAAAGATTGTGCTTTCCCAGACATTGACAACTTTAGATAATCAAAGGAAGGAAGAAAAATTTGCCATCAATCTCACTATCCCCAGTTCAGAGTCAGATTATTACTTTTTGCACTAGGAGTATTGATTATGGTTATCTCTCAGTTGGGTTAAAAAATGTTGTCCAAGATCATTCTGATCTAAGAAGCAGAAGCCAGAAACTAAGAGAAGGAAAATAAGCAGGAATCTATTAAAAAGTTAACTGAGGGATAACCAAAAAGCAACAAGGGAGATAAACAGAAATGTGTGATAATCAGTTTGATATGCATTTGTTTTTGTTATGTTTAATACAATCCACATTGGGAAACAGTGGTTGCATTCACACTAACATATGGATTGTATATTTTTTAAGAATAAGAACTGCTCAGAATAGAAAATATTTCTATTCTTCTTCAAAATAAGAAGAAAGTTCCACCAATTTCAATCTGGTATTTGTTGTTGTTAGTCACAAAGTCGTGTCCGACCCATCGTGACCCCATGGACAATGTTCCTTCAGGCCTTCCTGTCCTCTACCATCCCCCGGAGTCCATTTAAGCTCATGCCTACTGCTTCAGTGACTCCATCCAGCCACCTCATTCTCTGTCGTCCCCTTCTTCTTTTGCCCTCAATCTTTCCCAGCATTAGGCTCCAGTGAGTCCTTCCTTCTCATTAGGTGGCCAAAGTATTTGAGTCTCATCTTCAGGATCTGGCCTTCTAAAGAGCAGTCAGGGTTGATCTCCTCTAGGACTGACCGATTTGATCGCCTTGCAGTCCAAGGGACTCGCAGGAGTCTTCTCCAGCACCATAGTTCAAAGGCCTCAACTCTTTGGCGCTCAGCCTTTCTTATGGTCCAACTTTCACAGCCATACATTGCAACTGGGAAAACCATATATATGGTATAATCCCAGGCAAATGGGATTGAATTGCAAATCGTGCCTCATAATATAACTTCTTGCAAAACCACGCATCCTTAGAATCAAAGACTAAACTGAAAGTCTATCGGAGGAACTTATTTGAATCAATCTCTGTTAAACGACTCTATGGTTGCTATTTTTCTTCCAATTCCAAACTTTTTTTAAAAATGAGATATTCCTTTTTTAATTAGTGGGGGTTTTTTTCCTCTTAAAAAGCCATCAATAGCAAGGATGCTTTATCCAGCAGCGATAATAAATTAATATGCAATTAAAGTAGATCAAATTAGTTAACATGACACAGGCATAAAAATAGAAAATGGTTGAGAAATATAACCATTATTGTGAGTAGCTGTACAGTTAATTAGCAACATTTTATTGGATTTATTCTGGCTGCTTCAAAGTGTGCTTTGTTCCATTAAAGCTATCCTGATAGAAGCCACCATTTATATTACAGATCCTAACATTTATATTAAGTGGTTCAAGCATCAAAGTGAGCAAAAGTTTAAATACTGTTGTGAGGAGGGAAAGGAATAAAACTACAGGCAATCCTTGAGTTATGACCATAATGGAGTCTACCCATCATGTTCAAAACTCATGACGGTCATAAAGCCGCGTGACCAACCCAATTTAATGACTTTTTTGCACTGGATGTTAAATGAATCTGTGGTCATTAAGTGAATGCCATGGCCATTAAGCAAATCAACTGTTCACTATGGGCATAGCTTTGCTGACAACTAGAAGTAAATGTTGGGTTTTGGCAAAACAATTGTAAAACATGTGATCACAGGAGGCAGTAAATGACCCTAAATGTGACTGGTTGCCCAGTGTCCAAAGCGCAGTCACATGACCATAGCAATAGCAATAGCACTTAGACTTATATACCGCTTTATAGTGCTTTACAGCCCTCTCTAAGCAGTTCACAGAGTCAGCCTATTGCCCCCAACAATCTGGGTCCTCATTTTACCCACCTCAGAAGGATGGAAGGCTGAGTCAACCTTGACCATGGGGGAGGGACAATTGTCAGATGTTCGAATCTGGGTCATAAGTACCCAGATTCGTAAATGAAGTGAAGAGAAGGACCAGGGGAGACATGATAGCAGTCTTCCAATATTTCAGAGGCTGCCACAGAGAGGAAGGGGTCAAGCTATTTTCCAAAGCACCCGAAGGCCAGACAAGGAATAATGGATGGAAACTGATCAAGGAGAGATTCAACCTAGAAATAAGGAGAAATTTTCTGACAGTGAGAACAATCAACCAATGGAACAGCTTTCCTTCAGAAGTTGTGGGAGCTTCATCACTGGAAGCTTTCAAGAAGAGACTGGACTGCCATCTGTCAGAAATGGTGTAGGTGTCTCCTACTTGGGTGGGGGAATTGGACTAGATGACCTACAAGGTCCCTTCCAACTCTGCTATTCTATAATCAGTAAAAAATCTGATTGGTGAAAGCACTAGCACTTAGACTTATATACCGCTTTACAGTGCTTTACAGCCCTCTCTAAGCGGTTCACAGAGTCAGCATATTGCCCCCAACAATCTGGGTCTTCATTTTACCCACCTCGGAAGGATGGAAGGCTGAGTCAACCTTGAGCCGGTGAGATTTGAACTGCTGAACTGCAGCTAGCAGTCAGCTGAAGTAGCCTGCAGTACTGCACTCTAACTACTGCGCCACCTCGGCTCCCTCTTAGGGAGGGAGAGGGAGAAGAGGGAGAAATATCTCCCTCTTCTGTTCATTTTTGTGAGCTTCCCAAATGCTCTCACTTGGCTCCTTGGGAAGATATACAGTAGATAGTTCTTGACTTACCACAATTGGGACTAGAATTGCAATTGGTAAGCAAGGCAGTTGTACCACCCAGGTAGGTTTGTCAGAACTTCAACTGGTTGTTAAGCGACTAGTCATCAGTCAAGGCTACAGGTAGTCCTCGACTTACAGCCATTCGTTTATTGTCCTTTCAGACTTACAGCAGCACTGATAAAAGTGACTTACGGCTGGTTTTCCCGCTTACAATTCTTGCAGCATCCCCACATGGTCATGTGATCAAAATTTGGACGCATGGCAACTGGCATGTATTTATGATGGTTGCAGTGTCCCGGAGTTACGTGATCAGCTTTTGGGACCTTCTGACAAGCAAAGTCCATGGGGAAGCCATTTTCATTTAACAAGTAAGTTACTAACTTAACAACTGCAGTGATTCACTTAACCACTAAGGCCAGAAATGTCATGAAATGGGGCAAAATTCACTTAACAACTGTCTTGCATAGCAAAGGAAATTTTGGGCTCAATCGTGGTCATAAGTCAAGGATTACCTGTATTTGTATATATTTTGAGGGATTTCTACACAATTTCCAAAGGTGCAAGAATTGTACGAAACTGTACGTGTTTTCTCAAGGACATGGCTCAAAAGTGGAAAGATAGGGTCTGATGAACAATTCCAGAATGTTCATCATCTTGGCTCCTTACCTATTACCAATGCAAACAAAGTTGAAATGTTGGTCTAGTTCAGTGGTGGGTTGCTACCGGTTCGCCCCGATTCGGGCGAACTGGTAGCAGCGGGAGACTCCGCCCACCCACCCGGACGTCATCACGGATGATCTGCGCATGCAGAAGCGCCGTGCGTGAGCGAAACAAGTGCGCACGCACACGCGTTCACAGTTCCGAACCGGTAGCGAAGGTAAGTGAAACGCACTACTGGTTTACTTGTAGGGATCTTTGGCTACTTGCTTGGGCTGGCAAGTCAAAAAATAACTTTTGGGTCACCATTTTTAGAATTTCCCACTTTAGAAGAATCACAGGTTCTTGGTAGACAATCTAGGTTTGAACAGATGGAACGGAGATAGAGAAACATAAATTTCACTGGAGAACGTCAAGAATCATCTCCTCCGAGTTTTCACAATTACAATAAGACCATGTTTGCGTATAAAAGCAACAATCTTATTCTCACGCTAAAGTCTAAGCCCCGGAGGGTTCTATGTCTATTACTTTATGTGTTTTTGTCTTTTCCAAATGAAAATGTTGTCAGGGCATTGAACAACTATAAAAATCACAAAACTGTAACCGCATTATATTAAACATTTTGAAATAACAGAAAAAAAATATCAAAGACAAACCTCAAAGTTTGAAAAGATAAAGTGGCAGACATAAAATAATGGTCAACAACTATAAGAGGACGCTGAAAATTTGCTTTTTTTTTCTCTGTGATGCCTCATTCTTCTGAGGCCAACTCATATAGACTGCTGAAAGAAAGGCTGTTTAATGAATGGAAAGGGGAAATATGTTTTTCTTTTAAACTTTTGAGAAGTGAAAATAAACGGCTTCGGTTCACAAAGGATCCGTTATGTTTATTTATGAATGGCTTCATTTCGAGTTGACAGATTTAGTTTTATGGGCTAAAACTTGAATGGGTTGTTCATAGGAAATGGTGCAGAAAAGATTCTAGTACCCGCAATTTCCAAAGACATTGTTGGGCTAAAGGAACCAAAACAAAATCAGTGTTTGTAACAATAAGTGGAAATGACCTTGGGAGATAGGAGGCAGAGTTGCAGATGAGACAACTAGCATGAAAAGGATATAACAGACTATAGAAGGAAGATGCTACTTGCTCTTAGCATCTATAGAAGACTACATTTAGCACCTTGTGTGAACCACCCCACCCCTCAATAAAAACACATTGTCAGGCCCAAAGCCAAGAATGAGAAGTGATGATTCTTCCAAGCGGAGTTCTTTATTATTTTCACACCTGTAGACAGAATCTTGCTAAACAAAAGTATCTTACTATCTGAATCTGCAATACACTCTGGGAACTATTAGGGAGGGGCTGTCTTCACCCTCTTTCTCTCACACAGGATATCTCGGCTGAGAAAGAATTTCCAGAGCTGGAGTCCACCAGTCTGAAAAGTGCTGGTGTGGGGACAAGTGTGTGTGTGTGTGTGTGTGTGTGTGTGTGTGTGTGTGTGTGTGTGTGTGTGTGTGTGTGTTTGTGTGTGTAATATTTTTAGCAGATGATGATTAAGAAAAGACTACACAAGTGTCAGCCTTACCAGAAAGACTAGCTAGGAAACATGACCAGATAAATGAATTCTACTTTGTTGTAAAGCTTCATTAAGAAAATCTTGTAAGATTAAAAATACAATTCTCGGGCTGTCACCTTTACGGCTTGTGAAACTTGGTGGGGTCCCTTCTCAGCTTCTTACTTCACCCACTATGCAGCTATGGGCTATGCTACCTCTTATCTGATTGTTTCCTAGGCAGTATCTATTGCCCAGTCTTCCAAGGTCTTTCCCATGTACCATTATAGGTAGTCCTTGATTTACAACCATAATTGAGCCCAAAATATCTGTTGCTAAGCGAGACATTTGTTATGTGAATTTTGCCCCATTTTACGATCTTTTTTTGCCACATTTGTTAAGCGAATCGCTGCAATTGTTAACTTAGTAACAGGGTTGTTAAGCAGATCTGGCTTCGCCATTAATTTTGCTTGTTGGAAGGTCGCCAAAGGGGATCACATGACCCTGGTACACTGCAACTCGTCACAAACACGAGTCAGTTGCCAAATGTCTGAATTTGGATCACATGACCGTGGAGATTCTGCAACAGTCGTAAGTTTGAAAAGCGGTCATAAGTCCCTTGTTTTCAGTGCCGTTGTAACTTCAAACAGTCACTAAACGAACTGGTGTAAGCCAGGGACTACCTGTACATCAAGAAAAGATTTTTTGAAGACATTTCAGTGTAAATACCACTTTATAATGCCTTGGTAAGGCCACACTTGGAATACTGCCTCCAATTTTGGTCACCACAATGTAAAAAAGATGTTGAGACTCTAGAAAGAGCGAATTGGGTTTGTCTACTTTAAAGAAAAGAAGGATTAGGGTGGCATGCTAGCAGTGTTCCAATATCTATGGGGCTGTTACAAAGAAGACAGGGTTAACCTATTTCCCAAAGCACCCAAAGGCAATGGATGAAAACTTACCAATGAGAGAACCAACCTAGAATTAAGGAAAAATTTCCTGACAGAACAATTAATCAGTGGAACAACTTGCCTCCAGAAGTTGTGAATGCTCCAACACTGGAAGTTTTTAAGAAGAGATTGGATAACCATTTGTCTAAAAC
>QLTV01012191.1:635908-643534 GCA_003457575.1 Thermophis baileyi
TGTAATTGTGACAGAGTAATAGGAACTTGGTAATTTATTAAGACAAGCATATTTTCAGTTCCAGTAATTGGGAAGCATGTTTGTTAATAATTATCTAATTGCCATAAAGTCAACAAATGATGCCCAAATCTTTGTTTGTTTTTCTTTTTCAACACTGCAAAAATTACAGATTGAGATCATGGACTGTTATCCATGAAAATGTTCACCATGCATATATTTTTTTAATCTTTTGAAACATTCATAGAGGTTATATATTTATTGATGGACTTGCTAGTGAATTGAAGATACCCATGCGCTACAAATCTGTTGGCAATGTCCATTTTGCTCTCCAAATTCATGGAGACCTAAAACTAACCCTAAGTGGATCCCCACCCCCATGGGATTTTCCCATGTATTTTACCAGGGAACGTAGATAAGGCAGACTCGAAAAGTCAACACCCTCCTATGCATACCCATGCACTACAAATCCTTTGGCGATGTCCATTTTGCTCTCCAAATTCACTGAGAATTCATAGCCCTCCTAAGTATACCGATGCCCTATGAATCCAGTGGAGCCCTCGCAAGACAGCACAGTGGCATTTATTTCTAGGCATTTGAGTACAAGAATGTCCTTTGTTGTTTTGCAGTGCTAAGGTAACCGTCAATTTTAGATAGATCACCGTGGGAATAATGATCCTACCTAATTATTGTTAACTATGCCACCGATTCAGTTGGCATGATAGACATGCCTAAAAACATCTTGGAAAAAGATGTTGTTTTGTTTCTGATCCATACAGCTTTGATTGCCCAATTCATGCTGCGCTTTGTGGCCATTAATATCCCAAGTTTATGAATAAAAAGCAAATAGGCAGACTCAGAGGATCTGGAAATTCTAATCGGGATGAAAAATTGGAGCCTCTGTGGTAGCTAAAGAAACCTCAGTAGAACAGTTGCAGGCAAGAGGGAGTTTTGTATGCCAGAATTAATTCATGTATTCTCCATGCTTTCAGCAAAGTTACCCAAGGGCATTTTTTTGCAATCACATATGCAAATGCATCGATACCTCTGCACACCTCAGGGTTCAGAAGAGAAAAATAGTCTTTCGTGCTTGGCGCATTCCTTCCTTGTTCATAAGTTCTAAATGGCAAAGTGCATCCTTGTGAACAAGGATATGACAATGGCAGTGGAACACCCGCAACTGAGAGACACCCAAAAAGCTTTAGTCCAGGGGCAAAAGCAGTGGTGGGATTCAGCCGGTTCAGGCTGGTTGGGGTGAACTGGTAGTTAAATTGCTGGCTGGCCCCTCCCCTCCCCGCCCCTTCCAGGAGTCCCCACGCTCCCAGGTAAGTGCAGGGAGGCCTAATAGGCCCCAAAACAGCGTGTGGGGGGTGCGGCGTTCCCCTCCCCCTGCGGCCCATTTTCGCTCCCAGGAGGCTGCAGGGAGGCCTACTAGGCCCAAAATGGGGCACGGGGAGGCGGTGCGTCTCCCCCCCTCCCCCGTGG
Source organism: Thermophis baileyi (assembly GCA_003457575.1). Taxonomy (NCBI): domain Eukaryota; kingdom Metazoa; phylum Chordata; class Lepidosauria; order Squamata; family Dipsadidae; genus Thermophis; species Thermophis baileyi. Next base: position 637,391 of record QLTV01012191.1, read on the forward strand.
CCCATTTTTGCTCCCAGGGGGGTGCAGGAGGCTGAGTGCTGCCTGTCACACCCCCCTGGCCACGCCCACTATGGCCATGCCCACCCAGTCGGTCATTAGGGCAGAGAACCGGTTGTTAAATTATTTGAATCCCACCACTGCAAAAGGCAATGAAGAGATTACTTTTTTCAATTAACAACATGCACACGTGCTAGTAGAAAAGTCAGTTCTGACAAGGAGGCCACCAATAGCCATGCTGGCAGTTCCTGCCAAACTTCTGCTATTTGTTCTATCTTAAAAATAATGGCTCACAGCTTCTTTCCAGTTGACTAGGGAAATGTCTCCCTGAGAACCCAAAGGTGCTTTTTCAGGAGGCAACTGGTTTTTTCTTTTGAAGACATTTCGCTTCTCATCCAAGAGGCTTCTTCAGCTTCTCCATTCCCCACTATCCTGTCAGAGCTGAAGAAGCTTCTTGGATGAGAAGCGAAATGTCTTCAAAAGAAAAAACAAGAAAGTCCAGTTGCCTCCTGAAAAGGCACCTTTGGGACAACCATGACTTGGATGACTGAGAATCTCTACAGATGATTAGCTATACAATTTGGGATGAACACCCTTGGAATGGTGTGGGAGTAGGAATGGATTTCCAGAGGGGAAAAAATGCAGACTACAGAAACCAGGAGCACCACTCAGGTGACCCTGAGGACACAGATAAACCTCCAAGGGCTTCAACAACTCTCTAAAAGGATGCAAATTTCCAGCTGTCTGCAAGGAGTATAAATCCTTCCATTCCCCACTATCCTGTCAGAGCTGAAGAAGCTTCTTGGATGAGAAGCGAAACGTCTTCAAAGAAAAAACCAGAAAGTCCAGTTGCCTCCTGAAAAAAGTACCTTTGGGACAACCATGACCTGGATGACTGAGAATCTCTACAGATGTCTCCCTGAGAAGGAAAAAAAAAACTCAGGGAAAATGCCAGTGGAAAAGCTTGTATAAGTAAATTGTCTGGGTGATGAAACAAGGCATTATATTTAATATTAAAAGAAAGGCTGCAGAGCATGGTTGCTGGAGTTCTTTCTTACTTTTGACTAACGGGAACCATGTAGGAAGCATCATACCTTTTTCTGGGTAATGAAGTAATGCACCGCAACTCTGGGTGTGCATATTTCCTTCTCACCAGGGTGTGTGCTTACATGTTGCCTGTGTGTGTGTGTGTGTGTGTGTGTGTGTGTGTGTGTGTGTGTCTACCTATGATGCTTTAATTAGAGTGGCACATCCTTAATTTGCATGCATGCATGATTCTGCTGCTTCCTCGTTTGTCTTGGTTGGGTTTGCATGTATGAATGCATAAGGCAAGCTACACTGTGTTGGAAGAAATATCCATCTGGTTCAGTTCCAAGCGGGGAGAAAGACACTGGAAACATGGAGGCTGATTGGAAAGATGGTTTATTGATGAACAGGACCACATGAGTTTGAGGTCCTGGGCAGCTGAACACATGGAGTGGAGAGTGAGGGTTATTTATACCCTCTCTTGGGCCTTGCCCTTGAGCTTCCTGTTCCTGTGCAAGAAATGCATTCTATTAGCTGTAGTCAGACTCCCATGGGGCCCTGTGGGTCAGGGTGGGTTCCAACTTACCTCGCTGCCGGTTTGCTCCCTCCCACGCCATGTGGGCACACCTTGTGGGCACGCACACGCTTCAGGCACGCGCGCATGCACAGTAACGAAAAATCCAATTTTTTTTTTAAAAAAGCTGAAAACAAGATGGCGACCGCATGCACAGTGCCAGAACTCAGCTTCTGCGCATGCTCAGAAGAAAAAATAAATAAATAAAAATTCAAAAAAAAAAATTAAAAAAAAAGATGGCGGCGCCCACGGACTGGATCGGTGATGTCATCGTGAGATCACCAGCGGGTCACTAGCGGTTCGGGCGAACCAGTCCGAACTGGGAGGAACCCACTCCTGCTGTGGGTCATGTTTGTCTGAATCAAGTATGGTTGAACCTTGGGCTGATGCAATGTCCCTCAGATGATTTTATAATGCAGTGAGCCCAGCTGCTAGATAATCCTCTATTATGTCCTGGAGAATCATGTCTTAATCCCACCACCCTGGAGCTGAAGGTCTTTTGTCTTGTAGATAGGCTGGCCCAGTCCTTCTCAATGGGCACCAAATATCTGCTGGGGGCAGGGAGCTGAAGCTCTGAGTTTCTGTCTTTAGAAACATGTTTCTCCTTTAGGGAAAATATAATATTCTGCCTTTTTTAAATACGTCTCAAAATATTTCATTCTTCTAGGAGGGGTGACTTCCCTCAACTGTGTTCAAGTGGAAGAGTCAGGGAATTTAGAAGAAAGCAGCTGCTTCTCCTATAAAGATGCACTGGAAGAAATTGCGGCCTGATCAGACCCATTTTGATGCAGCTGCGTGAGCTGTCATGGGTGCACCTAGGTACACCCACATTACACCAATCCTCCGCGAGCTGCACTGGTTTCCTATTGGTCTCCGGGCACAATTCAAGGTGTTGGTTATTACCTTTAAAGCCCTGCATGGCTCAGGGCCAGGTTATCTTCGAGACCGCCTTCTACCACATAGCTCCCAGCGACCGGTGAGATCCCACAGAGATCTCCTCCAGGTCCTGTCAGCTAAACAGTGCCGGCTGGTGGGCCCGCGGGGGAGGGCCTTCTCTGTGGTTGCCCCAGCTCTCTGGAACCAGTTACCTCCTGAGATCCGGACTACCCCCACCCTATTGGCCTTCTGGAAAGCTGTGAAGACCTGGCTTTTCTGGCAGGCCTGGGGCCATTGATCTCAATGTTACAATCTGTGAGATCTGGCCACGAATGGTATGTATCCATGAATGGTGTGTATGGCTTTTTAAATCGTTTTTTAATATTTATATTGTTTTAATGTTTTTATACTTCTGTTGTAAGCCGCCCAGAGTCCCTTGGGAGTTGGGCGGCATAAAAATGCAATCAATCAATCAATCAATCAATCAATCAATAAATACATTTTTAAGCCCAACGGTTTGCTGAGCCCAGTCTTTCCATCCCTGTATTTGATCCCTTCTCTTCAGTTTTCAGAAAGTTATCCTGCTGACAAACTCCACAGTCCCCTTCACAGATTGTATTTCCAATATTCCCCCATGTTTTGGCAATAACAAGCACATGTAGATCTTATTCTTTCTTTGCCTTTCAACTATATAGTTCAATTCAGTTGTGTCCTAACATTGATCCGTTCCCATTCTCCCTAATTAGATGGCCATTTGGTTCTTTCTGCCTTAGAAAAAAGACAAGTATGGGATAAGGATATGTAAAACTAAGTACAGAATTCGGGAAAGTGGGTAGGGAAGTTGCACTTTCCTTGTTCTCTCACAACGGAAAAACCTATGATCATTTGCTGATGGTAACATGCCAGATTTTTAGGACTGATAAAAGGAGAGGTTTCTTCACTGAAAACAATATTAATCGATAGAACTATTGCCTCCAGACTCAACGGTGCTCTTGAATTTAAACAGAGGTCTTGGGATATTAAGGATGGATAGAAATCATTGGGGGGTGCAATGGCTCAGCAGTTAAAGATGCTGAACTTGTCAGCTGGAAAGCTGACAGCCTGAGTTTGAGACCTGAGTGCTGTGCGATGGGGGTGAGCTCCTGTTACTTGCCCCAGCGTCTGCCCACCTAGCAGTTTGACAGCATGCAAATGAGAGTACGTAAACTTTGGTGGGAAGGTAACAGCATTTCGTGCGCCTCTCATATAGTGGTGCTGGCCAAATGACCACGGGAAATGTCTTCAGACAATGCTGGCTCCCTCAGCATTGAAGAAATGGAGATGAGAACCATCCCCTAGAGTTGAACATGATTAGTCAGGGGAAGCCGTTATCTTTTTAGAATCATTGACAGCTGACAATCCTGATAGCAGTCTATTGTTGTTGTTAGTTGCAAAGTCATATCCGACCCATCGCGACCCCATGGACAACGTTCCTCCAGGCCTTCCTGTCCTCTACCATCCCCCAGAGTCCATTTAAGCTCACGCCTACTGCTTTCAATTCATGGCAAATACTGTAGATGGGGGGGAAATGGAGGTAGTGACAGATTTTATTTTCCTGGGCTCCAAGATCACCGCAGATGGGGACTGCAGCCCAAGAAATTAAAAGACGCTTGCTCCTGGGGAGGAAAGCTATGGCAAAGCTAGACAGCATACTAAAAAGCAGAGACATCACCCTGCCAACAAAAGTGCGTCTAGTCAAGGCTATAGTTTTCCCAGTTGCAATGTATGGCTGTGAAAGTTGGACCATAAGGAAGGCTGAGCGCCAAAGAATTGAGGCCTTTGAACTATGGTGCTGGAGAAGACTCCTGCGAGTCCCTTGGACTGCAAGGCGATCAAACCAGTCAGTCCTAGAGGAGGTCAACCCTGACTGTTCTTTAGAAGGTCAGATCCTGAAGGTGAAACTCAAATACTTTGGCCACCTAACGAGAAGGAAGGACTCACTGGAGAAGAGCCTAATGCTGGGAACGATTGAGGGCAAAAGAAGAAGGGGACAACAGAGAATGAGCAGTTTATTACCATTCCTAAATACAGATAGCATGTCTCAAATGCTAACTTTATTGAGTTTGGGGTCTTCTTACATTTTTATGACATACTTCACATTCCTATGTTTATAGGGAAAACCATAGAAGGTATAGACCAGAGGTCTGCAACCTGCGGCTCCAGAGCTGCATGCGGCTCTTTGGGCCTTCTGCTGTGGCTCCCTGTTGGGTGATCCCATCACTGACAGCCCCTCCCCTCCCAGTCACTCCTTGCCTAGCCTGAGAAGGTAAGGGGAATGGCGGGGGATGGAGAAGCGACTGGGGCTGATTCTCCAGTGCCTCATTCTTGCTGGAGCTTCTTCCAGCCCTTGTTGGTGCTGGGCGTGCCTCGGTCACTTGGGGAGACGCGCAACCTGCTCTCCGCCCCAAGACATTGGCCCGACCCAGCCGTGACTGATGCCAGCCTCACTATCGCGAGGGCTGGCGGGGTGGAAATGGGATCCGAGAGGAAGGGATGACAGAAAGGGGGACGGGCCCGCAGCGCCCAGCTGCAGCTTTAAAACGTGCATGGGGAACTGTTGCCACCCATAGGATGCTTTTCAATTAAAGCCGTGTGTGTGTGTGTGTGTGTGTGTGTGTGTATCTCTGTATCTCTCTGTGTCTCTGTGTCTCTTCTCTCTCAGAAACCCGGTGAGCTCTCCTTGGGGCTCTTCGCTACTCCTTTTCTTTCTTCTTGGCAACTTTTTGGAAATCCGGGCTGGCTGAGGAACGAGCGCAAGCCACAATGGAGGCTTCCCTTCGGGCGACCCTCCTCCCCCTCCTTCTCCTCTCGCGATCCCCTGGCCGGCTGTGGTGGGACCGGGAGGGTGTGCACAAGCAGGGAGACCCTCCTCAAATGAGCGGCCGCCCGCCCTGTGTGTGCCTTTTCTGTGCTTTTGCTGAGCCCGGACACTCACTTGAGGAGGGTCTTCCTGCTTGTACACACCCTCCAAGCCGCACCACAGCCGGCAAGGAGGTTGCGAGAGAAGGAGGAGAAGGAGGGTCGCTGGAGCCTTAGTGCAGGAGCGAAGTGGCCCTGTACTTGCCTTCATGCCACATTTGTGCTCAAGGCAGCCTTTGCCTCCTGCTGCTTGGGGCTGGAGCTCGCACCCGCCACGCTCGGCTGAAGAGCTGCTGGGGGGGAGAGGAGAGGGGACACGGCAAGGCGATGGCCGGAGCCTTAGTGCAGGAGCGAAGAGGCCCTATATTTGCCTTTGGGCCACATTTGGCTCAAGGCAGCCGTCACCTCCCGCCGCTTTGGCCTCGGAGCTGTAAGCCACATCCTGTTGCTAGGGGCGAGTGGGACATTGTGGCTCCATGTCATAATGGGCTCCATGAGGAGGAGGAGACCCCATCTCCCCCATTGTGAAGCGCACTAAAGTTCATTGTGCTGCGCAAAGCACTGCAAGAGTGCCTCATGGCCTGCTCAATGCCTCATATCAGAATTAGAGAGGGGGGAGAGAGACATACAGAGAGAGAGACACACAGAGAGAGATACAGAGAGAGGGGGAGAGGGAGGGGGAGAGAGGGGAGAGAGAGACAGAGAGGAGAGAGAGAGAGAGAGAGAGAGAGAGAGAGGGAGAGAGAGAGAGAGGAATGGAATGGAATGGAATG
>QLTV01012191.1:643826-661515 GCA_003457575.1 Thermophis baileyi
GAAAGAAAGAAAGAAAGAAAGAAAGAAAGAAAGAAAGAAAGAAAGAAAGAAAGAAAGAAAGAGGGAATTTGCTAGGAACATTTACTTAAACCATATCCATATTGTAATGGAAGCAAAACAATATATAAATTGTTTAATATATATAGTAATATATATTAACAATGTATATTATTGTTGTAATATGTAATAAGAAATCCTCTGGTGTCCAACTCTAAAAAGCTTACATATATTGCAAACTACTCCATATGTCTGCTTTTGTTTTAAAGTGGTGCGCCCTACGTCTTTAATAGACAAACAATAATCAAGGTTTCCTTTATTCCTAGCCCATATTTCTGGAGCATAAAATTGTAAACTCTTTTCTCCCAAACCATCTGCAGACAGCAATGAAAATAATTTAAAATACGCTACAAAAGCCTGTCTTAGAATCTTCCCCAACTTTACATTAAAAACATATCGACACATGTGGATGTTTTCGTATTATTCTTTGACCTTCCCCCTCATAGCAATAGCAATAGCACTTAGACTTATATACCGTTTCACAGTGCTTTTACAGCCCTCTCTAAGCAGTTTACAGAATCAGCCTATTGCCCCCAACAATCTGGGTCCTCATTTTACCCACCTCGGAAGGATGGAAGGCTGAGTCAACCTTGAGCCTGCTGAGATTCAAACTGCCAAATCACAGTCAGCCGGCAGTCAGCAGAAGTAGCCTGCAGTACTGTACTCTAACCACTGTGCCACCTCGGCTCTTATCATCTGTGCACTACAGCAAACCTAAATAACATTGTTGGTGCCTTGTGGAGCACCAACAACACGCTCAACCTCTTTACAGTAGAGTCCCAATTACCAGCATCAGGGGTGGGTTCTAACTTACCTCGCTGCTGGTTCGCTTCCTCCCGTGCCGCGTGGCTGCATGCGCAGTGCAAATTTAAAAAAAAAAAAAGCACCGAAAACAAGATGGCGACGCATGCACAGTGCCGGAAACTCAGCTTCTGCGCATGCACAGAAGAAGAAAAAATTAAAAAATTTAAAAAATTCAAAAAAAATTCAAAAAAAAGATGGCAGCGCCCACGGACCGGCACCGACCGAACCAGATCTGTGATGTCATCGTGACATCACCAGCAGTTTGAGCAAACCGGTCCGAACCGGGAGGAACCCACCTCTGACCAGCATCATTCAAGTGTGTGTCTCAATAGTCACAACTCTGGTTCATTATTATTATTATTTTGCACTCATAGTCCCATTCAGAAAGAAGTAGGCATCTCTTAAAGACATTCTCTATCTACACATAAGAGTGACAGCTTGTCATCTGAAATGACATCCAAGCATCCGAGATAGAAAGGTTGCAATATGTACTTTTCTACTAGGAGGTAGGATACCATCTGCTCCAAGGATATGTAGGGACACCTTGTTGCCCGTGGCGTACTCCATTATGGAGTAGAAAAACTAAAATATTTCCATAATGAATTGCAATAATGGTGACAACATCGACAATGCTATCCTGGGAAGCAGCTACTGTTCCATGTTGGAGATCCAAGAATTATGATGACAGATTTAATCGCAAGATGTTCTTCAACTTGTGCTTTATGGCCTCTTCTAGTTCATAATCCTTATTCTTGTTTGCTTTATTCTGAGTGGGCAGCCATGGACAGATGGCTTACTTAGTTTAGAAGAGTGACATGGCTGAGTACATTGGGGCATGATGTGCTGTCCATCATTTTTTTTTTTTGAAAGGTTGAGAGAAAAGTTCTTCGTGTGCAAACTATTATTTTGTTGAACTTTTTCATTCTTCAAGGGAGTATAAAAATTCTGTCTCCCAGAATTTTCATGAAGGCTGGGTTTATTTTCTTATCTACTTCATATATTTTTTGCTTCATTCCTTCTTTTTGAATGTTATTATGAAATGGTTGGAAACTTCAGAACAATTTCTGAATAATGAGCCATAATCTTGCAGAGGTTTTGATCCATTGCTAGAAGCAGACTAGGAATGCATTCTTCATCACACAAAGGGGGGGAAAAAACACAGCAAACTCTATGGGTAATTTTGATAGTTCATAATTTTTTTTTATAAAACTAGGCCAGAAAACTTTACATATTTATGAATATATTTAGGAAACCTTTCACAGGGTGATATCTCTATCACCATCTCCCCATCTCAAAATCTTTAACATCATAATTTGAATGAAGGCTTGCAAATCTGACTATTTTTGAAGCTCTGGTATAAATTTTTTAAAATGCTTTTTTTTTGTTTTTTTAATACCCCATAATCCCTTGCATCGGGGTGGAGTCTGGGCAACTGAATGGAGCTGAGTGTTTACTGGCCGGATGCCCTTCCTGTCGCCAATGCAGAGTTTTGTTCAGCAGATATATTCTCATTGTGCCAGAGAGAGAAATATCTGCCTCTACCTAAGATCGAACTCACAGCCTCCTGATTGTGAGGCGAGAGCTCCACCTCTAGGCCACTGCACCACTCCAATATTTAAAAAATGCATGAATTGGTGAAATTACTGTTGGGTATATGCTCAAGATATTTCATGGAAACCAATTGGCTTTGTTCTTCCTTTTTTAGCATGATTTTGATCTTGGGCATGAGCAATTCATGATCAATTTCACAATCAGCTCCTGGCCATATCTTTGGAATTATAATTGAGGGTTATTGTTTTTTGTTTCATTTTATTTAAAACATTTATACAGCCACCCATCTTATAACTGACTCTAGGTAGCTCTGCATCAAAGCTCTTCTGCTTCATTGTATCAAGAATAAGGTCCATTTGATTTTTATGTGCTCCATCTGGTGATGAGCATATATATAGAAATCATTTTAGTTCTTTGAAGAATGTGTTAGCAATGAAGAAATCAATGGATTAGCAGGAATTGAAAGCTATTTTCTTCCTCCTTTTCTGTTCCCTAAGCCATACAGTCCATTTCTTTCCTTAATATTTTCAACTTTGGCATGCTAGTTTCCAATGACTGCAATTATTTATTTTAAACATCTGGGCACTTCAGACAAGTCAAGCAAGACTGTAAATCCATTACAGATTTCTATACACTGGAAGCTAAATAAGCCATTTATTTTAAAGTAAAAATCTAAGAGACCTGACTCAAGTATGCACTAATTTTCCAAAAACAAAACCACCTTTTTCATGTTCTCTTCCATTTTAGGTATAATATGCTTCTCCTTTCCTTCCTTTCCTTTCCTTTCCTTTCCTTTCCTTTCCTTTCCTTTCCTTTCCTTTCCTTTCCTTTCCTTTCCTTTCCTTCCCTTTCCCTTTCCCTTTCCCTTCCCTCCTTATCCTATCTTTCCCTTCCCTTCCCTTCCCTTCCCTTCCCTTTCTTTGCCCCTGTGTTTTTCCCCTTAGTTTCCCCTTTCCCCTTTCCCCTTTCTTTCCCTTCCCTTCCTTTCCCTTCTCTTTTTCTTGGGTAGGTCTGAGAGGTCCAAAGTCATTCGACCAGCTTTTCTGCTCAAGAAAAATCTAATCCTGGTTCCTAGCCCAGCACATTAAATGCTACCTCAAACTACCACTTATATATTCAACTTTCAAATACACCAGTAGAGAACAGGTGAAAAAAAGGTTCTGGGTGTTTCATAAAACCATGTCTGCAATGTTTTGCTCATTTCTTTAATAAGAAAGGATGTTGCAACGATCAATAACAGCTCCTCTGAATTCGTGCAATTACTAATGCTAATTCTGTCTGTTGCTGTCTCCATTAATTTAACCTCTAGAGGCTTCTAGATGCCCATTCTGAGGTCCATCTATAGTTACATCACTGATAAGGGTTTTTACTGGAGCTTTGACCCAGCCATAACATTTTGGAAGAAAAGAATTTTAGAGGAATGGAAGCTTCCTATATTTCTGTTTAGAAACACAAGACACTGTAATGAAGACATCCAAACCACTGATTCGTATAGATGTTGGCTTTTAAAGTAATAGACAGCCGATTCCTCAAGAATATCCATTTCTTTTGAAACTCTGCTTGGCAATTCAAAATATCAATTGCTTCACACAACTGTCAGCTAGATGGACTGTAGAGATACAGTTATAATGGATTTTTAATAGTTTGTTGTACTCATAAAGCTTTTACTGGTGCTCCTGACACTACTAAGATATGCTTCGAGTAGGGAAGACAAAAAATTGGGAGCGATAGAAGGAAGAGCTGTTGTGAACAAAATAAAATTGAGCCGAGATCATCCAGGACTCTGCGAGCTAAGCTTTTAATTATCTTCACTACATCTAAGGTGATAAAGTTTGCCTTCCAATCTTGGGTACCCAACTCTCAAGAACCACAGTCATGGACTTCAAACAATCGACTGGATGGAAATTTGTTGTTGTTGTTGTTGGTCGCAAAGTTTTGTCTGACCCATCGCGACCCCATGGACAATGTTTCTCCAGGCCTTCCTGTCTTCTACCATCCTCTGGAGTCCATTTAAGCTCACGCCGACTGCTTCAGTGACTCCATCCAGCCACCTCGTTCTCTGTCGTCCCCTTCTTCTTTTGCCCTCAATCTTTCCCAGCATTAGGCTCTTCTCCAGTGAGTCCTTCCTTCTCATTAGGTGGCCAAAGTATTTGAGTTTCATCTTTAGAATCTGGCCTTCTAAAGAGCAGTCAGGGTTGACTCCTCTAGGACTGACCGGTTTGATTGCCTTGCAGTCCAAGGGACTCGCAGGAGTCTTCTCCAGCACCATAGTTCAAAGGCCTCAATTCTTTGGCGCTCGGCCTTTCTTATAGTCCAACTTTCACAGCCATACCTTGCAACTGGATGGAAATGCGCATCCTTAATTGGTTGCATTCCTGCAGTAATGACCTGCGAATTGTATGAAATGCTTCAGACAAAAGAAGTTTGTAACCGCCCCTTTTCAAAAGCTTTCACATCAGAGCAAAGTTGAACTTAAAGAGAGAAACAAAATAAAGTCACGGTGCCTGCTGTGGAAGCATACAAGTGGTGGTCCCAGATGAGCTAGATCTGAGAAGTCCTACAAGGAAGAAATAATAGAGCAGAACTCTCTCCTTGCAACACTTTTGTCAGCATAACGGGTGCTTAGGGGAACTCTTTCCTCCCCTCTGCTTCACTTTTAAGCCTTTATTCTCTGGGGAAAGCCTTTTATTGATTAGGCCAAGACCATGAAAGGCAGGCGGCTACTCTTATTATACATTTATGGAGATACAGATTCACAGTGTCACGTTGAATATTGCAAACGTTCTCTTGTTGTCAGGTAGACCAGACTGTCAGGGTTCCAAGTAACACCCCCCCCAACGAAATAAAACTCCGAGGCTTGAGTTTCCTCAAAGTTCCATTTTATTAGAGATGTCATATTGGCACATCTGGGAAAACCCGAATCTGAAAGCTTCCAAGTTTTCCACATCCAAAAGAAAGTTCAAGTCCCTTCCCCTGCCATTCTGTCCATCACATGGTCCAATCAATGCACTGTCCCAACTGGAGATGCCTCCCAGGCACACCCCTCCAGGTGCAGGGCAGAGTGACCTTGACTCTTAAAGAAAGGAATGTTATTTTGACTACATATCTCCCCAGCTCCATGCAATCCCCCCTCCCAGTTTCCCACAGCACTAAATGTGGCAGGCCTGAAGATCCAAAGCCCCAAAAATGGCTTCTAGGCCTGACACTGACAGGAAACGCGACCAAATGAGCGAATTCCTCTTTATTTTATATTCTGGATTCAGAGAGGGTTGTACGTCGAGGATTAACTGCGTTTGGGTTGCGAATCCAAAGCAACGGAAGTCTTTTGGGGTGCCTCAGTTCTCAGTTCACAGTTCTAGGCTGCATAAACAGAGGGACAGAATCAAGATCACGTGAAGTGTTAATACCACTTTATAATGCCTTGGTAAGGCCACACTTGGAATACTGCATCCAGTTTTGGTCGCCACGATGTGAAAAAGATGTTGAGACTCTAGAAAGAGTGCAGAGAAGAGCAACCAAGATTATTAGTGGACTGGAGGCTAAAACATATGAAGAACGGTTGCAGGAACTGGGTATATCTAGTTTAATGAAAAGAAGGAGGAGACATGATAGCAGTGTTCCACAAAGCACCTGAGGGTAGGACAAGAAGCAACGGGTGGAAACTAATCAAGGAGAGAAGCAACTTAGAACTAAGGAGAAATTTCCTGACAGAACAATTAATCAGTGGGACAGCTTGCCTCCAGAAGTTGTGAATGCTCCAACACTGGAAGTTTTTAAGAAGAGACTGGATAACCATTTGTCTGAAATGGTATAGGGTTTTCTGTCTGAGCAGGGGGTTGGACTAGAAGACCTCAAGGTCCCTTCCAACTCTGTTATTCTATTCTATTCTATCTAATTCTAACAAAGAGATAAGATATGAATCAGGTCTATTTTTACTCAGTTTTCCCCACCGCCAAAGCAGGGCAAAGAGCACACTTTCCTGTAATTTCAGACTGATTAATTCTGCATGAAATCTAAGAACCTTAATCAAGGGAATTGCCTTGGTTTCCCTGCGGGAATAATTTTCACAAATAGGCTGAGTCTTCCCACAGGCACCTTGAAGTTCTCTTTGAAGATCAATATAACTAAAAGGGATCTCTACTTATCTAACTATGTAACTTAGATGATTTTTGTTCGTTTATTGAGACCTGGGCAAGTATATATATTTTTTCCGAGACAGCCAGCGTAGATAATCAGTACGGGAAGTTGCATTTGTACATATGTCATCTACATCTAAAGAAACCTTTGAGATGTAAATCCACTCACCACTCACCCTCAAAAATGATACACAGGTAGTCCTCAACCACAATTATGCCCAAAATTTATGTTGCTACACAAGACAGGGGCTAAGTGAATTTTGTCCCATTTGATGACCTTTCATGCCACAGTTGTTAAGTGAATCACTGCAGTGGATAAGTTAGTAACCTGGTTGTTAAATGAATCGGGCTTCCTCCGTTGATTTTGCTTGTCAGAAGGTCGCAAAAGGGGATCACATGACTTTGGGACGGTCATAAGTATGAACCACTTGCAGAGGCGGTATTCACTTACTTCCCCTACCGGTTCGCAAATGTGAGCGAACGCACTCTGCTCGCATGCGCAGCTTGCACGCATGTGCGCAGCTTCAAAATGTTCCTAAATAGGATGGCATAGCGCCGGGGCGGGCCACCCGTAGGTCGCTACAACCAGTTCGCTCAAACCAGTCCGAACCGGCTGAATAACACCTCTGACCATTTGCCAAGTGTCTGAATTTTGATCACATGATCATGGGGATGCTGCAATGGTCATCACTGTGGAAAATGGTCATAAGTCAAATTTTTCAGTGCTGTTGCAACTTTGAACGGTCACTAAATGAATTGTTGTAAGTCGAAGACTACCTGTATTCCCACACACTTCCCCAGGAAGTCAGAGAGAGGGAGTTTATTGGGACATGGTGCAGGTGAATTCCCCATTGACATTGCTGGTTAGAAGGTCACAAAGGGGGATGACATGGCCAGGGGTGAAATCCAGCAGGTTCTGACAGGTTCTGGAGAACCAGTAGCAGAAATTTTGAGTAGTTCGGAGAACCGGTAGCAGAAATTTTGAGTAGTTCGGAGAACCGGCAAATACCACCTCTGGCTGGCCCCAGGAGTGGGGAGGGAATGGAGATTTTGCAGTATCCTTTCCCCAGGAGTGGGGAGGGAATGGAGATTTTGCAGTATCCTTCCCCCAGGAGTGGGGAGGGAATGGGGATTTTGCAGTATCCTTCCCCTGGAGTGGGGTGGGAATGGAGATTTTGCAGTATCCTTCCCCTGGAGTAGGGTGGGAATGAAGATTTTGCAGTATCCTTCCCCTGCCACGCCCACTAAGCCACGCCCACCAATCCACACCATGCCCACCAAGCCACACCCACAGAACCAGTAGTAAAAAAATTGGATTTCACCACTGGACACGGCCCTGGGGCACTGCAACCATCATAAAAATGAACCAAATTGCCAAGCATCCGAATTTTGATCCCATGACCCCATTTCAGCAATAAATATAGATGATTTCTTTCCTCTAATCAAAGAAATCAATGTATCCATATCAAAAATTAACTAGAAAGCATAAAGGCATTTCAAACGCATGTTGGAAACATGAACAAGAAGGGATAGAGAGAGACAAATGGAACACAGCCAGCACAGCTGAAACGTTCTTGGTTCAAGTATACCATTTTGAACACCGAGGCTATTAGCCCTAAAACTCTAGTGAAAAGGCCATCATAAATTACAGCTAGAAATAGAAAAAGAAGAAGAAAACCAGGAAGCTTAAAACCGTTATTGTTCTCACTAAACTTTGAACAAATTTAATCACATCCAACTGCTCCTAGTATAGTCGTGCTGAATCTTGCTAGTTACTGAAAAAAAAAAAAAAGACTGAAAAGCATTGTAGGAGACTTCATTACTCTGATCAGCTAAAAGATAATAGAAATAAAAAAAGGTTAGTACAGCCTGGGTACTAAGTTAATAAAGGTGTAATAACTTTGTGTCACAGATCTTGAAAGGATTGACAATGAAGAAGTACACGGAACATCATTTCAATGGCTCCTGAATTAAAGTGCCAAAAATTTCATTATGTGGGATTTTTCTGAATCTCCTTTCCAAGACCACAATTTGCAAGATGTTATAGGCATGAGAGCATCAGAGCTCTTCAGAATTTTGGTCTGGGTAAGTTATCCGGATGGTTTCAAGGATACTTTTTTTAAAAAAAAATCTTAGTGCTACGTAGATCCTGAGAACCTATGTACCTAATAAAAACATCTGTCTTGCATACAAGTTTAATGAATTTATTACTATTACAGCTGAAATACATAAAAGGCAGAACTGTGAAGTCATGAGGGAGACATTCATTGAACATTGCTGGGTCGCTTTTGTATAATGTGTCCTGAAAGGAGCTCTTTGGTGTTTTCTGAGCTTGGCTGTTTGTTTGCAGATGTTTTATTACCTGACTAGGTAATATCTTCAGTGCTAGAAGAGAGTGTGGTTTGGTCTCTATTTATATACAGTAACCTGCCCTGTCAATGTTAGTGGGAGTGTTTTTTTCTTGGTAGTTCCTTGATAAGAATATAATTTATTGTTTGTTTGTCTGGTGTTAATCCCTGCTTATCTGGATGTGTTAGTTGCTGGAGAAGATGAGTTCTGGTCTTCTTGATTCCTTTTTAGCTTTTTTTATTTGTCTCTTTTGAATGGTGTGTAAATGTGCCTGTTGATAACTCATTTGTCTGAATGCCGAACTTCCAGCTATTCCCTTGGGCTTTTTGACTTAGCTTTGTCTAAGTTGCTCAAACTTTCCCTGTTAAGCACTAACTAAGTGCTCCACTACCACAGTAAGAACCCAATCTTCCACAAGAGAAGCCAAATAGAAACATTATTCAGATGAGCACAAACACACTTCAGCAACCTAGAACACCAGAAAAAGGAAACAGACTGCCTACACAACAACAGACTTCCAACAAAAGTGGATACACATGAAACCCTATCAAAAAGTGCCTTATCAATCCACTAGAGCACAACCAACACAATCTATGAAAGATACCACTATCATACATGAATAACATCCCAGAAACAATTAACAGATTATTATAACCACACAGTAGCACACTAACCTACTAAAGCCCTCCAAAACATCTTAAGTAAACCAAAAGACCCAGCAGCTCAAGAAGAAAAAACAGGAGTCATCTACAGCAGGGGTCTCCAACCTTGGCAACTTTATGACTTATGGACTTCAACTCCCAGAATTCCTCAGTCAGCATGTGCTGGCTGAGGAATTCTGGGAGTTGAAGTCCACAAGTCGTACAGTTGCCAAGGTTGGAGACCCCGATCTACAGGTTACACTAACAGCCACTGTGTTCTTCAATCTCTCTTCAAAATAAAACTTAGTTCCCTGTTCTTTCTTGCTCCTCTGAACCATTTCCATTTGGTCTGAAAACTTCAAGTGTTGACACCCAGAACTTAACATTATAACCCATGGTGGAATCTGATCAACATTGAATGAAGATGAACAGTTCCTTCAGTTGATGAAGCCTCAAATTGTTCTTGCTTTCCTTTTTTTTTTTTAATAGCCACAACACACTGAATCTGTAGTCAGCAACTAATGCTATCGATTAAGTGATATACATTTCTCTCTTCACCCCAAAGCAATTTTTTCCTTTTCTATTCCAGGACACAATGTTTTTTTCAGTAGCTGTACACCAACCCTCTTGGTATGTATATATATCTTTTCCTCTCCTATCCTTTCATCGGTTCAATCTGTCATTTTCCCCTGACTTTCTTAGTACTGAAGTGCACAATCAAATTCAAGCTGTGGGCAGCACACAGGAGACAGGAATAACTCTATTCCTTCATGCTGGAGCCATTATTGACAACAATAAACCAGGCAGGACCAGCAAAATAATTCAGTGTCACATCTCACAGCTGAAAACATTCTGGAATTTGGATGAGGTAAGATCCACAGGGAATATTCAATGGTAAAACTGTTGGGAAGGGTCTTTCCTAGCCCTGTTGCTTTCTCTTGTTCATCTGACCAATGAATTTGTATCTGCTAAGCCACCTATAGTCAATGTACAGCAAAGAACACAATCGGTCTTTGCATCTGATTCAGAGAGAAATTTGGCAAAATTGTTCGGTCCAGCTGCTTACGGTCATCTGTGTGACACTTAGCAAATGAATTTTTAAAGCATTAGGGACAAAACAAAAATGGAGTTAATCCAAAGCTTTGTGGGTTCTCTAAAATCAGATCTTAATGTTATTTATAAAACTTGTTATCAAATGCCTATCTGAGAGCAAAACAAGAAATAAGGTCTCAAGCAATATACAAACGAGTAAAGATTTCTGTTTCAGAAATTTAATTTTAAATTTTAAATTTAATGTTTAATGGGACCTCACCACATTCCTAAGAGGTCTGTAATAGCAATAGCACTTAGACTTATATACCGCTTTACAGTGCTTTACAGCCCTCTCTAAGCGGTTCACAGAGTCAGCATATTGCCCCCAACAATCTGGGTCCTCATTTTACCCACCTCAGAAGGATGGAAGGCTGAGTCAACCTGGAGCCGGTGAGATTTGAACTGCCGAACTGCAGCTAGCAGTCAGCTGAAGTAGCCTGCAGTACTGCACTCTAACCACTGCGCCACCTCGGTTCTGTAAGGGGCGTGCATAAGCGCACCAGCGTGCCTACCGTCCCTGTCCTACTGTCCCCATTTATTCGTACCCATTTCCTGTGTTCATATTCATGTTTATACTTATACCTGTTAGAATGGAATAGTTTGACAAACTAAATAAATAAAAAAAATTAAAAAAAATTAACTGCAACAGGAAGAACTGGAAATGCCACGATAAGTCAGTGCAGCCATGTGACATTTCACTTTATGACTATATTGACTTATGACAGCATTTTCTGATCCCAGTTGTGATTGTAAAGTAAGTCAAGGACTATCAACTGTTTTTAGCTAATCAGGAAAGAATGTGGAATAGTCTTGCCTCCTCCTACATATATTCACAAACCTAATTTGATCTTGCAGTTGGCTTGGGTTCTTGAACCAAAAATTCATTTCCTTATCATTTGACTATAGTACTTTATAGCCTTTGTGCACAAGCCATTGTCAGCATCATGCAGTTTAGTTTAGATAGATAATGTTTTACGTCTAGTTGTCTTGGTGTGCAGTGCTCTATAGCATCGTTTTGAGGGTAGGAGTTGAAACAATTTATGTCCAGGATGCAAGGGGTCAGTAAATATTTTCACGGCCCTCTTTTTGACTCGTGCAGTATACAGGTCCTCAATGGAAGGCAGGTTGGTAGCAATTGTTTTTTCTGCAGTTCTGATTATCCTCTGAAGTCTGTGTCTCTCTTGTTGGGTTGCAGAACCAAACCAGACAGTTATAGAGGTGCAGATGACAGACTCAATAATTCCTCGTACATGTTTGACAAACTAAATAAATAAAATAAATAAATTCATTTATGGGTGCAAGAAAGGTCCTTCAGAAGCTGAAGAAATTTGGGTTTCATTCTAAACAAAACAACAGCGCATTTATTTCTGCATCAAGAACATTGTCTCCAAGAGCTCTTTATGATTCTCCTCTGCTTTTATCCTTGCAATAAACCTGAAAAAGACAAGCCGACTGTGATCCAGACAGCCTCGTGTGGGTTTGAATCTGGCTCTCTCTCTGATCCTAGATTAGCAGCCTGGCCATTCGCTTTTATGGACTTGCCCACAAATGGGAAGGTATTCTATGCAGAAAGTAAATTTTGATTGTTTAAAACACCCTAGTGATAATCAGTAGAGCTCGTGTTTTGCTGTATATACATTAATAGGAAAACCCAGGTGAACTGTGGCACTCCACCATGAAGTAAAATAACTTTTATGTGTAATTGAGAAAGCTGTTCAAAAATGACCTATTTTAGCTTTCCAAACGAAGTCTAAATAAGATGCCCTAATCTGCTCTTTGTGGACTTAAACCACTGCTGTAACAATGTTTTACGGATCTATGGATTCCCCCCCCCCTCCTTGAACCCACAATCTGGTCCTTAATGGTGCACACCTACATCAGCAGTTTGTTGCCTGACAACATGCACTAAGTTGTTGGATGCAGTTTTGGATTGGAGAATTTGGGATTAGATTAGATTAGATTAGATTAGATTAGATTAGATTAGATTAGATTAGATTAGATTAGATTAGATTAGATTAGATTAGATTAGATTAGATTAGATTAGATTAGATTTATTGATTAGCCTATAGGCCAGTGATGGCGAACCTTTTCAGCACCGAGTGCCGAAAAGGGAGCGTGTGTGCTCGTCTGGGCCGCAACCCGGAAGAGGAGCTGCTCAGGGGCCATGAATGTGCCAGAAAATGAATTTCTGGTTTCCAGCGCGTGCATGCGCGTTGGCCAGCTAGTCTTCCGGTTACTGGCACGTATGCACACACGACGATCAGCTGGCTGGCGTGCATGCTCATGCCGGAAAATGGAAGACCAGCTCTTCCAGTTTCCAGCACTGCCACACGCACGAAAGCCAGCTGATCATCGTGCACGCATGCGCGCTAGAAACCTGGAAGAGGAACAGGCGATGCCACATGTGCCAGGCGACATGGCTCCATGTGCCACTTCGGGCACGCGTGCCATAGGTTCGCCATCATGGCTATAGGCCATATCAAAGTACAAGGTTCAAACACGTATTACCAATAAAATCCTATACAAAAAATTTAAAATAAGAATAGGGTAAAATACAATAGTTACAGGATAACATACAATAATTTAATACATAAATATGTAAAATGGAATAAAATGACATAAAATTATATTTCTGTGTCACCCCTGCAATCTACCCCAATCAGGCCCACATATGCCGATCTCAGTGGGGCCCTTTTAGTCAGAAACTGTGCTGTATTAAATGTCGTTTTCAAATTCTGGCCACACACGAGGTATGTTGTTTTAATGTGGGCTTTATTTTGGGATTGGATGTTCTAGTTGCCCACTACTCTCCAAGAATTAACAACCAGATGACTGCAAAGAATATAAATCCTTCCGTTCCACATCAGTCAGTTAGAACTGAAGAAGCTTCTTGGATGAGAAGCCAGGGGTGGGTTCCTCCTGGTTCGGACCGGTCCTCCCAAACCGGTAGTGGCCCGCTGGTGATGTCACGATGATGTCACCAAACTGTATCGGTCAGTGCTGGTCTGTGGGGTCCGCCATCTTTTTTTAAAAAAAAATTCAATTTTTTTTTAATTTTTTTTTTTAAATTTCCTTCTGAGCATGCGTAGGAGCTGACTTCTGGGACTGTGCATGCGATCGCCATCTTTTTTTCGGCTTTGGTTTTTTTTCCCAGATTTTTTGTTACTGCACATGCGCGTGCGCGTGAGGCGTGCCCACGCGGCGCGGGAAGGAGCGAACCGGCAGCGAGGTAAGTTGGAACCCACCCCTGTGAGAAGCTAAAAGTTTTTCAAAGAAAAATAAAAAAAACCAGAAAGTCCATTTCCCTTT
The DNA here is from genome assembly GCA_003457575.1 of Thermophis baileyi. Classification (NCBI taxonomy): domain Eukaryota; kingdom Metazoa; phylum Chordata; class Lepidosauria; order Squamata; family Dipsadidae; genus Thermophis; species Thermophis baileyi. The sequence goes on from QLTV01012191.1 coordinate 657,766, forward strand.
TGGAAAAAGTACCTTTGGGACAACCATCTCAGTCCTCTGGATGATTGAGAATCTCCAGAAGACATTAAGTTTCCTCCTACTATACGTGTGTTGCTTTTCACAGACTTCATTCCCAAGCAGCCATGCTTCAATTGCTGTTTTGAAAGCACATGTCCTCCAAAGAAGATGAACCTGACTTGTTTTTTTTCAGATTCTTATCCTCAAACTCACCAACGAGTAGCTCTTGCAAGATTTTTCATTAAGGGGAGGCTCCTCTCTGTGCGACAGCATTTGTTATTTGCAATACGAGAGGCCATAGCTCAAGGAAAGATGGCACGCCTCACTGAGAAACCATATGCCTCAATTCAAATAGGAATCCAAGTTCAATCTTTGATAGCTCCAGCTAAAGACCCCGATGTCTACAAGTGTCATTAAGTGGGCATCTGTCAACCTTCACGCAGAAGCAGGTCCCCTGCTGTTTTGCTGTTATTTCTCTTCCTTTCTCCATCTTTTCATTACCTCTTATTTCTCCTCTGTAAGCAAGTAGCCATTTACGAGCATGAGAGGGTAGACTAAAGTAACATCCTCTATTTCCTTGCATTTCCCCAGTGTCATAAACAGTGGATAAGAACTAGATGTCTTCTGGATATATAGAACCATCAAGGACAAAGACTGTCCCCAAAAAACTCGGAGTTGGAATTGGTTTTCTCCGTTACATTTTTTTAAAAAAACAACAACTGGGAGCCGAGCCTAGCTTCCTTTTGCTATAAGTTGAGAAAGTTTGCTAGTGAGTACAAAGCTCCTAAAGGGACAGAAGTTTTCAGAAAGCAATAAAAGCAAATAAGTGAACAGCAAAAGGGACAGGAAAGCCAATTAAATTTGCTGAGAGGTGTGCAGCCCTTTGCAAGCATGGTTGATACGATTAATTCCGTAAGGAAACCAAAGGAAACATGTATAAACTAAAGACCTTACATTTTTCATGGTCAAATTGCAATGATGATATCGCCCTTTTGCCTCTTTAAGGAGGTAAAGTTAGTAACAACTGGAGGTTATTAAATCCATCACAGGAGGATTAAGTTTAACATGGAGTGGAAAATTTGCAGGGAGCCAGCAGTGGAAGAAACCAAAAACTCTAACAAAAAATACATTTTTTAAAAAAAATCATTACTTATCTTTCAGGAAATTCAAAAAAAAAAAAAACACCTTTGTTCTTAGAACTCAGATTAGCAAAGAAGAAATCTCAGAGGCAGAAAAAAAAAATATAAAGCAACAAATATGAAGCAGCAGAATATTAAATTCTTTATCTTCCTGTGTATAAAAGAGCCAGATCTTAGTCTTCTGACATACTTCCTTGTAAGTAAATGAGGGGGGGAAATTTACTTGTTAATTTATTAATAAATTTATTAATTGTGTATAGCTGCCCAACTCACACAACTTGGCTTAATAAATGCTACTTGGGAAGTGTCTTATCAGGGTCATTGATTCAGATCTATGCTAAAAAAAAAAAAAAAAAAACCACCAACCCTTGGTATATTTTAAATATAAGGAGATAAACAAGCTTGAATTTTGTATTTCAACATAAAATACAAATCCTATAAATACAGTAGAATTCCATGCTTGAGTTTGAGTTAAGTACCCAGACTGCATAGTCTACAGTCAGGTCCTCCATTCAGGCGGGAAGTCAGGTCCTCCCTGATTGGCTAGCTCCACTGACAGCTCTCTATATAAGGCTGGCTGTCAGATTGGAGGGCTGCTGGAGTCGGTACTTAGTGTCAATAAAGAGTTGTTGTATTCTACCAAGTCTGAAGCCTCTTCTGTCCCAGAACTTAACACTCAACATGCTCTGCTCAATTCTAGTGGGCCACATCAGGGTTGTGTTTGACCTTGGGGAGCCGGGGTAGGTGTGGCCAGGGTGGGCATGGCCAGCTTGACACCACTCGTGTCAGGGGCGCCTGTGGTGGCCCAAGCGCTCTGCCAGCAAAAACTGGCTCCCGAGCTCCATTTTTGGCTGCGATGGCCTCCTGCAACCTTCTGGAAGCAAAAACGGAGCTCAGGAGGGCTGCACACAGCCCTCCCGAGCTCTGTTTTTGCTGGCAGAGGCACCACGGGCTGGTCCTTCGCTGTTTCCAGGGCGACCCCATGGGCCAGATCTAAGCATCCCTGGGGATCCGGCCCCCGGGCCTTGAGTTTGACGCCCCTGCATTAGACGAGAAGAGTCCTCGATATGTTTCCTCTGTTGCCTGCTGATCACTTTGAGTCCTTGATATGCCTATTCTCCAAGAACTTATCCAATTCCCATTTAAAGCCATACAGGTTAGTGACTATCACCCCATCTTGGGGTCACTGCATGTCTGTCATTACAGGAAAAACTGTNNNNTAACCTTAGACTGTCTACTGTCGACCTCACCCCATTCCTAAGAGGTCTGTAAGGGGCGTGCATAAGCGCACCAGCGTGCCTACCGTCCCTGTCCTACTGTCCTATTGTCCTCATCTATCTGTATTCACTTTGATTATGTTTATGTTTATACCTATACCTGCTATCTTGTACATGTTTGACAAACAAATAAATAAAAATAAATAAATAAAAACATCCTTCTAAAACAAATAGTTTTTATTCACACAACACACAAAGCTACAAGGAACATCTGTGAGGGTTGCTGGGAAAACAAGGTAAAGAAAAGATGTCAGATTTTAGCTTCTTGAGGGCAGGGAGAATGTAAAAACAAATTGTAAAAACAAAAATCAACTCTTATTTCCTCCTTTAAAAAAAAATACCTTAATGAGTATTTATTTACTGAGTATATGTAACATTCTGCTCTCTTAGAGAGGAGAGAATGTTGAGGAAACACAATTAGTAACACTTTAATGCAAAAGTTGAATTTGTGAGCTGCAGAAGTGACACTTTGTTTTTTTAAATTTACTTCATACTTTGCTTTATTAATCTCTAGCTATAACTCATGTTATTCATATAATACATTGCATGCTAATGTTTGGGGAATTTTCCCCCCTTCATTTTAAAGCCCCTGTGTGCTGCTTGAAAATAAAATGTCAGGACATAAAAGCTAAACAGAAATTAAATTGTTTCTTTATTTTTGTGTTATGAATTATAGATTTCCAAAAATATAAGGCTTAGTTTTAAGAAACCCCATCTTTAAAACACACACACACACACACACACACACACACACACACACACACACATCTGAACTTGGATTAAAGTTTTCTTTTCGCCGTATAAAACTGTTCTAATTCCTGGACACGTTTTAAGAGAGTTTGCCTGGCTGGCATCTCTTTACATCATTTTATGTATTTCTGCTTACAAATGACAGCCCTGCGTGAATGTGCATATTTTCTGAGCAGCAACGCTGCATGATTGGGGGCCTCAGCAATTTTAGCTGTGTTCTCTCCATTTCTCTCTCGCCATGATTGATAAGATTGGTTTCCAAAAAGTTTAAGGAAAGCAGAAAGGCAAAATCATCAGCGATACAGCCAGGCCCAGGAAAAATAACTGAGTTATTTCTTTCTCATTTTCAATACAGAGCTGGCTCAGGCATCAGTGACTAATAGTAAGCCAATATCTCAGGCACATAGGAGGGGCAGCAATGCTGTTTCTTCATTTGCTCTTCCTAAGATTGCCAGCTGTTTCGGTCTACAGGTAGTCCTCAACTTACAACAGTTACCATATATAGAATGGAATGGAATGGAATGGAATGGAATGGAGTGGAGTGGAGTGGAGTGGAGTGGAGTGGAGTGGAGTGGAGTGGAGTGGAA
>QLTV01012191.1:676067-697597 GCA_003457575.1 Thermophis baileyi
AATATCTGAAGGCAGGACAAGAACGAAGCAATGGATGGAAATCAAGGAGAGAAGCAACCTAGCACTAAGGAGAACTTTCCTGACAGAACAATTAAGCAGTGGAACAACGTGCCTAGGCAAGTTGTTCCAACACTGGAAGTTTTTAAGAAGAGATTGGATAACCATTTGTCTGAAGTGGTGTAGGGTTTCCTGCCTAAGCAGGGGGTTGGACTAGAAGACCTCCAAGGTCCCTTGGAAGAAAGGCAACTGGATGTATAATACAAAGCACTAGAGGCCAACTAGAAGTTGCTGAACTACAACAATGAAGAATCTTACATCATTAGACATAAAAAGTGTGAAGATTTGTCCATGTACCTAATTTTTCAGAAAAGTTCTGTATCCATCTGGTGAGAAGATCGTTGAGACAATGTAGAGGTTTAGACACAATCTGGTAGGGGTTGCTCAGGATTTTGCTAGACAACCAATAAGAACTATTTAAATTGCATGAATCCAGGGATCGTCACCTAGAACAACCAGGAATATTCTTTAACCTCAGTTGTGTCTGTGTGTGTCTGTGTGAAAAAATAAATAGAACATTGTTAATTGTCCACATCTATGGAAGAAAACTTTCATTGCTGCATTGATGGATCAAGGTACCCACTGGTGAAAAACAATATAAACATTACTACGACAACCATAGATACAACTTCATATTGAGTCTCAGTAATAACCTAATATTCTCTAGAAGCAGCCAAAGGAAATGCAAATAAATGTTTAAAAAACCTCAGCACTATACAGTAATATGTAGCAATTCTACCAATTTGAATATAAGGAAGCTAACAAGCAGAACACAATAATCTGATGATATCCCTAATAGTAAATGTAAGTTACCTGCTTACTATAATATGCTTTTTCTTATCTGGAAAATCAATACAATGCTAGCTGTAACAAGCCATTTCCTTCGGCATGGCTGCTAGCATTATGTTTTCTCCCCCGTAACATGTATTCTGATGCATTCTTCTTGTATGGAAATTGGTAACAAAATATGCCATGCTCAGTTTCACTTTCAACCCTCATACTGCATGAAACATTCATGTTGCCTCTTACGAAAGTTGTTGGATGTTTCACACACACACACACACACACACACACACACACACACACACACACACAAATGCCATCAAGGGTGCCTTTTGATTCTCTTCTTCTCTGATGACAAGCGAGGAAGTGAGAAAGGGGCACGTTTAGACAGGACATTCATCCCAAAACAAGGGGCTTATTCATTCCATTTACCAACTTAGCAGATTCCAAGCGAGTTCCCCGTATATCATTTGTGGAAGGCATCACCTGAAACGACAGACAGTGCTTTAGAAGCCACTCAAGAGGTAAAAACACTCAGCACTCTTGAGTTGTTCCCAAACTAGTTTACATCATTTGGGCCCGGGGCAAAGAGAACGCGCTTTTGTAGAACAGTGGGCAGCTTAAGACAGCAAAACTTGAAAGAGCAGAGAGACCTACCAAATCTCTGGAAGGCATCCAGAGACCAAGCGAAGCCAAATCTGCATTCCATGCACATTATGCTGTAAACTAAGTCTTAACACATCGAGGCTGACTAACCGTTGAATGCTAATTGAGATCACACATTGTGCAGAGCCAATGCATCGATTGTTTGATTTTGACTTAGCGGGATGTATGGATTTAGCTAAAAATCCATGATTAAGCAAACCACGGATTAGGACACAGTTCGGACTCTGTTATGTGTAGTGTTGCACTCAGAAAAATTGACCTTACCCCCCAAAAGATGATGTGACAAAATAAAATAAAAAAGCAGAGCATATTAAAGAGTAGAATAAATTAAATACATGAATAAATGTGATATGGCCGTGATGGCGAACCTATGGCACGCGTGCCAGAGGTGGCACGCAGTGTCCTCTCTATGGGCACACGAGCCGTTGCCCCAGTTCAGCTCCGCCGCACATGCATGCGCGCCTCCCGCCGGCCAGCTGGTCTTTGGGTCTCTGCTGCATATGTGTGGGGGGGCAGGGCGCGTGTGGGGGGCGTGCACGCATGCGTGGGGGGTGGGACACATGCAGGGGGCTGCACGCGCATGCGCGGGGGGCTGCACACACATGCACAGGGCCCACATGTGCATTGCATTTTGGGGGTTCGGGCGCACGCACGCGTGTGCACTTTGGACACTCGGTCCGGAAAAGAGCCGAGGTGGCGCAGTGGTTAGAGTACAGTACTGCAGGCTACTTCAGCTGACTGCTAGCTGCAGTTCAGCGGTTCAAATCTCACTGGCTCAAGGTTGACTCAGCCTTCCATCCTTCTGAGGTGGGTAAAATGAGGACCCAGATTGTTGGGGGCAATACGCTGAGTCTGTAAACTGTTTAAAGAGGGCTGTAAAGCACTGTGAAGTGATAAATAAGTCTAAGTGCTATTGCTATTCCTCCCTCCCTCCCTCCCTCTTACTACCTTTCTCATTCTCCTTCCTGGTGGTTAGAATGAAGTATTGCAGGCTGACTCTGCTCACAGCCAGGAGTTCAATCCTGACCAGCTCAAGGTTGACTCAGCCTTCCATCCTTCCGAGGTGGGTAAAATGAGGACCCAGATTGTTGGGGGCAATATGCTGACTCTGTGAACCGCTTAGAGAGGGCTGTAAAGCACTGTAAAGTGGTATATAAGTCTAAGTGTTAGTGCTATTGCTAAAAGGTTAGCCATCACTGTGATATGGTATCTTCAGCGATAGCCAGAAGGCAGGACCAAAATGTGCTTTTTTTTTTCCAAGAGGCAACGACTTTCTGGTTTTTCTTTGAAGACGTTTCGCTTCTCATCCAAGAAGCTTCTTCAGCTCTGACTGGATGATGGGGAATGGAAGGATCCATCCAATCAGAGCTGAAGAAGCTTCTTCGATGAGAAGCGAAACGTCTTCAAAGACAAACCAGAAAGTCCAGTCGCCTCTTGGGGGGAAAAAAAGCACCTTTGGGCCAACCATGACTTGGATGACTGAGAATCTCCATAGACACCTTCAAGGCAGGACAACATCTCATCTTCATTTGAGCCAGTATTACTTCATTATAGAAATTGGACTGCACCACCTGCGCAGAAGCAAAAAAATATTGGACTAAAATACATACGTGGCTGGAAAAGATGCTACAACAACCTAAAACCTGAAATATTTTTGCTGGGGATTTTACCAAAAAATTATAGTAAAGAAAATGTATATTTGGTTATTCATTTTATAACAGCAGCTAGGATTGTATTTGCACAAAATTGGAAAAATGAAGAGATCCCTACAGAGGAGAATGTGATTAGGAAAATATTAGAATGTGCAGAAATGAATAGATTGACACTGGCTATCAGAGAGAAAGAACAAACTGATTATTATATAATTTGGGAATCTTTTTACCGGTGGTTAGAGAATAGGCATAAGGATTAACAGTAAAAGAAGTTATCTAAAGTACAGAAAATGTATTAATAGTTAATATAATTAATAGAGTTAAATAAAGCACAATGGGATTGTTATAGTATTAGATACTTAAGGTATTGGAAATTAAGCCAAGATGAGATTAAATAATGAATAAGATTGTATATTTTTAATGTTGGCACAAAATATTTGTACCCAGACGACACACTGGTTAATGGAAAATGGATTGTTTATATAAAAATAAAATAAAATAAATTATATATATATATAAAAGAAATTGGACTGCACCTTAAACTATAAATGCCTGCCTTACAAGATCCCCCCATTTCAAGGTTGAAATGAAAAGAGAAGAGTATCAAGCTAGGCTGTTTTTCCTAGATAATCCCCAGAGGAAACCACATGCTAGATCAAGACATTTTAGAAAGTGAAGAATCACCACATAGTACAAGGAGAAGGTATTGTTCGCCCATCAAAGGTCCTATGTTGAACCTTAGCAGGTCCAATCAGAAGAATCACAAACATCAGATCTTGAGCATAATCAATGCCAGATTATATTTTCTGGAGGAGCAAACGGTTTGATTTGGCATCCTTTACCATATCACTTGCCTTGATGGGTATCCAGTGGATCTCTTTTCAGCTAGTCTTGAGAAATATTCTGGATTCTTAGTTAATGCTTCTTAAATTCATATAATATGCTAATGATCATATGGAGAGTGGTGCGGTGGCCTAGAGGTGGAGCTTTCGCCTCACAATCAGGAGGCTGTGAGTTCGATCCTAGGTAGAGGCAGATATTTCTCTCTCTGGGCACAATGAGAATATATCTGCTGAACAAAGCTCTGTATTGGCAACAGGAAGGGCATCCGGCCAGTAAACACTCAGCTCCATTCAGTTGCCCAGACTCCACCCCACAAGGGATTATGGGGTCATTAAAAGAAGAGGATGATGATGGTGATCATAAGGACTGCATTGGCTTAAAGCATCCATGAACACTCAACTTCTCTTTGTAGGTCTTCATGTTACATTTCTGAACTGCTTTCCCCCACATTTAACAACCTCCCTGGCAGAGTTTTTACAACATTTCAAGGGTGATAAATTAGACGTAGCCCTTTAACACCCATAACTGGCAGTAAATCTTTTCCTTCCTCTTCTAAAGACAAAAATCATCACATTTCCAGGCTCTTGGCAACAGATTCTGGTAGATTAAGAAACTGAGTCAACATTGCTATGTGCCAAAACTGGCTTTTCAGTACTGGGAATAATGGGGGTAGGGTTGAGTGTGCCTGTCTACGCACACCACACAACTTTCTGATAGAGCTGACCAGCATTCTTTACTAATGAAATTCATTGTTTTGGAACCAATGATTTAAAAAATACTTTCACTGAGGACAATCTGCCTCCATTATATAGACATAACTGTTTTTGCTGCTTGCCAGGCTATTACTTTTCTATTGTTATCTGACTAAGCCATCAACTCTGCAGACACTGGAGTGATAAAAATGTGTCCAGCTGACACACAAGCTGATATCCAGCTGTCTTGAAGCTCCATAAATTTCTCCCTCTTGTTTTTTCTCTCTCCCTTTTTCATATACAATCATATCTAGCGGCACTAGCTTGTGAATTTTTCAGATTTGGGGACAAGGTCCTATTCGTGTTGAGTGATAGGATTCTATTTCCTCATTGCATTCATCAAATTGAGAAGGTAGCCAACAGATCCATAGAAAGATTTGCTAAAGCAAGTTGGGCCCGGAGTATTACATATGCAATTGCCAAGCACCTTACAAGGAATTTGAGGTGTGTGTTGCCTTTTGCATTAAGGCCTTTTTAGTGTGTTAGTTTTTATAGTTTTCATCGGGCTTTTATGGCTGTTTTAACTTTTGATTGGAAGCCGCCTAGAGTTGGCTATAAGACGCAGCTATATAAATGTTTTAAATAAAGTAATAAATCTTATGAATATTAAACCCAAGCCGAATTATGCATAGACATTTTGTGATGCAGAATATCCTATGCATAACATGTAACTTGTGCAAATTTGCCAGAAGTATTCTCTTCTGCGTGTGCCAGAAATACTTCAACCCCCACACTCAGGGTTGAGTGAAGAAAATCCATGGAGCAAATGTTTCTTTTCTCTGCTAAGTCAGAAATGGAAAAGAGGGGATTAAATCCATGTTTGACATCTATTTTTTGGCTTCTCCTAGTTCTCTGTCTCATAGCAAAGGAGAGGAATAGCACTAGATTTGGCTGCTTGTCTTCCTTCTTAGCTTCTTTCCTATTGGTATCTTCTGATTTATCACTTGTTGTTTGTATCTTATGATTTATGATTGTATCTTATGATTTATTGCTTTGTTGTTTGTATGTACACTGAGAGCTTATGAACTGGAGACAAATTCCTTGTGGGAGGAGGAGGAGGAGGAGGAGGAGGAGGAGGAGGAGGAGGAGGAGGAGGAGGAGGAGAAGCAGAAGGAGGAGGAGGAGGAGGAGGAGGAGGAGAAGGAGGAGGAGGAGAAGAAGAAGAAGAAGAAGAAGAAGAAGAAGAAGAAGAAGAAGAAGAAGAAGAAGAAGAAGAAGAAGAAGAAGAAGAAGAAGAAGAAGAAGAAGAAGAAGAAGAAGAATCTAACTCTAATTACCAGCTCTAATTCCTATCTCAATCTTTTCCAATCGTCTGCAGCATAATTGGTTAAATTCCACAAGCAAGATGCTCTCAAATACTGGAGCTATTTAGATTGTATGCATTAATTTGCTTTACTTTGCCCTTTAATCTCTTCAATATAATTTTTTTTAGTCCTGGCACCATGGCTAGTAATAGAGGCTTCATTCTCTTCTGTGTATGTTTGCAAGATGAAAGTGTGATGAATAGATTGTTGCCGCATAAGGAATTTCCAGCAAGTAGATATATCTTGATACGATTAACCTTAAAAGTTCCAGATTTCCAATAGCAACTATTATTTCATAGGACTGGGTCACTCTTAGAATTTTTAGATAAACCGGGTGCTTCAGAGCATCAGAGTATGCTCACAAAACACCTGGGAGTGTTTTCTTAACACAGCTTCTCCTTTTCGTGGGATTGTTTAGTTGCATCCCACAGCTGTAGCATGATCTTGGAAAAAGACGCATTTGGATGAAGGAATTGTCAACAGGTGCAATCTTCTTGCTAGGAGGTGTCAACTCGCAAAGCATCCCTGGCCTGCTCTCGAGTTGCCATAGGCAAGGGGGGATGGGAAACCGATGAAGCAGCACGGCAGCCAAAACAGAAGCACATTCCAGACATATCTCTCTCAAGGCTGTCTCCCAGGGTTACCTACAGCAGCTGGAGGGGAGTGATCTCTACAACCCGCAAAATTGCTCCATTGGCGAATGTGATTGATGACACACCCTGGGGGGAGGAGGGAAATGGTCATGATTGCGGCGTAAATTATGTGGGGTCAGAGTTGGTGTCACCTGGAACGTGCCAACATGAAGCTCCTAATAAATAACTGGATTTCTTTTGAAGCTTGGCTCAAGGCTCATGATTTAATTACAGCATCCTTCGGAACCCTGACAGGAGGTTTCTCCAGATCTTTTGCAACTTCACATGTTTTTCCCCAATGACTTATCTCCTTGAGGGAGAAATCAAGAGCTCAGAGATCAGTGAAATTACATTACTCCAATAATTTTTGCCAACTGCATTTCCTAGCAGCCGTCATCATTAACCAAGTTGGCTCCAGCTCATGGGAATTGTGGATCATCAAGAACTGAAACCTAGGTTTTCCACTGGTGCTTTTACTCCATTCAGAACAAAAAAATTATACAGATTAGTATTGTTGTCTCTTTGTAAGCCACCTGTTGTATGTACGTAAGTGTAATTTCTTTCTTTACCTTTGTTCAGTCTTGCACAATTTTTAGAGAGTCGCTAGACAAGTCCCTGTAGTTCTCTTGGTAAAGTTTTCCAGAAATAATTTAGAATAACAGAGTTGGAAGGGACCTTGGAGGTCTTTCTAGTCCAACCCCCTGCTTAGGCAGGAAACCCTCTGCAATTTCAGCTTTGTGGCAGCCTCTGAGATATTGGAACACTGCTATCATGTCTCCCCTAGTCCTTCTTTTCATTAAACTAGCCATACCCAGTTCCAGCAACCGTTCTAGCCTCCAGTCCCCTAATCATCTTTGTTGCTCTTCTCTGCACTATTTCTAGAGTATAAACATCTTTTTTACATCTTTTTTACATCTTGGCGACCAAAACTGGATGCAGTATTCCAAGTGTGGCCTTACCAAGGCATTATAAAATGGTATTAACACTTCACGTGATCTTGATTCTATCCCTGTTTATGCAGCCTAGAACTGTGTTGGCTTTTTTGGCAGCTGTAACACACTGGTGGCTCATATTTAAATGATTGTCCACTAGGACTCCAAGATCTGTCTCACAGTTACTACTATTGAGCAAGGTACCACATATACTGTACCTGTAAATGGTTTGCCATTGTCTGCTTCTAGGGCTGAGTGAAAGTGGCTGGCCCAAGGTCACCCAGCTGGCTTTGTGCCTAAGGCAGGACTGTAACTCTCAGTTTCCCAGTTTCTAATCTGACGCCTTAACCACTACACCAAACTGGCACTCATAAGTGTGATCGAAAAGTATTCATAAAAGTAGAGCAATGTTATTCTGAATTAATAATAATCCTGAGACTTGCATATGTGGCTGTAAATAGTTTTATAAGACTTTGCCTTCCCAGGGCTGTTACTGGCCCTGAATTGGGTGAAAATTAATTAGGAAAAAAAATAGAAAGCAGACATTCCCTCATCATTTAAAACAAAATTAGACAGCAGCGAAAGAGAATGAAAAATTGAGCAAGACTAAAAATGTATCAAAGAAGAAGCATTAGAAGAACCAATTACAATCAATTATTTCATACAGTTCAAATGACACCCACTAGTCCTTAATTATTTTTAGGGATGCTATTTCCCCCTCTCTTTGTTTTCTCTCTTAAATCCCCAGAAGGAACAGGTTTTAGCCAAGGTATTAAATCCACCATTAATGAAAACATCTAGCTGACATTAATAGGAAAATGGCTTAGAATGTCAGAACTAAGCCATACCTTCTAGCAAGGCCAAAATCTGAGTGATGCACAACATAGCAAATGAGAAAAGCATTGGCAAATTCCCGTAGTTATATTAACTGCAGAAATGCAAACAGAAGTAAAGCCGGCCATTTACACCTTTTTCAAAGGCATCTCCAATTTTAAGGGTCACAAAACCGTCAACCCAACAGCATAGCATGTTGGGAATATGCACTTATGTTGCTATAGGGAGGCATTGTTGGAAATTCAAAGCATCTTGGCCCAATGCCCTCTGAAACCCCTTTCTACATCTGAGGGTACCACTTCATCCCATCAGTCTTGCCTTTCCAGTATTCTTTCCCTTTCATTTCAGGTCAGCATAGCATTCTTTTCTCAGTCACTTTCTTGCATTTAATGTTGAGAAGAAGGCTAGAGTTATTGGAGGGGAAAACTGCATTCATGCCTGATTGATGGATTGACTGACGGCTTCTCCCTCATCCTTGAAGAGAAAATGATGGAGGAGGAGGAGGAGGAGGAGGAGGAGGAGGAGTAATGGGTTAATGTGAGTTTTCTACTGATTAGGGAAAAAACTTGCAACCTGGACCTACAGGGCCTCTGCAGAGTTCTAAACCTTCTAATGATTTAGCTTTCTGAACGTCTCTGCTGATGAAATTTATCATTTCTTGCTTGGAAATGTAAAAGTTGTCTACTAGCTCTGCTTAATCCTCAAGTTGAGGTCAGCACCATAATCCCTAAAGATGCTTCTCCAATTGACCCTGAAAATAGATTGCCTAATGAAGATGCATTTCCTCCAGCTCGCTCCAATTTACTGTCAGGCGCAAAGAATCAGGACCGTATGATAAATTGCAGTTCAGAAGATTTATTGCTCAAGCTTATACACAGGAATCTAGTCAACTAAAGTTCAATACTCAATTGGCACCAGAAAAGGGTTAATGAAATTCAGCTGGGTTTGGACTCAGACCATTGGTGAGAACGTAGCGATTCTAGGCTGCTGACTCATTTAATTCCACCCTCCCAGCTCTGCCTACTCCTCTCCTACATTTAGTCACTTATTGCCAAGATTCTTTCAGGCACAGCTGTGAATCTAAGTTCTCCAGTTTATTAGTCGCTTATTCAAGAGTTTGCTTAGTGGGAAGCAGTCTCATAGATACAACTTGGGTAGATTCATTTTTTTTAAAAAAAAAGCAGACAAAAAAAAAGAAACCATATCCCTAGAGAAGTTCTCGCTGTTGCATTGCAGGCAGGTCAAAGTCGGTACCCATGTTCAGGATTTAAATTCTAACTCATTTCTTCCCGAGACAACAAAGGTTGGGCCATTCTCATTGTTGACAAATTGGTGCTATCTGACCTTTGAATCACTGGATGCGACCTCTCCAGCTTCTGTTCTAATGAACACATGTATACACATGCCATCCATTTAAGATTGGCTTTCCACCTCCCCTTGCATTGCTGAAATAATAATATCTACATTTCAGTAACATATGTTTGTTTCTGGTCTTTAGAAGAGCAAATAATATGAAAGGAACCAATGAAAGAAAGAATACAATGTTTACAATGTTCCCCGTACCTTGTCTTCCTACAAATCATTTTCATGAATTGACAACTGCCTTGCAGTCAATAATGTAACATCCTTCCTAACTGAAGATCAAGGTTTACAATTTAATCTTGTGCTCCCATTATCTATTCAAATTCTGTATGATTTATGAGTACAAGCACACTTGAATGGAAAATATCTTATTATTTCATATAGTGCCAACTCAAATGTCCAGGTCTGTAAGATCAACTTTTACAATAAAGCATAATTTTATATATGAGGCTAGATACATTCAGGCTGTGACCATAAACACACTTACTAAGACAAAAGATCAAATCCATCCTTTGAGATGTGGGGAAATATACCTGTGTACTATACCGTGTTTCCCCGAAAATAAGACCCTGTCTTATATTTTTTTGAACCCTGAAATAAGCGCTTGGCCTTATTGCCATGCACTCAAAAGCCCGATTGGGCTTATTATCAGGGGATGTCTTATTTTGGGGAAACAGGGTATCTTTCTTGTACAAGAAAGAAATTACTTCTATTTAACCAAAACCTTAGTACTGTATTGATTATATCTGGATCCATGATGGCATGAATCCAGATATATTTTATTTATTTGTTTGTTTGTTTGTTTGTTTGTTTGTTTGTTTGTTTGTTTGTCAAACGTGTACAAGATAGCAGGTATAAGTATGAACATGAAGGAAGGAAATGAATACAAATAAATGGGGACAGTAGGACAGGGACGGTAGGCACGCTGGTGTGCTTATGCACGCCCCCTTTATGGACCTCTTAGGAATGGGATATATATATATATATATATATACTGGATCGATCTGGAGCTCTGTTATTGGCTACAGGGGCCTTCAGGAAAGCCTTGCTGGCTGCAGAAGAAATGGGCCGAGGTGTGCGAGGCCTGGCTGCAACTGTCCAAAGCCGAAGAAGTTCCTGAAGATCTCTGACAGCGAAAAGGAGGCTGGGGGTGACGCACACAAGTGAAGCCTTTCCTGAAGCCTGGGGAGAGCGAAAAAGGCCAAAAAGAAGGCCAAAAATCAGCTGGCCAGCGCGTGCATGCGCGCTGGAGCTGACATAGGGCAACACCTCACGTGCCCTCAGATATGGCTCCGCGTGCCACCTGTGGCACACGTGCCATAGTTTCGCCATCACTGGAATAGAGTTTCCTGCTTGAGCAAGAGGTTGGACTAGAAGGCCTCCAAGGTCCCTTCGAACTCTGTTATTCTGTTAATAATAATAATAATAATACTAATAGAAGAGGGAGTAAAAAAGTTCAAAAAGCACTACGAGTTTATCTCAGGCTACCTATTCACAAGAATCTGATCTACTAATGGTCAAGGTGAATTGGTGCCAAATAAGAGTCAATGGACTTCAAAGGTGGGTGAAGTTAGGTCTCTTATGGAGATGTAGAGACTTCAAAATGAGGATGCGTTTGACCCCACCCTTGGGTTCAGCCTGCTCATCTCCTACAATTTGATGGATAGATACTCTTGGACGAAGGTGATCCCTTAGGTACCCTACTCTGGTATTGCTTTACTAAGTTGTTTTTATTCCACTTTTACTTATTTTTGGTGAGGGAGCAGTAATGGGTTTCACTTACCTTTGCTACCGGTTTGGAGATGTGCATGCGCAGAAGTTCCGTGATGATGTCCGGGCGGGTGGGCGGAGCCTCCCGCCACCGCCACTACTGGTTCTCCCGAACCGGGGCGAACCGATAGCAACCCATCACTGTGAGGGAGGACTATTGATTGGCAAGATTTTCTAATCTATATGTAGATGTCTCTGAAAGAAAATCACCTGGAATCAGAATCTATATCTTAGCTTCTGAGTTATTATGTCCTCTCTCTCAGATCATAATTATTTTTAAAATATATATTTGCCTTAATGTCCACTGACTTCCTTGTTGCCCTTTTAGTGACGTTGTCTTATTTATAGAAGACTGTTTTCCTTCTGAAATATATTTTTCAGCTACAGTACATCACATTTTATTTTATTTCTGTGGGTTTATATTCTACAGTTTTCATTTATCTCTTTTGATTACATCAACGATAAGTTATTAACCAAAATCAATTTTATATAGTCTACAACATAATTTAAAATGTTAAGGCTGCTGCTCATTTAAGACCCATTATAAATGAATGAAATTACTTTCAGTTCATTAATGTATTACTTAAGACAGTACTAAAGTTTCTAATGGGGAAGAGAATCAAATTTAAAAAAATTCAAAAAATGCAGACAAAAATGAAGGAAGAACAAGAAGCAATGGATGGAAACTAATCAAGGACAGAATCAAACTAGAACTAAGGTGAAATTTATTGACAGTTAGAACAATTAATCAGTGGAACGGATTGCCACCAGAAGTTGTGAATGCTCCAACACTGGAAGTTTTCAAGAAGAGATTGGACAACCATTTGTCTGAAATGGTATCAGGTTTCCTGCTTGAGCAGTGGGGTGGACTAGAAGATCACAAAGGTCCCTGTTATTCTGTTACTCTGCATTTATGTTCAGGTAACTTAGGGATGTGCCACTTTAGAGGTCAGTGTAGAAAAGACATCTAACAGACATTCCTACTCATAGATGAGAATTTTGTTTTTAAGATGGAAATTAACTTGAATACGATATTGTTCTTTCCAATTAAAAAAAAATCTGAATCTAGGAGTGTTATTTTAATTGATCAACATCATTTCATAAACCCTTCATGTTTTCAAGGTCACATATAACAAAGATATCATTACATAAACGCTTTGTGTATTTAGAGTTACATATAATTTGGTGGATCAATATTATTTATTTATTAAATGTATATGCCACCCATCTCATGGTTTGAGGTGACTCTGGGTGACTTAGCAACGTAATAAAACACAAAGATATTTAAAAAAAAACAATTATAAATATAAAAACAGATTAGAATGACCAAAGATTAAGAAAAGAATAAAAGCCCACAGGTTTGGAGCAGAGCAGTGCTGGTGTGTTCTCTGTTACTGCACCAACCATCTCCAGTCTACAGCTTCTCCATCAGTGGTGGGCTTCAAAATTTTTAGCAATGGGTTCTCTGCCCGGTTGCTGGTGGGCATGGCCTAGTCGGCCTCCTGCATCACCAAACCGCGCAGAATCTTCGCTAGAGGATTGCCCGAACCCAGAACAGCCCACCCCTGGGCACCATGCCAACTGGCCCAGCCAGGATTTAAGGCTCTTCCTGAAGGCCAGAAGAAGGGGAAGGTCTCCCTTCTGGTGGCAAGATGCTCCAAAGAAGGGCGAGGGCCATGGCAGAAAAGATTCTTCTGGACCTCACCAGCTGCAAATTCCTTAGCTGATGGTGTCTGCAGGAGGCTTCTTCTGCCACAATAAGTGGGTTGAGCCAATCCCATTGGGGAAAGACAGTTGCTCAGAAAAAAAACAGCAAATATACCGGATAAGTATAACAACATATTTGATTCTACATGTATTAACTGCAGCTAGAATTGTATTTGCACAACAATGGAAAAGTGAAGAGATCCCTACAGATGAAAATGTGATTTAAAAAAATACTAGAATGTGCAGAAATGGATAGACTAACTCTTACAATTAAGGAAAAGGAAGAAAGTGAATACATTTTGACATGGGACTTATTTTATCAATGGTTAGCTAATAAAAACAGAAGTTAGAAACATGTAGATGAAAGAAAAGGACTAATGATATAAGGGAGGTTTGTTAAAATGGATAAGCAACTATTATTATTGTTATTATTATTATAGAATTAAAACCAATGTAATGAATATTGTTGTAAACATTTTGATTATTATTATTTCCTAAAAATATTTGTACCCAGACAACACACTGTTCAACTAAAACTGCAATCTTTACATGCAGTGGTGGGTTTCAAATTTTTTTACTACCAGTTCTGTGGGCATGGCATGGCGGGGGGGCTGTTTTCGCCCTCCCCAGGCTCCAGAGGCTCTCCTGAAGCTAGAAATGGGCCCATTTCCGGCCTTCTGGAGCCTCCGGGAGGCCCGTTTTTCACCCTCCCCAAGCCTACCCGCGGGCCCTGCACTTACCTGGCATCCAAAACGGGCTGCATGGAGACAGAATAGATGGGGGTGGGGCCAATCAGATGTGGTATTTACCGGTTCTCCGAACTACTCAAAATTTCCGCTACCAGTTCTCCAGAACTGGTCAGAACCTGCTGAAACCCACCTCTGTTTATATGTTATAAAATTTTAAAAAATATATTAAAAAAAGGAAAAAAAACCCCAGCAAATATACCTTTGAACTTAAGCAAATGATCTAAATCAGAGTTTCTCTGATGTCCAAAAAAACAGCAGTAGCAAGAACTCGTGGGATCCAGCCTTTGGATAACAACTCAACCAGTCACACGTAGCCCAGGAGACAAGCCTGATAGACAGAAATCTTTAATGAGCTGATAAACATCTATTTGAGAAAAGACACCTCAAGAACTTGAGGGATTAAAGGCTGATGGCATATTAAGTACCTTCCTATTGTGCACAATAACCTTAGAGGAAATGCAGGTCTGAGAGTTAGAGTCCCACCTATTTTCATGCACATCGGTTTCACACATCTCCATCTATTTTGCCATCTTTCTGATTAGAGTGTGACTTTTTGTGCACAAACAGAAAAAACCCAACATGCAAATATAAATACAGCCTTTCTGGGTGGCTTTACGCATATAAAGCGCTTTATATCTACAAAAAGTCTTTATATCTAAGACCTTTTTTTTTTTGTCTGCAAAATAGAGCAATCTATTGAAAATTTTCAGAAAAGAATCATCAACGGCTTTTGCAGAACGACAATTCCAGGATCAGGGAAATGATCAAAGATGTTTATTTGCCTGGGGAACCTGTAACAAATCCCGGTGCTCTCCAAGACTGCTATATGCATATCCAGTAATTCTTTTCAGCTGACAATTGACATAAAGAGTTGAAAGGAAACAAAGGCAAAGAAAAGGAGGAGGGGGAACCTTGCAAAATTCAGATTTTCTTTTTTCTAAAAACAATTCCAAGCTTGCTTTGTAGCTTGTGATTACAAGGAACAAGACTGTATTAGGCAGCAGAATATGATATTCAGAATAAAGCCACCGGGACAAGTAAATTTAAAATCAGTATTCTTCTACTAGCAAACTTTTTTTCTTCTTCTCTGTACAGAAAATTTAACATTGCAATTACAGGTACTATGACATCAAAGCCCTTTCAACTAAATGAAGGAATCTGCAGTTTTCACATAGCATTAAACTGTCATTCTCTTGACACCTTGCAATATTTTCAATATATTTTTTACATTGTTTACCTAAGAGAACCTTGCCGAAATCTGCTATGTTGGAAGACTACTGTTCAAAAGCCAGTGGATCGGAGATCATAGCAAGAAACTATTCTGGATACTTAAGAAAAAACCATCATTTGAATATTTTGAATGTAGAATTTTAAACTCCATAGCAAAAGAAAATGCTTATTAGGCCAGATCACAAAATATTGCATAAGCTTTCAAATTTGTAAGAGCTGATAGGAAGGAAGGAAGGAAGGAAGGAAGGAAGGAAGGAAGGAAGGAAGGAAGGAAGGAAGGAAGGAAGGAAGGAAGGAAGGAAGGAAGGAAGGAAGGAAGGACATAAGCACTATTAAGGACCAACTACAATTAGCTTCTAAGATCAAACAACGTAGTTAGATGCTGCCTCCTGCTAAAGTTTTAATGGCGCTCCAGGCATCCATTTTAGACAAATCTCAGCATCATGTTACATAGAGTTTTGAAAGAAAAATCAGCCCAAGTGGTCCTTTGGATATGCATTTTGTTCTGTGCTCAATTGAAAACCATTATATACAATGAAATCCATTGTATTAATTCACTACATGTTCTGTGAAAAAGTTTAATAATTCAAACTCTTCTCTAAGGAGTTCCTTCCTAAATATATATTTCTAACAGAAAGAAACCCTGTTATTTTCCATCACTTTTTGAACTTCATCACAATTAATGCTAAAATCCTATATAGTAGCAGGTACACATTGTGAGATTTTCTGATATGTTGATCTTTCTCCTTTAAGCATCAATGAAATAATACAACAAAAAGTCCATTAAAACAGCTCTTGGAACTGATTCTAGAAACATCTTCCTCATCATGCTTTCCACCTAAACACAATGTTTTCTAATGCCCTCATTTAAAAATATAGAAGTCCTTCAGATGCTATGGTACTTTGATGTTTAACCAGAATACATATTACTCTAACAATGAATTTTCCATTAAAACTAATTCTTTTAGTGAGGTTCTTGCACAAATTGTTTGGCCCTGACAGAGCACAATAACATATTATACCCTATTTTAATATAAATGTTATATCACTTCTGATGAAATTTCAATTCTGTCATTTCCCTACATTTGGGGGGAGGAAATGGATAGATTCTCTGTTCCCACCCCTTAATTAGGAAACCTAACACAATTAAGTAGACATACAAAAAGCTGCTGATATAGTTTTCTCCAACCCCACACCACCGTCTTAAGATGCAGTGGTCTGACGGATGACCCATGAACTGAGATCTGAAGAGTGATGTTTCTATTACAGCTAAATGGGCATTTATCAAACGCTTATTAAGACGAGTGCAGAACAAGGTGGAAAATGATAAATCCCTCATGAAGAAGGATGGCATTTTGGCTTCTTCTAATGAACCAACATTCATCATCCTCCTTCTAACGTGCATCCTTGCCCCTTCATGTTGAAAAGATGCTTCCGAAGCTGGTTTCCTGCTGAGTCATCTCTCAGATATGAGGTGACAATGTAAGAAATCAATATTCCAGCCAGGAAATTGAGAAGTGCTCATATTTCCATTTGTTTTCTCTTCTGGCCTTATTCAGAGGTGGGTTCCTCAAGGTTCGGACCGGTTCACCCAAACCGGTAGCAACCCGCTGGTGACATCACGGAGCCGGTTCGGTCGGTGCTGGTCTGTAGACGCCGCCATCTTTTTTTTTTTTTAAAAATATTTTTTTGGAATTTTTTTTTTCTTCTGCGCATGCGTAGAAGCCGAGTTTCTGGCACTGCGCATGAGTCGCCATCTTGTTTTTGGCTTTTTTTTAAAAAAATGGATTTTTCAGCACTGCACATGCCACGCGGCGCGGGAGGAAGCGAACCGGCAGCAAGGTAAGTTAGAACCCACCCCTGGCCTTATTTACTTCTTTTACCCATTACTTTTGGTCCTTTCCAGCAGAATTCTGAGCACTCCTCCTTGAATTGGTGACCTGTGATTTTCATTTTTACTTTGAGTAATTAGTCTGAGGACCTGGAAAGCAGAGACGTTGGAAGACTGGAGTAGGAACTAAAAGTTGTTTCGATTATGAAGCAGGTGTTGAGTATTAATTTAGCATTAGCTTAATTTGAAAGGAGAACATCTTCTCAAAACAGATTAGACCAGTGATGGCGAACCTTTTTTTGCTCGGGTGCCAAAAGAGTGCACGAGCGCGTGCCCACACCCATAATGCAATGCCCTCCCCCCACGCATGCGCATACACCCCCCCCCCACGCTGCCCCCCCACGCATGCACGCAGGCCTTACTGAAGCCTCCGGACTTCCAGGTTTTTCGCCCTCCCCAGGCTTCAGGAAAGCCTGAAAGTTCATTTCCGAATTTCCAGTTGGCCCGTTGGGTCTGTTTTTAACCATCCACATTCTCCGGAGGGCCCAACCGGAAGTTCGTTTCTGAACTTTCGGTTGGCCCGTTGGGCCATTTTTTGCCATCCACAGGCTCCAGAGGCTTTCCTGAAGCCTGGGGAGGGTGAAAACGGCCTCCCCCCACCCTCCGGAAGGCTGAAAATCAGCTGGCCAGTGCTCACATGCATGCTGGAGCTGACATAGGGCAAAGCCTCGCGTGCCCTCAGATATGGCTCGGCGTGCCACCTGTGGCACGCGTGCCATAGGTTCGCCATCACGGGATTAGACAATAGCAATGATCAATGGAAACAGAGTTAACTGATACCCAGATATTATTGAGACAGGATTCTGTCTTGTATCCTTCATACACATACCTTCTATTCCATATCCCTAAATCAATTGGAGAGAGAGAGAGAGAGAGACAGAGGGAGGGAGGGAGGGAGGGGGAGAGAGAGAGAGAGAGAGAATGTTGAATTGGATGAATCTGATAACAGTGTTAAAAAATGTGGTTATTTTCACATTTTCACACACAAGGGAGTGATGGACACGACATATGAACAGATAGTTAATTCCATTCTCCAACCCTTTACTCGCTTTTCCCAACACTTAGCTCCTGAAACAATCTATTGATCCTACTAATATCCCTGAATATTTCTCATTTTAACAAGCAGGATGGATGGTCATCAATGGGAAGAGGTCCAAAAATAAAGGCAATCCTAAAGAAGAAATTTAAAGAATCAGGACTTTAATGGAGCTAGAAAATGAGATTCCTGACAGTGAGAACAATTAATCAGTGGAACAACTTGCCTCCAGATGTTGTGAATGCTCCAACACTGGAAGTTTTTAAGAAGATGTTGGATAACCATTTGTCTGAAGTGGTGTAGGGTTTCCTGCCTAAGCAGGGGGTTGGACTAGAAGACCTCCAAGGTCCCTTCCAACTCTGTTATTCTATTCTATTCTATTCTATTCTATTCTATTCTATTCTATTCTATTCTATTCTATTCTATTCTATTCTATTCTATTTTAAGATTAGCAAAGTCAAGCATGTCACTGAAGCCTTTATTGTATTCTCAAAGATATCTGTACATCCAGATGACATACTGCTTTTTATACCAACCTGTTTTATTTCTTTCCAGAACTTCTGAAGCAAAATAATTGATACATTTTTCATATCGGGATTCAAAGCTAATATGCATAAATCAACACTGCTACCATCTTCAGGGCTTAAAGGCAGCAGTGAGAAGGCTGCCTTGAACATATGTCCCTTTGAGTTATCTTTCTTTGGATTTTGATATTTGGACTTGAATATTACCCCCCAAAGCCTGTGATCTGTACAAAGCTAATTATATGCAGCTATTAAAGCAGATTGCATGAGACACCAACAGTTGGAAAGGCCTAATGACCAGCTGGAATGAAAAATTTCTCTGCTGTCAAAGGGTAATTCTGCCAAGGTTTTTTAATACTATTTGCTACCAACATCAAACTTTAGATCATGCTTGCTGATTGGGGATAGTTTGTGTGCTGTGTGTGTGTGTGTGTGTGTGTGTGTGTGTAATTTGTGTATTTGTATACAAAAAAAATCACTTACGAGTGTTTGATAAATGTATGTATTAGAAATTGAAGTCAGCACGGTGGGGAAAATTTCTGCCATATTTCCTGAACTAAATTATGATGTATCTATTTTAGAATTTCACCTAAGCTGTGAAATTTTCTCCCTCCCTCCCTCTTCCTGCCACACATAGACACACACACACACTTCATAATCTAACCAGCCTACATCTTCCTGAAATATATAGCTGCCATATAATTAAAGTTTCAGAAACTGATAGGAAAAGTGGAGTTTTTGACCATCAATCACACAGAGAAAACTTCCTTTTCTTATGTTAATGCACGGTTTCTAAGCTGCCTTTGGAGATACTTTCAAAGGGTGAGAACCAGCTGGAAAACGAGTTTAGGAGCTGCGTTAGCTTCCATTTTAGAAACCCAGTTCAAATTTTCCAGGCCAGCCTCTCATTCTCGGCTTACAGGACCTCATGCAATGAAATGGGATAGTATCCTTGAGTGTTGCCAGTATTACTCAGTGGGGTCCTTGGTGCTCTCTGTGCTTGGTTGTTTTCTTGAAGACGTTTCATTACCCAACTAGGCAACATCATCAGTGGACTTGTCTTGCAGACATTTCATTGGGTGAGGAAAGATCGGCAAAGAAACAATCAAACTCAATGACCCCACCGTTTCAACCCTGAGCTACAAATGTTTTCTTCTGTTGGTAGTATAAAGGGTAAGCTGGCAAAATATGATGGCAATGCAACCCTAGGAGAGAAGAGAGGATGTAGAAGATATCTTGTGCACTGTAGTGGTCTTTCTTTCTTTCTTTCTTTCTTTCTTTCTTTCTTTCTTTCTTTCTTTCTTTCTTTCTTTCTTTCTTTCTTTCTTTCTTTCTTTCTTTCTTTCTTTCTTTCTTTCCTTCCTTCCTTCCTTCCTTCCTTCCTTCCTTCCTTCCTTCCTTCCTTCCTTCCTTCTCTTTTTGAACTCATAGTTTGGAGCTGGCCAGTTGGGGACCCTGAGAATTACAGATGCTTCTTTTCACCAAGGGATGCCTTTTCCCCCTTCCTTGAAGAGCATCAAGCTGAGTTTTGTTTCCTCACCATGGGGGGGGGGGGAATAGCCATGAGAGAAGACTAAGGACAGGAAGGGAACTTTTATGCAGGTGAAGAAGGCTGGCAAGAAACGAGGTAGGAACGAACTTGTCTTTGAGCATAATCACCATCATCTCCTTTTAATGACCTCATAATCCCTTTTCGGGGTGGAGTGTGGGCAACTGAATGGAACTAGCAGAGTGTTTACTGGCCGGATGCCCTTCCTGTCACCAATGTGGAGTTATATTCAGCAGATATATTCTCATCGTGCCCAGAGAGAGAAATATCTGCCTCTACCTAGGATCGAACTCACAGCCTCCTGATTGCGAGGTGAGAGCTCCAACTCTAGGCCACCGCACCACTCTGTCTTTGAGCATAATGCACAGCGGAAAATAAGAGGGGTGAGGATGGAGGTGCTTGTGGGATGAATTTGCACCACACACTAAGCAAACTGTAGCTTCTTCATTGTTAGCATGTTAGATAGACGTCCAGATAGTAACAAATCATCGTTAGTGCATTGTTTGAATGCAGCCACAGCATTGTATTCCAGGTTACATTCTACATCTATGATCAACCTAAACACCCTGCTACTTCAAAAGGAGTCCCTGAAGGCATCAGTATGAGGTTTGATATGTAGACACAGGCAATGAGATGAGAGATGTTGCTTGCATAAGTGGAGGATCTCTTCCCTAAGATCTGACACAATTTATGCAATAGCTTCCAAGCCTGTATATTTCCAACTCAATATTAAGCTTTCAACAGAAATAAATTGAATGAACCATGGGAATAAACTGAATGAAGCATTTACACCAAAAGAGGTTATTTCCACTCCATGGGGAAGTGTTGGGTTAAGGACTTGATGGCAATCCCTCATCATCTGTATGAATTCAGTGGATACTGTTAGGACTCTGTCCAAACGGTTGGGTTGGTTAATATAAACAAGCCACAAATCACTGTTTAATGTAATATATGTAATATGGCTTTAAATGCATTGGTGCATTCTGACTGGCAGTAACGGCCTTAAGAGGGAGCTAGAGAACATGGTTAGTGCTCTCTCTCTCTCGCTTTTGCTGATTCATTGCTGAGTGACTTCGTGTCTGCAATTAAGCTCTGTGTGTAGCTAACTATCTGTGATAGGAGAGAATCTTTGTTTGATGATTAAGACAAAGAAAGACTGGTAAGAAGACGGCTGTACTTCTGAATACTGACTGATAGAACTTTTATGATTCGGACTGTTATTTGGACTGTGCTACTGTGCTATGTAAAGTACTTTTA
>QLTV01012191.1:700690-718929 GCA_003457575.1 Thermophis baileyi
GTTGTGAAAGTTATACTTTAAGGAAGTAAAAAGTTATATATTAACCACCCAAAGGGGAGAATGTTAGGACTCTGTCCAAATGGTTGGGTTGGTTAATATAAACAAGCCACAAATCACTGTTTAATGTAATATATGTAATATTGCTTTAAATGCATTGGTGCATTCTGACTGGCAGTAACGGCCATAAGAGGGAGCTAGAGAACATGGTTAGTTCTCTCTCTTTTGCTGATTCATTGCTGAGTGACTTCGTGTCTGCATCGTTAGTTCTCTCTCTCTCTCTCTCTCGCTTTTGCTGATTCATTGCTGAGTGACTTCGTGTCTGCAATTAAGCTCTGTGTGTAGCTAACTATCTGTGATAGGAGAGAATCTTTGTTTGCTTATTAAGACAAAGAAAGGCTGGTAAGAAGACTGCTGTACTTCTGAATACTGACTGATAGAACGTGTATGATTCGGACTGTTATTTGGACTGTGCTATCTCTTTAAGTAAACTACTTTTATACACTTAACGTATCTGTGTATTGACTGAATCATTACTCATATCTACTGCAACATTACAGTGAACTGTGCAAACCTTCAGGGCCCAGAGGTTACTCTGCACAATTCCTTAACAGATACCTTTAGTTCTTTAGACTGGGACACAGCAACATTTTTACTTGTAAAATACAATCTCGGCAACTGAAGTATTGGCTTTTTGCCTCTGTCCATCAGAATAGAAGCACCATCTGTCCAAACTTTGAAAGAAAGAAAAAAGTTGGCAGGTCTTGAATCCAGACACTTGGTATGAGACACAAGAGGAAATATTTCAATTAGGTTTTTGCCGTCCAGACTGTTTAAGCTATTGATAGACAGCCATTGAAATCTGGACTGGCTGTCCTAAAAATAATACCTAACGTCGGTAACAATATTCTCCTCTCGTTCTTCTAAAACTATTATTTTAGCAGTCTAATATCATAGCCTGCATTATGCAACTGCCATTATTAGTCAAACTAACTGGCTTAAATTGGTTGTCAGTTGTGCTCGCATAGCACACAATCTTTTTCCCTAAGGAAGCTAAAGCTTCTTCTTGAACCTCTGTCAGGTCTGCTTGTCAAAAACGAAAAGCAAGGGAGGTTTCCCTTGGAGATTTAAAAGTTTCTAACCAATTAATTCCCTAGTCACTCCAAATAAGGACTTGTGAATTTCAGCCATCCCGCAGGCATATCCATATCTGGCTTGATTTGGCTACCATGTCATCTTAAAATGAGGCCATCACTTTGCAGGGATGGAAGGATAACTAGGAAAAGTTTAGATATACAGCCAAATATCAGCAGCCCTCTGGCAGCCGTCTCAAACAAAAGCAAGTAGGTAAAGGGAAACTTAACATGTGATTCAAGTTTGATAGCTTTGTTTTTAAACTTATTCATCTAGTTATAATAGATTAACAGAGTTGGAAGGGACTTTGGAGGTCTTCTAGTCAGTGGTGAGATCCAATTTTTTTTACTACCGGTTCTGTGGGCGTGGCTTGGTGGGCATGGCTTGGTGGGCGTGGTGTGGTGTGACTTGGTGGGCGTGGCTTGGTGGGCATGGCAGGGAAAGGATATTGCAAAATCCCCATTCCCTCCCCACTCTGGGGCCAGCCAGAGGTGGTATTTGCCGGTTCTCCGAACTACTCAAAATTTCCGCTACCGGTTCTCCAGAACCTGTCAGAACCTGCTGGATTTCAACCCTGCTTCTAGTCCTTCTTGAGCAGGACACCCCATACCATTTCAGACAAATGGTTGTCCAATCTCTTCTTAAAAACCTCAGTGATGGAGCACCCACAACATTTAAGGCTAATTGTTCTACTGATTGATTGCTCTACTGTAACTGTCAGGAAATTTCTCCTTGGTACTAGGTTGGATCTCTCCTTGATAAGTTCCCATCCATTGCTTTTTGTCTTGCCCTCAGGTGTTTTGGAGAATAGGTTGACTCCCTCTTTTTTGTGGCAGCCCCTTAGATACTGGAACACCGCTATTAGTGTTATGTTTTATTATTGCTATTTTTATATTCCATAGACATCTTAAATTGTCATTCAGTTCACATCTACAGCCCATACAAACCAACAGAAGAGAGCATGAATAGAAGCAACACATTCACGAGCATGCACGTGGGGGGGGGGAGAGAGAGAGAGAGAGAGAGAGAGAGAGAGAGAGAGAGAGAGAGAGAGACATGCATAGTTACAATCCATTCAATGAAGTCATCCTGCAAAACCAAAAGCCCATCAAGCTTTCAACATAAAATCTTTGCCTGCTGAAATCAAATCATTTTCAGGGCTCATTGTTAAGGCACTCTCCCCGACTAATATAAATTCATTTAAGCAAAAGAGAGAACAAATTGTCATTTAATGAAACTGCTCCAATTTACATGTATAAAAAGAAGAACGATGTTGCTTTAGCGTGGTGAGATTTTTTAAAAAAATCAGTTAACAAAGGTCACTGTACTCATAGAATTTTTCTGAAGACTGATGAAAATTTGATACCTTATTTTCTTTGGACTTGTTTTTTTATTGCTATTAATGGTTCATTTCTCGGCTAGAAGAACAGAGGTGGGGAGTTTTTGTCTAGAAGTTTGAAAAGGTTCCGGCTAAAAATCTTCATTGCTTATATTTATTGGATAACCTAACAAATCTGCCTGTAGGATAGAACTGGAAGGAATGTCATCCTCTCCTCATCTTGACTACATACTGTATTTTGCAGATTTAATCAAGATTTCTTTGGGAAAGTTTGAACATTTCCTCAATGTTTTCTAGAAAGTTGAAAATGCTGGGTTGGTGGAATGCCTGTCTTTCCTTTAACCCAATTTTTCTTATACTTAGTTTATATTTATTTATTCAATTTAATTGCAACCCATCTCACTGTCACACTGGGCAACTTACAATGCAATAAAACCATAGTATAAAAAAAATTAATACTGTAAAACAATAAATACATTAAAATTAACAAGAAATAGCTAAGATAGCCAGAGTATACAAATAGAGTGAAAGTGAAATCTTCTAGTTAATCCAAGTTCTGGTTATATCTAGTTATCTCTCCCCTTTATTCCCAAGTAGGAGGGGAAAACCAACTATTATTAAGTTGGGCGTGTGTCTTGACGTTGGAAATTTGGAGCATGCTCAGAAATCTCTATCAGACATCTCTTGGGGAAAATCTCTATAACTGGAATTCCTTTTGGGAAGAAGCTGGAGTGGCCATGAGGGTGAAGACGGCAGTCTTGCCACATGATCAAAGCCCCATCCATGCATGCATGCATTGGGGGATGGACCAGGGGTGAAATCCAGCAGGTTCTGACAAGTTCTGGAGAACTGGTAGCAGAAATTTTGAGTAGTTTGGAGAACCGGTAGCGGAAATTTTGAGTAGTTCAGAGAACCGGCAAATACCACCTCTGGCTGGCCCCAGAGTGGGGTCAGAATGGAGATTTTGCAATATCCTTCCCCCAGGGGAGGGAATGGGGATTTTGCAGTATCCTTCCCCTGCCACGCTCACCAAGCCACGCCCACCAAGCCACACCACGCCCACCAAGCCACGCCCACAGAACCGGTAGTTTGATTGCAAAACCTGGCCACCATCTTTACTTTAACACACAAGATGTAGGAGAAGGACTGGTAGAACCAGAGGGAAGAGTGAAAAAAGGAATCAGCCTAGAATCCCTACGTAGCCATAAATAAAGTAAGTGCCATTTCCCTTGAATGCCATTGCCTCTTATCTAATTCTAACCAAGTGCTGACCATTAGTTGAGAAGATATCTGTGCACAGACTTTTAGCAACCAATCAGTTAAATTGAACCTTCACATGTGGACCTGTTTTTCACACCTGGCAGGCACATCCTGCACACCTGCTGGGATGAGCTACAGGAATGTGAAACAATAGAGGTCTGCCTTTCTGAAAGGCATGCAGTGCCTTGTCAATGGATATTTAACTCTCTTTTCATGAATCATTGCAAATGCTAAGTAGATAGCAAACCCACCATTCCTGTTTCCTCTTCTGGGAAGAAAATAATTGCCATATAAAAACCCTAGTAAGACCACACCTGGAATAGTGCAACCAATTTTGGTCACCACACCACAAAAAAGATGTTGAGACTTTGGAAAAAGTTCAGAGAAGAGCGACTAAGATGATCAAAGGCCTGGAGACTAAACCATACGAAGAACGGCTGCACGTTTTGGGTCTGGCTAGTTTTAAAAAAAGAAGAATTGGGGGTGACATGATAGCAATATTCCAGTATTTGAGAGGCTGCCACAAAGAAAAGGGGGTCAAATTATTCCCCAAAGCACCGGAAGGCAGGACAAGAAACAATGGTTGGAAACTAATCAAAGAAAGAAGCAACCTGGAATTGAGGAGAAACTTCCTAACAGTGAGGACAATTAACCAGTGGAACAGCTTGCCTTCAGAAATCATGGGTGCTCCATCACTGGAGGTTTTTAAGAAGAGACTGGACAGTCACTTATCTGAAATGATATACAGTAGAACCTCTGGTCATGAATGCTTCTGACCATGACCAAATAGGGTTCCGACCAAAAAATTCACAATATTTTTTTTTGTAGCCGATTTCCCCTTCCGCGCCATATTTTTTTTGTAAGCGCCAAATGTCCAAAATTAGGTTCGGGTCACGACCAAATCGGGTTGCGACCAAAGTTATGGAACGAATTATGGTCGTGACCAGAGGTTCTACTGTAGGTTCTCCTGCTTGAGTAGGGGGCTGGACTAGAAGACCTCCAAGGTCCCTTCCAGCTCTATATCTAAAATAAAAAAGACAGGTAGTTCTCGACTTACGACCACAATTGAGCCCCAAATTTCTGTTGCTGTTAAGTGAGTTTTGCTCCGTTTCGCGACATTTCTTGCCACAGTTGTTAAGTGAATTCACTGCAGTTCTTAAGTTAGGTAACACAGTTAAGTGATTCTGGCTTCCCCATTGACTTTGCTGGTCAGAAGGTCGCAAAAGTGGATCATATGACCCCGGGACACTGCAACTATCATAAATATGGATCACTTACCAAGCATATGAATTTTGATCACATGACCATGGGGATGCTGCAATGGTTGTAAGTGTGACAAACCATCGTAAGTCATTATTTTCAGTGCCGTTGTAACTTTGAACAGTCATTAAAGGAACTGTTGTAAGTCGAGAACTAACTGTACTGCTCAATTTCTAAACTATATTATGAGGACGACTGGCTCCATTGGCAAATGATGCAGCATTTCCAACTACTCCTGGTCCTGAAACTTGGTGTCACAGATAAATCTAGATCAGGGGTGGGTTCTAACTTACCTCGCCACCGGTTCGCTACCTCCTGCGCCGCGTGGCTGCGCGCGCATTGCGTGCTGCATGGCCAAAAATAGCACCAAAAAAAGCCGAAAACAAGATGGTGGCGCATGCGCAGTGCCGAAAACTCGGCTTCTGCGCATGTGC
Organism: Thermophis baileyi; assembly: GCA_003457575.1. Classification (NCBI taxonomy): domain Eukaryota; kingdom Metazoa; phylum Chordata; class Lepidosauria; order Squamata; family Dipsadidae; genus Thermophis; species Thermophis baileyi. The sequence continues at coordinate 706,115 of QLTV01012191.1, forward strand.
ATAAGCAAAAACCAGCAAAAAAATAGCAAAAAGGAAAAAAAGCCTAAAACAAGGTGGTGGCATCCACGGACCGGCATCAACAGAACCGTCTCCATGACGTCACCACCAGTTTACTACCGGTTCTATAGAACCGGTCCAAACCGGAAGGAACCCACCTCTGATCTAGATCCAACAATTGTTACTCATGATTAATGGCAAAGAAACCGGGATTTGTTTTCTTATGTTCTAATTATTGATAAAAAGATCACTTATGGCGGGTGAAGTTTTCTGGAAGAGAGTTTTATTTTATTGTAAAAAAAAAAAATTAGAAAGCATCAAACCTGAAAGGGCAAATAAAAGAGAACATAAAACTGATTTAGGCACAACACCGAAATGTTGCAGTGCTGGCCTGCATTTTTTGCAAGCCGTGTGCATTTTCAGGAGCCGTTCTGTGTCAGGCTAAATATTATTCATTTGAACCTTAAACTAACCCAGCCAATGAAAAATTGGCTTTGAGGAATAACGCTTAGTCGCTCTGATTCTTTCATTAAATAATTATCGCTTCCCCTCACTCGTGGGTTGTGGAAAGGGCTTCAAATTGTCATTTCATAGTTTGCATATATATTGTGCAGATTTAGTAGGGAACCTGCCAGTAAGAACACTCTGATCAACCCACTGCAGTTACTGATAACCTATAAGCTGCACGTTTAGTGACTTGATTAAATGCCTTAGCTTTGCTGTAATTGTTACTCGGGCTCAGAAAGTGTTTATGGCAGTACTACAAAGAAACAGATAGCATCTTTTAATTATTGATTTGAACTTGAAACAGTCCTGCCAGCTAATTTTTCCCTAGCCCGGAATAATTGAGGCACATCCAGCAATTGTTAGAGGCCCAGGTTCAGAAAACAAGTGGAATTTAATGGAGCCATTAAAAATGAGATATAATACTCCATGCTAACCTTTAGGAGCAAACTGTAAAGGTGTATTCATTGAGATAGTACTTGATCTACTACAGGGGTGTCAAACTCACGGCCCGCGGGCTGGATGCGTCACGCACTGGCCATGCCCACCCCCGGTTTAGCAAAGGGGGGGAGTCCCGATATGTCACGCGATGACGACGTGAGTTTGACACCCCTGATCTACTAGAACATAGTAGATCAAGTAACCTGGTGACTTAGTGAACATAGTGACTTCAGTAGCCTTGTGTTGTTGGAGCATTTTAGGAGTAAGGATTGAGCTGGAAATTGAACTAAATAAAGAATGTATAGAAGGAAAAGAAAGACATTGTTCTGAGTTTGTCAACTTTGGCCAGAGGTGATCCTACTACCGGTGGTGGCGCAGTTGTTAGACTGCAGTACTGCAGGCTACTTCTGTTGACTGTCGGCTGCCTGCAATTTGGTAGTTCAAATCTCACCAGGCTCAAGGTTGACTCAGCCTTCCATCCTTCCGAGGTGGGTAAAATGAGGACCCAGATTATTGGGGACAAGATGCTGACACTGTAAACAGTGCACTGTAAAGCACTGTGATGCGGTATATAAGTCTAAGTGCTAATGCCATCTTCCTTCCTTCCTTCCTTCCTTCCTTCCTTCCTTCCTTTCCTTCCTTCCTTCCTTCCTTCCTTCCTTCCTTCCTTCCTTCCTTCTTTCCTTCCTTCCTCCCTTCCTCCCTCCCTCCCTCCCTCCCTCCCTTCCTTCCTTCCTTCCTTCCTGTTAGAATGCAGTATCGCACACTAACTTTGCCCTCTGCCAGCAGTTCAATTCCCACTGGCTCAAGGTTGACTCAGCCTTCCATCCTTCCGAGGTGGGTAAAATGAGGACCCAGATTATTGGGGGCAAGATGCTAACTCTGTAAACTGCTTAGGGTTTGCACTGTAAAGCAGTATATAAGTCTAAGTGCTATTGCTATTGCTACTGTAGTTGTACAACTTTGCATCTGGAGGAAGGAGATAAGTATATGGAAACCACTAGATTCTAAGCTGTTGATGGAACAACTGCTAACTAAGGTACAAGCATTTAGCAAAGGAGATCTATACATCACACTCATGACGGCATGTATCATTTAATGTCCAACACATAATTAAGGGTCCAGATGACTGTAATATGCAAACGGACGTAAAATACACAGAACTAAGAGGAGAACTAAGAGGAGAAAAGATGCAACTCTTAAATAAAAAGCATGTAAATGCATATAACAATAATAGTAAGTATTATAACAAAGTTTGACTTCTCCTGGTTAAAAGGAAGGTTCTGGTCTAGGATAACTATCTCTACTCCTGGTTTCCAATGTATCATCAATCTATATATATAAAAGCGAAAACCACTCACACATTAATCACGAAATCTCCAGAACCGTAAAGCCTACAAACTTGAAATTTGCCACGTATGTTCCTCTTGGCTTCTAGGTGCTCACTAAGAAAGGATTTTTCAAAATGACCATCGCAGCATGAGTATTTCTTATATTAATATTAACAAGCTCTGATGCTAAGGAGTTCTACTCCCCCTCCCCACCTGAAAAGAAATCTGATCCAAATGCAAAACACAAGCAGAAGAGTTTCAGTTTTGCTTTTGCTTTCACAGCAGCAAGCAGCTTTACTACAGAACAGTTGAGCTAAACCACGCACAGACTCCTTCCTGTCTCCTCCTTGCTCTCACAGCAAATACTGTTTGAGTTTCCACACACCCCTCAACTCTCTCATACACTAAGGACGCTAGCCAGATGAAGACCAATGGATGCTGGTAGGCAGAGACAGAGCCCCCCCCCTTTAGCCTGGTCATCCTCCAGCCAGAAAGCAAAACCAGGAATGTTGTTTACAGGGAGGTCCTGAGCAATTCATCTGAGGGATGGATTTAAAGTCTGTGCTATGCAAATAATGTCTTCATCTGTAACAGAAACCTAGCTTACCATCTCTAACGAAATAATACAGTCCCTTTTTTAACTACTCATTAATTTCCAAGCTTTAAGTGTCAATTTATCAAGCCCCATCACATAGTTTCGTAGCGAAGCACAGGTATCAGCTAGTGTTATAATAAAGATGATGAGATATTATTACTACAGATAGATGTTAAATATAAGTGGTGCGGTGCCCTAGAGGTGGAGCTATCGCCTCACAATCAGGAGGCTGTGAATTCGATCCTATGTAGAGGCAGATATTTCTCTCTCTGGGCACAATGAGAATATATCTGCTGAATATAACTCTGCATTGGCAACAAGAAGGGCATCCGGCCAGTAAACACTCAGCTCCATTCAGTTGCCCAGACTCCACCCCGCAAGGGATTATGGGATCATTAAAAGAAGATGATGATAGATGATGTTAAATATAACTATCGTGTCATCTGTCAGTCTTGTGAGGTAGAAACAAGAACAGGAAACAGGAGCAGACAAGCTAATTCTACTTTATTATAAAGCTACATTGGCAGGAGCTTGCAAATCTGAAAGAACTTCTCTTCCCCTCCCCCCTCCCCTCCCCCCCTTTACAGCCCAAGAAACTAGGGAAGGTCTCTTTTGAGCTTCTTGCTTTGCTCTCATTCTTTTATCTGACTTGCTTTACCTCCCAAGGTCATTCTCACATACCATTTCACATATAATGTAAATGTTTTGATCGTTAATTTGGAAGTCATGTGGGGGAAATGTTTTTGGAGATCCTGGAGTGTAGGTGATTGTCTACATTTATATAGCATAACGTCTCCCAGTTTTCTTAACCACACAAGGAAGTACTAAGCAAGAGTTGGCTAACTTTCCATACTACACAATACAATGAATCAATCATGGCTTGCAAATAATGGCTTAGGTTTCACAATGCACCAAGCAAGCAAAATAAATTGCATTATACCTCAGTATTGTGTGTAGACAGAGCCACTGACAGTTAGCAATGATAATTATATATTGCTTCCCAGTGTTAGAAGGAGTAAACCTCTTGCCACAAGTTGCTGGAGGAACATGATTGGGAAATTGTGAAAGTGTACATGTTATTTTTGTGCCATTACTCTAGGCACAAGCATAACATGCCTTGCCATAATACCAAGATAACAGGAGAAGATTCTTGTTCTCGGATTGCATTCAAACATCAGTCTTACTACCTTCTTACAAGAAAGCTGACTTTATGGAGGAAAAGTCAGCCAGATCAACCTGCTTGTTGTTTATTTTCTTCGCTTCCCAGGATCACAATCTGTATCCCTAAATAGCAAGCTGTAGATGGCTATCCAGCTTGCTCCATGGATGGTCCTGACTGTGTAGAACAACAATTCCAAGTTCGATTAGAAGATTAGTAGCTTCTAATGGTTCTCATTAGTTTATACGGCTACAGTCAGAGGCCATTAACCTTCTGTCTCAGAATATAAAAGAAGCTCATAAAATGTAGGGGAAGTATTATTTAACTTAGCTTTATTTTGCATTATGGAAACACTGCAAACAAATTTAATGTCTGAAACTTGCAGAGGTCACCGAAAAGCTGTCTTTAACAGAAAGGGGACCCAGCACAGCCAAATTTAAATGTGCTGAAACCCCTTTAATTTGGATTGGAAAAAGTTAAGCAGTTGTTTTATGGATGGGTGGGTGACACCCTTCTTTTATTTTTAAAAATTAAACTCTGCTTTTTCATCACTGAAGTTCTTGCAGCACTTTATGAAATGAACAAAATAACAAAAGGAGAACTTTTGGAGGTACGGTTTTTTGAAAACGTATGTGAAGATAACAAGTGTGATGCACAAATAATGTTTAAATATAGATTTTTTTTTCCACAGGCATACACTCTCTTTATTTTTAAAATAGCTTGCAGGCTTTTAAGGGGAGGAGAGAAAAAAGAGACAGAGAGAGAGAAAGGCAACACATCACTCAATACTTTTTGTGCTGGAAAGATTAAAGTTCAACACTTCAGAGAAATCTCTTACACGCAGAAAGTGTAACCTTTAAGTCTGCTACTCATGGCTGACCTAGCAACTGACATTAACCAAGAACAAAAATGTGGCCCTACTTTTATAACATCATATACCTGGTGAGGGCATTAAATTAGGCCATGAGATGTATGGCATATTGAGTTCTTAGTGTTCTCTGTGCTTGATTGCTTTCCTGAATACGTTTCATGACCAAGTTAGGATACATCATCAGTGTTACCTAGTGTGGTACTGAAACATCTGCAAGAAAATATCCAAGCTCAGAGAACAGCAAGAACCCCACAGTTCATAATCTGTATTTTTAAATGTTAGATGGCCTAATTACAGGCAGTCCTCAACTTACAGCCATTTGTTTAGTGATCGTTCATTACGATGGCAGTGAAAAAAGTGACTTACAACTTTTTTTTTTGTCTTTTAATGATCCCGTAATCCCTTGCATCGGGGTGGAGTCGGGGCAACTGAATGGAGCTGGGTGTTTACTGGCCAGATGCCCTTCCTGTCACCAATGCAGAGTTCGCAGCTGATATTTACTCATTGTGCCCAGAGAGAGAAATATCTGCCGCTACCTAGGATCGAACTCACAGCCTCCTGATTGTGAGGCGAGAGCTGCACCTTTAGGCCACTGTACCACTCCAAAAAAAAAAAAAAGTGACTTACAACTGGTCCTCGTATTTACAAACAGTTGCAGCATCCCCACAGTCACATGATCAAAATTTCGGCGCTTGGAAACTGGCATGTATTTATGAAGGTTGCAGAGACCCGGGGTCATATGATCACTTTTTGCAACCTTCTGAGCCAGCTATTGACAAGCAAAGTCAACGGGGGAAACTGGATTCATTTAATAACTGCAGTGATTCACTTAACAACCGTGGCTAAAAAAAAAATCACGAAATCAAGCACAACTCACTTAACAACCGGCTTGCTTACCAATGGAAATTCTGGTCTAAATTCTGGTCGTAAATCAAGGACGACTTGTAGAACACTACATTGTTGTGGGGAACATCCCTAGCCAGCTGATAATGCAAGGGTCTCTGGGCAGGGGTGGGTTCTGGCTTACCTCACTGCCGGTTCGCTTCCTCACGTGCCGTGTGGGCGCACGCGCATGCGCAGTGCTAAAAACCCAGCTTCTGCGCATGCGCAGAAGCAAAAAACAAGATGGCGCCGCCTATGGCGCCGCCGAGAGAGCCGGTTCGGAGGCGTGTCCAGCCAGCCATCGCTGCTGGTTCGGCGAGCAGGGGGAAATTCCCGCTAACGGTTCTAAAGAACCGGTCCGAACCGGTAGGAACCCACCTCTGTCTCTGGGACTCAAACCCGGCTACCACACGTGCAGCAGCAAAATTCCGTGCAGCTGCAACGACCACAAGGAAAATTCGATTACAGAATTAAAGATGTTTACTGCAGCAATTTCTTGTAGATATCTCTAACAATTTGTAGAGAATCTAGATTTAGACACATACTTAACCATCATGTAACCAAGGGCAAGAGCCATACTGTTTGATACCCATGTATTTTATTATTATGGACGTTATTACTTATTAGTAGTAGTAGTAATATCTTTTAACACTATTGTAAACAGTGACAATTGTTGTCTATTGCTGGTCTGTGACCGTAATAAAGTTTATTATGATGATAATGCAAGGGTACAGAATGTCAGATGGCTTGAGGTCTTTTATGGTCCCTTGAAGGCCATGCTTCGTAAGTAGGCAGGGACAGAGCCCGTTTTTGGAGGGAAGTTAGAAGTTTGCAAGGGGTGAAATAGCATCTGTAAATCTCCAGGCTAATCTTTTCCCTCTTCAAGCCTTCCAGCCCTTCTCTGTCATTGCAGAAAACGCAAAACTGCTGAATAGTTGGTATGGAACCCATCCAGACATTTCAGAAACCTGGAATGGCTTTTGGCAAACACATCCCTTCTTCTTCCCAAACTCCCTTTGAGACAATGCCAACATGTGCAAACCCCAAAAGCCAAGTGATGGAAACCACAACCCCCTCCCTCCCGCCCCCCAGATCATTAATTCAAGGTCACATCCAATATATTTTGCTTGAATTAATTTGTTTCTAGATCTCTATGAAAAGAATGAAGGACGTTTCAGACTCACCATGTGCCTCTCCACAGGAGCTTCCAAAAAGTGCTATTATTTAAATCAGCCAAGCAAATTGGCTCGCTTTGACGCTCTTCCAAAGAGCCATGTGGTTCTGAAAAGGTTCACGGAGAAACAGCTAAAGTCTTCAGATGCATTGGAAGACACCAGATGCAATGCAACAGGGCAGAACTGGAAAAAATAATCATGTTGTGGTCTGTTGGCCGCCTGTCCCTCCAGCAGCTGAATCAGAGGAGTCAGGGTCAGCCTGGGAGCTCCGAGGGGGAAGGGGGAATGGAGCTGGCAGAGAGAGAGAAAGACAGAGGCGGAGCCTGGGCCATCCATCAGTCCTCAGATGGAGAGTCAACAGCCCCCAGGTCTGGAGGTGGCTGATGAGGAAGAGTAGGAACAGCTGGGTCCAGTGCCTGACGCGTGGATGCGCAGAAGGCAGAGGAGAGGAGAGCAGTGGAAATCTGTGGGCCGATCCTTCAGAAGGAAGAGCCACCACTGCTAGCGAAGCCCCACCCTAGCTCTGGGGATAAAAGGCAGGGGGCAGAGATGAATAGATGTGGCAGACAACTATTCATCTTCTGGCCGGACAGACTTGTTAGCCTGCGGTGAGAGAGAAACTTTTTGCCAGGGCTGCCAGCGCTCCTAATAAAGGTATCTGAGTTCACTTCAGAGGGTTTGTCATGTTTGGGGAGCTGGGTCAGAACAAATCAACTTTCATGCTCTGAGAACTGAATTCTCTTCCTTTGGGTCACAGCTGCCTCCTTCCCTGTGGTTTCTTTCTGGCCTGCAAAGGTCCAACAATTCACACCAATGACTGCCCTTGGAATCGGATTCGTTTGGTCTTATTTCATGCAGCCATTCATGACAATGCCTCCTTATGCACGTGTGTGCCCCCTATTTATATTTTCCTTCCAAAGCCCACCTGTAAAACGTAGAACCAGAGAAAATTTATCCTGCAGATTATACATTGACGGTGGAAAAGTGTTCTACTGCTTCAGTTCTACGTTGTCAATTGTCAGTCTTCATGATCCCATCTGCAAGAAGAAACTAATGCAGGTAGATGACTCATAGCCAGAGCTGGTGAAATCGCATTTTCGGTCTGGGGTTGCGAAGAAAATTATTCAGGCAGGGCAATCAGAAAGGTAGCATGCTAACAAATCAGTTCATAATTTATATGCAGGCAGCCAGATTTTTAACTTCGGTGAGCGTGTCATCTGCCGCCCCCCCCCCACTATCTTCATCTGCACTTTTTATGAGAATTTTATGATACCTGCCAGGTATTTTGCCTAGAGGATAACAGAGTAGGAGCACCAGGAAAGCCAGAACAAAAATCAAGGGCACAAAATCTTCAAACTAGATATGACAGGAGGAAAATAATTAACATTAATGGACTTTTGACATCTTATCCTTTTCATGGGGTTGGATCCAACCTCAAATACTAGTTTTATCACTTTACTGATATGTATGTATGCCTCTCTCTCTCTCTCTCTCTCTCTCTCTCTCTCTCTCTCTCTCTCTCTCTCTCTCTCTCTCTCTCTCTCTCTCTCTCTCTCTCTCTCTCTCTCTCTCTCTCTCTCTCTCTCTCTCTCACACACACACACACACACACACACACACACACACACAGTATCAACTCAAGAGATTGAAAAATAATTCTCAAATAATTTTTCCCCCCAAGGATACCCTCTGTTTTCAAAATAAAACTCAACTTATAACCTGTTTCATGGAAACTTCTGCTACTCCCAAATAAGGCTATACTAAGTTTCTGATAGAAACCAAAGGCAATATTCACTTATTGTTCAGTCAGATTTCAGTCTGTGTGAGTCAACATATGTCATCTTGCTACCGTAAACATCAGGGTCTTCTCCAATGACTCTTCTCATTATGCATCTGAAATATTTAAAACTTAGCTTCATTATCAGTGCTTCCAATAAGCAACCTGGGATTAGTTTATCTAGTGTTCAATTATTTGTTCTTTGTGTGGTCCAAGGTATCCAAGAGATATGCTGGCACGGTGGTTAGTATGCAGAATTGCAGGCTAACTCCACCAACTGCCAGAGGTTCGATCCTGACCAGCTCAAGGTTGACTCAGCCTTCCATCATTCCAAGATTAGTAAAATGAGAACCCAGATTGTTGGGGGTAACTGGCTGACTCTGTAAACTGTTTAGAGAAGGGCTGTAAAGCACTATGAAGCAGTATATAAGTCTAAGTGCTATTGCTATTTTCGACAATTTTCTCTAGCGTTATATTTCAAAGGCATATCTTACAAGTAGGACTATAGCATTGACAATATGTATTTTTAAGTTACCCATTATCGGTAACTTTGAGAATGTTGCAGTTTATAGAGACATTGAGTTTGTGGATTAAAATTGCAAGTCCAGGAGAATACTTGTCATAAGGGAATAGTGGTGGCATGTATAGGAAAATGGTTTAGCAATTAAAGCTACTGTGACTTAGATACATTGACTTTTACATTAAATTGATAAGCAACAATAGATGTACTCGACAACCATCAATGTCCTATATTATGAACATGCAGAAGGTTCAAAAACTACAAACATTCCCTTCGCATAACCAACAATGTTTGGCACAGCTTAGGATTTATGCTTTTCTTAAGTAATTACATTTTTATGTAGCCCATTTCAAATATACCATCAGCTGTCTCAAAGATCTTCACTAGTAGACAAGATGTAAATTGCTTTGTATAAATACATTCAAATTGTACTCATATCAATAAAATAATCTTGTCGGTATCATTAGGAATATCGCGTGATGGAATGTAGTGAGAAGATGGATTCCCAGGGAGAGGGGATTGCATTCCAGAGAAACAAGAGGCAACTCAATCCAGATATCCGGTGTGAGAGAAAGAGGGCGAAAACAGCCCCTCCCTAATAGTTCCCAGAGTATGTTGTAGATGCAGTTAGTAGAGTCCTCGGTCTGGCAAGATTTTTGTCTACAAGCGTGAAACAATCAAGAACTCAGCTTGGAAGAATTGCCACGTGTCATTCTTGGCTTGGGGCCTGACATACTATCAGTAAATAATGCTAACAGCCATAATTCTGTGAATGAAGGCAAATATATGTGTCCCAGGATAATGTTACAGGATCTAATCTGGGCCAGTCAACGGGACCAGAGATTTATTCTTCCAAGCTTTTGGACTCATGCTGGAGCCCATCCTCAGGGAATTTCTCTCTACTGGTAAGAGAGAAGTTCCCTGAGAAGGGGCTCCAGCATGAGTTCAAAAGCTTGGAAGACTAAACCTCTGGTCACGGTGACCGAGCTAGATTGGATCATGAACCAGAGGTTAGTTCCTGCAGGTTCAGACCGGTTCTTTAGAACCGTTAGCAGGAACCGTTAGCAGGAGCCGAGGTGGCGCAGTGGTTAGAGTGCAGCACTGCAGGCTACTTCAGCTGACTGCTAGCTGCAGTTCGGCGGTTCAAATCTCACCGGCTCAAGGTTGACTCAGCCTTCCATCCTTCTGAGGTGGGTAAAATGAGACCCAGATTGTTGGGGGCAATATGCTAATTCTGTAAACCGCTTAGAGAGGGCTGTAAAGCACTATGAAGCGGTATATAAGTCTAAGTGTTATTATTATTATTATTATTATAATTTCCCCCCGCTCACCAAACTGGCAGCGATGGCTGGCTGGCCACGCCCCCAAACCAGCTCTCTTGGCGGCGCCATAGGTGCCGCCATCTTGTTTTTCGCTTCTGCACATGCGCAGAAGCTGGATTTTCAGCACTCCGCATGCATACGCGCGCCCACGCGGCGCAGGAGGAAGCGAATCGGCAGTGAGGTAAGTTAGAACCCACCCCTGTCCTGCACCATAATACTAGCTTCACTTCAGAATAGTTCGCCTGTGCAGAAGTGCCACTAGATTAGTAAAAGACAAATTAGCCCTAATTTTTGACTCTGGTTGTAAGGAAATCCATGTGCAATTTAATATCATTCGATATTTACTATTTTGCACAAGGCATTTTTCCCATATCATTTTAGGAGATCGTATTAGCCGACTCTTTTAACAATAGGAAAATATAATAGCTCTTTTACAAGTGGTAAGAGACAATAGCCTACCTAAACAATTATAAGTAGACATGAAATTATATTGCCATTCATTAAGAGACGAGAAACCCCTTTTCCACTCCTAAAGGCTTTTCAAGGTACTTCATGAAATGGTTCTTTTGTAACCAATTTTTAATCTCTTTAGTTCCTTTACGATATTTTTCCAACCAATTGGACTTTCTGTACAATAGAATCACTGAAAAATAGTGTGAAAAATTCCTAAATTCTACCAGACATCAGTCTCTTAATAGGTTCTACTTTGTTACCACATATTTGGAGAAAAACAGAAAAAGAGAGAATAAAAAGACAGCTGTGTCGTTCTGCCACTTCGTTGATTCTGGTGCCCCTTTTACATATTTCGTTGCAAATACAGAACATCCACTTGAATGGAAGTATAGAGAACAGCGGTGACATCTACTTACCTTCCCTACTGGTTCGGAAGCACACACGTGCATGTGGGCTCGCTTCACACGCACGCGTGCCACCATCGCACACGCTTTTTCATCCTCTGCGCATGTGCAGAATGCTTTACGCATGCGCAGAGGGTTAAAAACAAGAAAATGGCGATGTCCGGGCGGGTGGGCAAAGCCTTGCGCTGCCGCCGCTACCGGTTCTCCGAACCACCGGCGGCTGCTGCTACCGGTACGCCCGGACCAGGCCGAACCGGTAGCATTTCACCCCTGATAGAGAGGTACTCATATGACAAAAGATTCATGATCCTATTTCATTGATCTGTAGGATTTCTGATTTTCCATTCCTCTGTTATCACTTAGAGGGAATCCAGCTATACTGCATTGGTGAGACCACACTTGGAATACTGCATCCAACTCTGGTCACCACGATACAAAAAAATAAAAAAAAAGATATTGAGACCCTAGAAAAAGTTCAGAGAAGAACAATAAAGTTGATAAGAAGTTTGGAGGCTAAACCATGTGATGAACGATTAAGGGAACTAGGTATGTCTCCATTCTAATGAAGAGAAGGACTAAGGATGATATGATCACAGTCTTCCAGTACTTGAGGGGCTGTCACAGAGAAGAGGGAGTTAAACCTATTCTCCAAAGCACCTGAAGACAGGACAAGAAGTAACAAATGGAAGATTATCAAAGACAGACCCAATCTAGAACTAAGGAGAAATTTCCAGACAATAAAAACAATTAATCAGTGGGACGGCTTTCCTCCAGCAGTTGTGGATGCTCCATCACTGGAGGTTTCAAGAAGAGATTGGACAGTCATTTATGCAGAATGGTATAGTACAGGGGTGTCAAACCCAAGGCGCGGGGGCTGGATCCGCCCCGTGGGGTACTTGGATCTGACCCGCGGGGTTGCCCTGGAAACAGCAAAGGGCCGGCCTGCGGTGCCTCTGCCAATGAAAACGGAGCTCAGGAGCAATGTTCCCTCTAATTTTTTTTCACTGTGTGCGGGAAAGTATAGTGTTTGAGCGGCACATTTTCATGCCTGAGCACCTGAATTTTTTCACAAATGTCACCCAAGACAACAACGAAATCAGTGTTATTTGAAACTCAAAAGTTATGTTTATTCAATGTACCCACTTAATTAGAAGTGTTATATATCAGTATCACTTATAATATTGCAAGTATGCAATATTAAAATACTTGTATAGTGTTTACGGTAATGTACACTATTAGTCACTGAAAGTCTGTCTCATCTTACAGTTTCTCACGTCTGAAACCTCGCTAGCAATCGGCGCTTGATGCTTGGAATGTTGCGCAAATATCCAGCAGATATTTGCGTCAGAGTTATAGGTGAAGGTTATTGAGTGTGAGATTAGCT
>QLTV01012191.1:722848-740338 GCA_003457575.1 Thermophis baileyi
TAGAGTACTCATCTCTAATTAGCTAAGTGCCAGAGCCCCCTGTAACAACATTGCATAAAAAAGCATTAAGTGTTGTTAACCTAATCTTGTGTAGCTTCTTCTCTGGTAATATTGTACTTTTAACCAGAGCATACAAAACATTTGCTAGACCAATTCTCAAATACAGCTCATCTGTCTGGAACCCGCACTGCATATCGGACATTAATACAATTGAGAGAGTCCAGAGATATTTCACGAGAAGAGTCCTCCACTCCTCTGCTCGCAACAGAATACCCTATGCCACCAGACTTGAAATTTTGGGCTTAGACAACCTAGAACTATATGCCGCCTTCGGTCTGACCTAAGCGTAATTCATAAAATTATCCACTACAATGTCCTACCTGTCAATGACTACTTCAGCTTCAACCACAACAATACACGAGCACACAATAGATACAAACTTAAAGTGAACCACTCCAAACTCGATTGCAGAAAATACGACTTCAGCAGAGTGGTCAATACCTGAAATACACTACCTGACTCTGTGGTTTCATCCCCGAACTCCCAAAATTTTAACCTTAGACTGTCTACTGTTGAGCTCACCCCATTCCTAAGAGGTCTGTAAGGGGCGTGCATAAGTGCACCAGCATGCCTACCGTCCCTGTCCTAATGTTCCCTTTTATTTTTACTCATTTCATGTATTCAAATTATGTATATACTTATATGTATTATCTAATACGAGATTGACAAAAAAATAAAATAAAAAAATAGTCTAGAGGCTCACCTGCACACCATATGTTCCTATAAAATTGAGGGGGGAAATAGAATGAAAAGAATTTCCAAAAGACCTCATATTAGGGAAGTAAGCAATGCCCCTCACAAGGTAAGGAAAGTAAGTAGCCAGAATCTATTTCATTAATAAAAAAAATTAAGCTCTGTTGAATCAAAGTCAACTTCTGATGACCTCATGGTCACATACATGTAGTGTGTGGTCCAAGGTATCCAAGAGCTATGCTGACACAGTGGTTAGAATGCAGAATTGCAGGCTAACTCTGCCAACTGCCAGCAGTTCGATCCTGACCGGCTCAAGATTGACTGGGCCTTCCATCCTTCTGAGGTCGGTAAAATGGGGACCCAGATTATTGGGGGCAATGTGCTGACTCTGTAAACCGCTTAGAGAAGGGCTGTGAAGCACTATGAAGCGGTATACAAGTCTAGGTGCTATTGCTATCTTTGACAATTTTCTCTAGCATTTTATTTCAAAAGCATATCTTACAAGAAGGAAGACTATGGCATTGACAATATGTACCTTTAAGTTAGCTGTTATGCAGTTACCTGTAGTGTACTTGACAACGATACAAACATAGTTAATGGTTATCTTCCTTCAGGATATGTTTCTGAGTTCCCTTTCTAAACTTTGGCCTATCCAAGTACTAACCAGTTTTAATCCAGTTTAGTTTTTTCAAACTCAACCAAGATCAGTTAGATATTGTTGCCAAGCTCAGCTGAAGACTTGATTCCTACTGAATTGGCCACCGTTGGCCTTTTCCTTCTTCTGGGACTGTTTCCTTCTAATTTCCAGCAGAGATGTCTTGCATTTTTCTTTCTATAGAAAGGTAGGGCTTTGGTTGTGCTTTGGGGGTTTGGGATAAAACACAGATCTTTGACAATGCAACTGAATCAGTCTAAGTTTGAAGTTAACATCCACTTTCTGTGTACTGATGTAGATGAACATGTAACAAAACAAGATGTGTTGTTTGCAATGGCCACAAGGAAAATATGAAAGCACCTGAAGGCCAGACAAGGAATAATGGATGGAAACTGATCAAGGAGAGATTCAACCTAGAAATAAGGAGGAACTTTCTGACAGTGAGAACAATCAACCAATGGAACAGAAGTTGCCTTCAGATGTTGTGGGAGCTTCATCGCTTGAGACTTTCAAGAAGAGATTGGACTGCCATTTGTCAGAAATGGTGTAGGGTCTCCTGCTTGAGCGGGGGGGGGTTGGACTAGATGACCTATAAGGTCCCTTCCAACTCTGTTAATCTGTTATCTGTTCTCACATCCTGACAATTAGTGCTGCTAATATTGGAAGGGATGTATTGAACTGATGTGGATTGTTGTAATTTTCTATGAATTTAGCTAAACCTATGATTGCAAACAAATGCATATACTACAGAATTAAAACACTCAAACAAGCAATACTGCTTTGAATGCTAATAAGGGTTTACCACCCAGTGAACACAATTAAATGTCACATTTATCTTTTGGTCTGTTAACCTTTAGAAATATCACTATCCTGTTCGTTCCTCTCCCATTTTAGAGTTTTTACTGTGTTATAAAAATTGCACTATGGGTTATAGCAGAAAAATAAGCCAGACCAAGGTTTAAACAGCACACACTCAGTTGGAATTGGATCACGGGTGGGTTCTAACTTACCTCGCTGCAGGTTCACTTCCTCCCGCGCCGTGTGGCCACGCCTTGTGGGCACACATGCGCAAAGCACACGTGCACATGCGCAGTGCCGAAAAATCCAAAAACATCCCCTCAAAAAAGCCAAAAACAAGATGGTGATGCATGCACAGTGCCGAAAAATCTGAAAAAATTCCCCCCCCCCAAAAAAAGCCAAAAACAAGATGGCGACGCATGTGCAGTGCTGGAAACTCGGCTTCTGCGCATGCGCAGAAGAAAAAAAAACAGAATTTTTTTAAAAAATTCTGTTTTAAAAAAAGATGGCGGCGCCCACAGACCGGCACCGACTGAACCGGATCCGTGACGTCACTGTGACATCACCAGCGGGTCGCTACCAGTTTGGGCGAACCGGTCCGAACCGGGAGGAACCCACCTCTGAATTGGATGGTACCTAAATTTAAATACATTAAATAAGTAAATATCCAGACAATACCCTTGGACAGTCTAACTTTGCTGTTTTAAAGTCCTCCAACATGCACACCCTCCAGTATGAAAGACCTGTACATTTTGTATCATACCCTTCTCATAAAATTTGAGAATGAAGAAAGCTTCTACTTAAAATGGTATAAGGAGCCTTCAATGAAGTGCTTGCGGTGTTTAGAATTTTAAACTGAGACTGGACAGATTCTGGTTCAAGCTTCTTCTCAATCATAGAACTTCAATAAAGAAGAATATTTGTAGCTCAAGGTTAGAGTGGTGTGGTGGCCTAGAGGTGGAGCTCTGGCCTCACAATCAGGAGGCTGTGAGTTCGATCCTAGGTAGAGGCAGATATTTCTCTCTCTGGGCACAATGAGAATATATTTGCTGGGGGGAAAAAACTCTGCATTGGCGACAGGAAGGGCATCCGGCCAGTAAACGCTCTGCTAGCTCCATTCAGTGGCCCAGACTCCACCCCGCAAGGGATTATGGGGTCATTAAATGATGATGATGATTTGTAGCTCAGGGTTGAAATGCTCTCTGGCCTTACTTGTTTTCTTGTGATGATGTTACCTAGCTTGGGTAATGAAACGTCTCCAAGAAAACAACCAAGCTCAGGGAGCACCGAGACCAGAGGTGGGTTCCTACCGGTTCTATCTGGTTTTTTAGAACCGTTAGTAACTCAGCGATGATGTCACGGAGCCGGTTCTGTCGGTGTCTCCATGGGTGCCGCCATCTTGGATTTTGCTTCTGCGCATGCCCAGAAGCTATTTTTTGATTGGTGTGGGCGCATGCACACGGCGCGACCCTGAGCGAACCGGCAGCAAAAGGATCCAGAACCCACCCCTGACCAAGACCCTTCATAGAATTTTGTTTACTAAGTAATTTTTGACTTGGTCATTTTGTCTCATCCCAAAAGCTGTTGCTATGATTTATTGTTTTTTTTTTAAAGGATTAGTGTATGCATGCCTCTTAGCGCTTCAAAGGCAATAAATGATATTAACAAACAAACAAAACCAGTGAATTCTAAATATTTTGGATTGCCACCCTTGGCATTCTCACCCAATAAGGTCTGGAATTTATAAACCCAACACTGGAAAGCATCCAGTTGAGTGAGAGTTGGGCCAGCCGTGAAAGCTGGAATAATGGAATATTTTGTAATAACAAAAAAAGCTACTTTCAATGCACTTTCCCCTCTTTCTAAGGACCTTCTACAGCATCTTGTGATTTTAATCTCATGAGCACTTTCATTCCTGCACTATTTGATTATTGCCACAACTTAAAACACAATTGCAGTAGAAAAGGAGATCAGATCTTTAAATTGGTGCCAAGGAAAGCTACATAGAGTTAGAATCTAGGGAATATTTGCCTTTTTTTATGTACTAAACTGAGGAATATTCTGTCAGTTTTACAGCCTTATCTGTGAATCTAGCATTGTTTTGATGGATACAATGACTTGCCACAATGGACAAACTAAGCCAAGAAATCATTATATGATTTGTTGATGATTTCAATGCAATCTCATATTTCATTGTATGAGTCAGACATTTTTTTTTCTCTCCCCAATGTGAAATATTCATCTTCTCTTCCATTGGAGAAAACTTTCCCAACCCATCAAAACAAATGTTCCACAACCACCAGTTCTTGATTGTTAGTTTAATTTGGGAATAATCAACTCTTCTTCCAACAATTCCAGAATAGCGGTATTTTATTCTCTACCGTTGTTAAGAGTGAAAACATACAGTTCACATACTACTTTCAAATTAATGCCAGAGCAGCTATCGTCTCTGAAAAAAAGGAACAAAAGCCAAGGCTTTGCCATGAAAATTATGCAAAGAGATGGTGGCAGAAAGTCAAGCTAAGCTCATAATATTTTTCCTCTGTCTCTTTCGTGAAGGCAGATTATTTGCACTATATAATGACTTATGTAGCCAGCAGGAATGGCAAAAAAAATATATAAAAATGAAAAATATATAAACATGAATGTTAAGTCAACAGAAACATTATTATGCAGATATTTATTAACCATTAAGGGCGCCCACTTGAAAAGAAATGACTCTCTGCTCACAAGAAATATCTACTCCAAGCCTGTTACTTGATAATTTTAGCACATGAAGAAGGGTATAAATACTTCAGATGATGAATAGAATGAGCTGTGGCTTTCTTCACACACACAATATGAATCACTGTAAAAGGATCCATTACAGTTCAATTCTGCCATTCATCAAAAGAACCGAGGAGTGAAGTAATAAGCTTTTTTGCAAAAAGTCCAGACAGATGGTACGATTTGCACTTCTGTGAACCTTTTACCTTTCATTAAATTTGAGCATTTGCCTTTACCACAAGCACATTCAAGGAAAAGATCCCAATTCCATCAACAGGTAAGAGTTTTCCTGGCATTTCTAGAACATACTCCTACGGACTTTGTCAGGAACAATCAAGAAACTCTTTGCTTTTTTTTTTTTTTTAAGAACTGTTTTTAGTTCCAGCTCAGAAACCAGCCTGACGTAAGGAAAGGTATCAAGTCAGAACCTCTCCACTAAATAATGAAAAACAAACCCTTTGAAGCAGGGATGAAAAAAACCTGTAATCTTCCAGGGATGCTGAAGAAATACTGGGAATTCAGCAAGATCAAGAGGCTATGGTTTTCCACATATGTAACTTTGTTGTTGTTGTTAGTTGCGAAGTCGCGTCCGACCCATCGTGACCCCATGGACAACGTTCCTCCAGGCCTTCCTGTTCTCTACCATCCTCTGGAGTCCATTTAAGCTCACGCCGACTGCTTCAGTGACTCCATCCAGCCACCTCATTCTCTGTCGTGTCCCCTTCTTCTTTTGCCCTCAATCGTTCCCAGCATTAGGCTCTTCTCCAGTGAGTCCTTCCTTCTCATTAGGTGGCCAAAGTATTTGAGTTTCATCTTCAGGATCTGGCCTTCTAAAGAACAGTCAGGGTTGATCTCCTCTAGGACTGACAGGTTTGATCGCCTTGCAGTCCAAAGGACTCGCAGGAGTCTTCTCCAGCACCATAGTTTAAAGGCCTCAATTCTTTGGCGCTCAGCCTTCCTTATGGTCCAACTTTCACAGCCATACATTGCAACTGGGAAAACCATAGCCTTGACTATATGCACATTTGTTGGCAGGGTGTATGTAACATATGTAACATACAGTATGTAACATTAGTATGTAACAACTAAGGACAGTCTTTTCTTTATGTGATTCGGCATGGGTCCAGGTTTATTTATGTATGTATGTATGTATGTATGTATGTATGTATGTATGTATGTATGTATGTTTGTTTGTTTGTTTGTTTGTTTGTTTGTTTATTAAATTTATAGGCTGCCCATCTTACCACAGGGTAACTTTGAGCAACCTGAGGAACTGCCTTACCCCAATGGGATTGTCCTGCCCTACGTGTGACAGTGGAAGAGGCATCCTTTTGACCCTGTTGGCCAAGGAATTGCAACTCATAGGGTTCCACCCTCTGGAACATTGTCCCTTCTGAAAATTAAAGACATCCCTTGGAAGGTCTGGAAGAATTTCACAAAGGCACAAAAATACTCCATATGTCCTTATGATGATGGGCTATTATGACTGTCATATGGTTGTGAGAGTCAGGTTGGTCTAGTGGTGAAGGCACCAGGCTAAACATTAGGAGACTAAGAGTTCTGCCTCTGTCTTAGGCATGAAAGCCAGCTGGGTAACTTTGGGTCCATTACCCTTTCTCAGCCCATGATGCCAGGCTCAGGCAACAAACTGGTTGGTCAATTCCTGCTGTAACCAATGGATCCTCAGTTGATCTGGTTTGCTGTTGCAACCATTATCTCTTCTCATCTTGCCAATGAACCAGGGGGAGAGAAGGGGGAGATGGAATATAGGCTCCAGACATCAAGAAGACAGCCGTGAGAACCAAGGACACTTCAGCAGGTGTTTGCCAGAGCCAAAGACTTTTTTCTCATAACAATACGAGACTCAATTGGACAATGTGACCTGGTCTAATAGAGGGAGGGAGAATCTATGCTTTAATTATGTGGACTTGCACGGGAATTAGTTAGATCTGGTTTTGCCCTCATCTGTGCCGAAATGATGTACTCAATAAAGTTTTGCATTAAGAGATTGGATCGTCTCGGCCATGCTTGCTTTGGTTGGGTTTGGAACATTGACACTGAAAATATGTGGCCCCTACAGTTGTGGGAAATTGCTAGGATAGGAAGAAAAAAAATACAATCCAAAAAATTTGTCTGGAAAGTACATCTAGCGAAGATCAATTTCCTTTAAAATTTCTTGTAGTTAGCAGTATGGAGATTTGGTGAAAACCCAGTTCACACTCTTCATTTTATTCTATCAACTGTGTAATTCTGAGAAACTTTGCAACAGTCTGGAATTAAGAAAGCAGAGTTGACAACGTAGTAGCTCGCCCAGCGGTGAAAAATGAAAATGGGGGCAAAGTTGACATGGCTCATGCCAACACAGCCCTTTCAGAGCAGAAAGGAATAATTTTACCTGAAATGAGTTTTTACAGGAAGATGAAATTAGATGTGATAGCTTGATTAAGCTCAATAACAAATTAGTTAGGATTGCATTTGTGCCAAGAATGCTAATTAGTCTCACCTGGGAGGCTGAGGAGAGATTCCAAGAAGTCTGGCCCCCTCCAGAATCCTACCTGACATTTGAAAAATGAATAAAATATGAGGTGTAAATAACTATCACAGAAGCCAATTAAACCTGAAAATTATGGCAAAGAAAAAAAGAGAGTGTGTGTTCCATATTTCTTCAGTGGCAAGACTCAGGAGGTGTTGGAAAGGAAAAGAAACATTATTTTATTTTATTTATTTCTATCCTGCCTTTATTATTTTTTACATGTAGCTCAAGGTGGTGAACAAATCCAACGCACCTTCCTCTTCCTATTTTCTCCACAATAATCCTGTGAGATGAGTTGGGCTGAGGGTGAGAAGGAGTGGCCCAAGGCTAAAGCGGAATTAGTACTCACAGTCTTCTGGTGGCCCAAGTCCACCCAGTTGGCTTTTATGGCTAAGGCAAGATTAGAACTTACGGTCTCTTGGGGACTGACCCAAAGTTACCCAATCAGCTTTCATGGCTAAGGCAGGACTAGAACTCAGTGTCTCCTGCTTTCTAGCCTGGTGCCTTAACCACTAGACCAAACTGGTTCTCTATATAATAATTCCCTGTTCAAACAGGATATAAAGAGAGCTATAGATTAGCTAATGCACATCACTTGATTTCCAACAGGTTGCTCAAAAGGCGGCATATAAATGTAATGAATGAATAAAATTGATGGCCATTAATAGGTATGCATCTCTTGATTTCCACCAACTGACCATTGAGTTGAATTCATAAATATTCATCCATTATTTAATATCTGGAATTTGATAGCAAGTGTGAAATCCACTAATGTGCTTACGTCATTTTGTGGCAAGAGAAGAGAGAAATCTATTTACTTGAAGCTTCATAGGATCCTATCCTATCCTGACATCCTATCACTTGGTCACAAGAGAAATAGCAATAGCAATAGCACTTAGACTTATATACCACTTCACGGTGCTTTACAGCCCTCTCTAAGCAGTCTACAGAGTCAGCATATTGTCCCTAACAATCTGGATCAACATTTTACCGACCTCTGAAGGATGGACGGCTGAGTTAACCTTGAGCCTGGTGAGGATCAAACTGCCAAATTGCAGTAAGCCGGCAGTCAGCAGAAGTAGCCTGCAGTACTGCATTCTAACCACTGTGCCACCGCGGCTCTTCAGAAATAAGATCATAAAACACCATCAAAGTTCCATCTGTGATATTATAAGTAGCTTATCATTAGCCAACATTAATACTGATATTATTTAATTATCAGCATAAGTGTGTGAAGTTGATTAACTTCAGCTCTCAGTAAGTAGTCCATGGAAGAGCATTCATATATGAACTTTATTTGAATGTCTGTTCTAACTATAGGCAGTCCTTGCCTTACAACCATTCGTTTAGCGATATTACAATGGCACTGAAGAAAGTGACTTACAACCAGTTTTTACTACTAATGACTGTTGCAGCATCCTCATAGTCATGTGATCAAAATTCAGGGGCATGGCAACTGGTGTATGATGGCTGCAGCATCCCAACTGGCTTCCAACAAGCGAAGTTATTGGGGGAAACTAGATTCACTTAATGATCATGTGATTTGCTTAATTACAATGTTTCACCTAACAACAGTGGCAAAAAAATGGAGTGTGACTCACTGCCACTCACCTGCCTTGCTTAGCCATGGAAATTTGCGTGCCAATTGTGGTACAAACCTCCTGTTTGTAGTTATTTTCAGCAAAGCTAAGGGGGAGAAGGAGGTGGATTTCTTGACCATACTCAAGGACTCCAGTGCTTTTAATCTCTTAATTGGTAAATGTGGTGGAATGTAGATTAATCATTAAAGAGAAATGACAAGCATATATGAAGTTATGCAAAAATTAATTACAGTAATGTTGGAATTTTATGCAGACCTGCTCAGTCACTCAAAGGAGCCCACTCTCTAGAACATCAGGAATGGCCTTTCGTCCTGCAAATATCTGAGGTCAACTTTAGCAATGATTAATTATTATGTCCACTCTCTGGAGGGCTAAAGGTTTCAAATCTCTGCTGAGAAAGTGTATTTAAGATTTTGTTAAAACGTGCCGCAGGGAGATGAAAACCATCAACTCCTCAAAATCTGAAATTCAGCAACAATAGATCTCCCCCCGCCCCCCACAAAAGTCTCTCTGATTGGCCAGCATAGACTTCATTTCGCCAAGGGGCTTTCCATAATTGTCACAGCTTGTTTAGTCGCAAGAAGATTTCGCCACTGCCAAGGTTTACGCCAAGAATTGAAAGCATTTGTTGGCAAGCTTGTTTGCTTTTAAAATCATTACATCGTGATGAAAAGATAAAAGAGATCAAGAGGCTCGAAACGCCATACTACCAAACATGCCACTCAGACACATTACTTTTCAAAGCACATACTTATATTTTAATATGAGCCATGGTGGCGCAGTGGTTAGAGTGCAGTACTGCAGACTACTTCTGCTGACTGCCGGCTGCCTGCAATTTGGCAGTTCAAATCTCACCAGGCTCAAGGTTGACTCAGCCTTCCATCCTTCCGAGGTGGGTAAAATGAGGACCCAGATTGTTGGAGGCAATATGCTGACTCTGTAAAACCGCTAAGAGAGGGTTGTAAAGCACTGTGAAGCGGTATATAAGTCTAAGTGCTATTGCTAATATATGTTGACAATTTAAGCCACAATAGCAAATGATACCGGCAAAGATGTTACTTATATACAACCATGTGGACTACTGTATCTACTGCAACATGCTCTACATGGGGCTGCCCTTGAAGATTATTTGGAAACTTCAACTTATGTGGCTGGGCAGGTAGTAAATGGTGCCAGATACACAGCACACATAACACCACTTCTGAGTGAGCTGCATTGCCAGCACACCAGTGCATTTCCAGGTGCAATTCAATGTGCTTTAAAATCTTACATGGATTGGGATCGGGGTACCTGCGGGAACTGTGGTGGCACAGTGGTTAGAATGCAGTATTGCAGGCTAACTCTGCCCGATGCCAGGAGTTCGATCCTGACCGGCTCAAAGTTGACACAGCCTTCCATCCTTCCGAGTTTGGTAAAATGAGGACCCAGATTGTTGGGGTCAATATGCTGAGTCTAGAAACTGCTCAGAGAGTGCGGTAAAACACTATGGAGTGGTATCTAAGTGCTCTTGCTATTTCTATTCCAAGAGTCTTTACCCGCCCAACCAGATCTGGCAGAATAGTCCCTTCAACCAGATGGTGGCCTCTAAGCTTACTCATCTGAATTTGCAAATCTTCAAGCTTAATCCAAGAATATCAAGGTATAACCTGTTTAATTGAAGGTGGGTTTTTACAGAGAAATATTCTTGTTAAGACTAATTAGGGCCTAGAATTTGCTTCTGAAAAGGTACTGTAGAACTTCACCTTTTTCTCAGCATCATACAGTTGCCATACAGTCCTGAAAACACATCTTAATGCTTCACTAACCGGTGCTGCACCTCTGCACTTAGAGATGGTTATCTAAGTTTTTGGAATTTAGCCTGCATAGCTATCATTCCATGCACTGTTTAGAGAGCAAAGCTCTCTTTAAGTATTTTTTTTTTAAATCTGTGTATTCAAACAATGTGCAAGCTCCAATTCTGAGTCAGCTTGCATTCATAAGGAGCTCAGTTTCTCAAGTCACCATTGAGCCTGAATTTTCACTTACTTTTTAGGCAGTACTTTGGCAATTTTCTCCGAGTCAGATGCAAAAATCCTAGCCAGCTATAGATATGGGGGCCAAACTGAAGGCTCCAGACTTTTGAAGTAAAAGCTCATAAGAAGGAGTTACTCCTGAGAAGTTACATAAGAGATAACATGACAAACACGTCATGTTCCACTTAGACTCTGCTTGTTTGAAGTGGGTTCAGGCATATCAGAATTTAGGATACAATAGAATAGAACAGAGCTGGAAGGGACCTTGGAGGTCTTCTAGTCCAACCCCCTGCTCAAGCAGGAGAACCTGTATCATTTTAGATAAGTGGCTGTCCAATCTCTACTTTAAAACCTCCAGTGATGGAGCGCCCACGATTTCTGGAGGCAAGCTGTTCCACTGGTTAATTGTCCTCACTGTTAGGAAGTTACTCCTTAATTCCAGATTGCTTCTCTCTTTTATTAGTTTCCAGCCATTGTTTCTTGTCTTGCCCTCTGGTGCTTTGGAGAATAATTTGATTACTTCTTCTTTGTGGCAGCCCCTCAAATACTGAAATACTGCTATCATGTCACCTCTAATACTTCTTTTCTTTAGACTAGCCAAACCCAAATCCAGCAGCCATTCTACATACCATATTTTTCGGAGTATAAGATGCATCGGAGTATAAGATGCACCTTAGTTTTGGGGGAGGAAAACAAGAAAAAAAAATCTGCCTCTGCCTCCCAGCTCTTTGCCTCCCAGCAAACAGCAAACAGTACAGATGATATACACTGTTTGCTGTGTATTTCTGTGCATGTGTGCCTGACCCATAGAAATAGCAAAGAATTGGAGAAATGTACATTATGGCAGTATATTAATACCAGAAAGTTTTCCTAAATGTAGTCACACTAACTTCTCCCAATTATTTAAATCGATCTACTCCAAACATGACTACGTTAGGGTTTAACTCAGCTGCCTTATTTTAATACTAAAACAGGACACTGTTACATTTCAGATTATTACTTGTACAGATGCTGTTAAAATTGATGTGGCTTTCTGGAAGTATACATTATTCTCTGCTATTTAAAAGAAGATAGCACTGGGCCTCTTCAGATCAAGCATTTATTTTAAAAAGCTTCTTCATTTTGTTAAGTTGTCTAGAACAATAATAAAGCAGTCTTTAAAAAATAAGTCTAATAATTTGAACATTCTATAGGCATCTATAGTTATTGACTTACCTCCTTGCATCCAGTTTCAGCAGTCTGATTTGCACAAGAAAATAAAATGCTGCCTCTGCCTCCCAGCAAGTTGCCTCCTTGCAGTTCTAGTTTCACTTTCATTTTAGCACCTGGGCCTGCCTGCAGCCTCTCAGCTGATGGTCGGGAGGCCATAATCAGTTGCTTCTGCTTAATCAGGCTCTGGGTTTGCTGCAAGGAGGTAAATTGCTGGGAGCAAGAGGCCAAAGGGTGGGGGTGGCTGGGTGGGGCTACATTCGGTGTATAAGACGCACCCAAGTTTTCACCCTCTTTTTGGGAGTAAAAAGGTGTGTCTTATACTCTGAAAAATATGGTATGTTTTAGTCTCCAGGCCTTTGATCATTTTAGTTGCTCTTCTCTGAACTTTTTCCAAAGTCTCAACATCTTTTTTGTAGTATGGTGACCAAAATTGGTTTCAGTATTCCAGGTGTGGTCTTACTAGGGTTTTATAAAGCGGTACTAATACTTCACCTGATCTTGATCCTAAGCTAAGATTCTAAGGAGCTAACTGAAGAAAAGGTTGAGAACCACTCAGATACAACCATACAGATATAAAGGTACTAGTAGCTGGATACCCATGCTTCGCTACAAAACTATGTGATTGGGCTTGATAAATTGACAATTAAAGCTAGAACGTTAATGAGTAGTTAAGATCGGCCTCTGCTCTCCCCTTCTCTCCCTCAGGCTTGCCTCACAGAAGCCGAGGTGGCGCAGTGGTTAGAGTGCAGCACTGCAGGCTACTTCAGCTGACTGCTAGCTGCAGTTGGGCGGTTCAAATCTCACCGGCTCAGGGTTGACTCAGCCTTCCATCCTTCTGAGGTGGGTAAAATGAGGACCCAGATTGTTGGGGGCAATATGCTAACTCTGTAAACCGCTTAGAGAGGGCTGTAAAGCACTATGAAGCGGTATATAAGTCTAAGTGCTATTGCTATTGCTATTCTCCTCTCCTATCCCCTTCTCTCCCTCAGGCTTGCCCCACAGAAGCCTCTCCTATCTTATCCCCTTCTCTAAAAGGGCCAGTATCAGAGGTGGGTTCCTCCTGGTTCGGACCAGTTCGCCCAAACCGGTAGCGACCCGCTGGTGATGTCACGGTGACATCACGGAACCGGTTCTGTCGGTGCCGGTCCGTGGGCACTGCCATCTCTTTTTTTTTTTTGAATTTTTTTTGAATTTTTTCCCTTTTTTTTTCTTCTGTGCATGCGCAGAAGCCGAGTTTCTGGCACTGCGCATGCATCGCCATCTTGTTTTCGGCTTTTTTGGGGGGAGGGGATTTTTTCAGATTTTTTTCAGATTTTTTGGCACTGCGCATGCACGCACGTGCAAAGCTCACACACAGCCACACAGCGCGGCCACATGGCATGGCCACGCAACGCGGGAGGAAGCGAACTGGTAGCGAGGTAAGTTAGAACCCACCCCTGATCAGTATATATTCTTATATACTGTATATAAGAAATACTAATGATCTGATGGTCATTTCGAAAAATCCTTTCTTACTTAGCGAGCACCTAGAAGCCAAGGGGAACATACGTGCCAAGTTTCAAGTTTGTAGGCTTTATGGTTCTGGAGATTTTGTGATGATGCGTGAGCGGTATTTGGCTTTTATATATCCAATATATATCCAATATCCAAATCTGAAAAGGAGCAAAGTTACAAAAGATTCAGAAATCTATATACTTCAATTTCCTCTGCAAAGAAAAGCAGGATTCATCTTTTAAAAAAATTACAATATCAATATTACAAAGCACCATAAAATATATCAAAGCAGACAAGAATCTGTGGTCCAGGTGACATCTCTGTTCCAATAAAATCCTTTTTATTTCAAGACGGAGCTTTAAAACTTAGCGACGTTTCATTTTCTAGGGAGATTCCCAATGTGGCTTAAGACCCACCGAGGGCTAAAAACTGAGATTTCCTGAACTCAATACAGTAACTATCGAAAATGTCACCGTGGCCCAATAATCATTCACGGCTCTTAAATAAATCATGTTTTATCTCCACCCTCCTATTTGCAAAATAGAGACAATAATAAATCTTAACAATTCTGCGGGGTTGTTATAAAGGATACTTGGAATCTGTCTTTTTTTTTTGGCAAATCTTTAGAAATGTTATATGTATAATGTTATCTTCATGGCAAGGGTATAAATAAAAAGGATGTGATATATCAGTGGCCAGAGTGGTTCTAAAATACATTATAATCTTGCCCTGCCTTAGCTTATGACCCAAGATCAAACAGTGCTTGTCCACTGAGTAGCTAGCATTTTAATTTTCTATTAGCTGGGTTAAAAGGTCATTAATCTTTGAAAAAAAGCAGAAGTTGTGTTTCGAGTAGATAACAAGTAACAAAGGCCTATAAAACCCTCATATCAACACAACTGTGCTAATGGCGCACTTGGAGGCTTTGAACGCACTAACCATTTACTTGTTTGCATTACACAGGCCGCTAAATCCTTCACAAAATATTGCCACACTTAAGGAAACAGTTCATTGTGTATTCTGCCCCAATTATGTGTATTAAAAGGAGTAGTTAGGCTGTTTGGGAAAGAAAAAGAAGGGGGGGGAATGAAATTAATGAGGTGTAATCATTGCGTTGCAAAATGAGTTTATTTTCCATTTATTTTAAGGTGGTTTTATACCACTCATTAAGAGACAAATGTTTCAAGTGATTCGGGTGTTATTTAAGTGCTTAAAAGCTGCCGTCAGGTTAAAAGAAACGATTCGGAGAATGAAATTCTCTTTCGGTAACTCATCGAAGGAGGATGAGTTAGCCGTTATCCTTTCAGGTGTGGGAAGCAAATGAGAATCAGTTAGATCACTGGTGGGTGAGGGGGTCAGTCTATCAAGCAATGCGATAGTACACTCATTCCTATAGTAGACATCCCAGCATGATGGAAATAAATAAGTACCATCTATTTAGGTCTTCAGGCTAAGGTCTGCTTGTCAAAATGAGCAGGACAATCTCCAAATAGATCAGGACTGACACACCACCCTTAAAAACAAGTTAAATAACACACATTATCTGCAGGAGAAGGACAACTTAAAACACTGAAGTTAAGAATCTAGCATGGCCTTGGGGTCTCAATGAAAACACAAGGGTGGAGGCACCTCCTCGTGGCAGAAATTCCAAGCTATCTATGCAGATAGATGTAGTGTAAATTCTCACTTTAAAAAGTGCATCGGGGAGGACCTGTTAAAGCTAAAGGTTCATTAAATGGCAAACAGGATCTGAGGCAGTGGTGAAATCCAATTTTTTTTTTACTACCGGTTCTGTGGGCGTGGCTTGGTGGGCGTGGTGTGGCTTGGTGGGCATGGGTTGGTGGGCGTGGCAGGGGAAGGATACTGCAAAATCTCCATTCCCACCCCACTCCAGAGGAAGGATACTGCAAAATCTCCATTCCCACCCCACTCCTGGGGGAAGGATATTGCAAAATCTCCATTCCCTCCCCACTCCTGGGGGAAGGTTACTGCAAAATCCCCATTCCCACCCCACTCCAGGGGAAGGATACTGCTAAATCCCCATTCCCTCCCCACTCCTCGGGAAGGATACTGCAAAATCCCCATTCCCACCCCACTCTGGGGCCAGCCAGAGGTGGTATTTGCCGGTTCTCCAAACTACTAAAAATTTCCGCTACCGGTTCTCCGAACTACTCAAAATTTCTGCTACCGGTTCTCCGAACTACTCAAAATTTCCGCTACCGGTTCTCCAGAACCTGTCAGAACCTGCTGGATTTCACCCCTGATCTGAGGTCCCAGAACATACCCACATACGAGAAAATCTACTTTAGTGTTAATGATGCATTCTCATTTTGAGAGGAAACACCAGGCATTACCTAGACGGAATCACCAAACAAGGTGTAACAACTTAGTCTATTTGGAGGGCTGAGTCCATAAAAACATCATATCATGTTGTTGGTTAAATCAGTGGCCATTGAAAGAAAGGTCCATTAAATTGAGGATCTACTGTATTCTGAATGGAAACTGAATTTAGAAGTGGGGGGGGGAAGAGATCTTCAGTAGAAATCCCCAAGCTTCAAAAAGATTTGGTTTATCAAAGAAGACAGAAATAGACCAGGAAGCCTTTACACTTCTGCCTTTCTGGGGAGGGGTCTATGACAATTCACCACAGCCAACTCATCACGGCCAACTCGCTGCAGGGCAAGAGTTACACCAATGTTAAAGAAATAGTGGAGTAGAATCATTAAAGAAAGGATGCAAAAGGAGGGACAGAATGAAATGTGAATGGCAAAAATTAATATATATAATTACTTATAAAGTAATAAAGATATGATAACAATCTCATAATTTTTTTTAAAAAATTACATTTGATCAGTTTTATGTTGTATGAAAATATAACATTGTGTGTGTGTGTGTCAAAAATTAATATATATATATATATATATATATATTTATTTTAAATAATTAAATAGAATTGTTAAATTGTCCCACAGTAAGTTGTCCCAGAGTGAGTTGGCCATGGTGAATTGACCATGGCAAGTTGGCCGCAGCGAGTTGGCTGTGGCAAGTTGTCCCCCTCTGTTGGGAAGAATGCTCAATCTCAGTGGGAAGGGACAGTCCAGGTGCTGAAAATAATTTGCTAAGAGACTGCAAGTTGCAGTTTTGGGGTTGACCCCCACAACAAAGTGGTTCAAAGATTCCTATACCTTCAAGCAGTTTCCACAGAGTATAAAGTTGTATCTCAGGAATTGTTCTGACTAGAGCTTCAAGAAGAGGCCATGAATCTCCCTAGGCATGCTCAACTATGGATATAGTTGAGTATACTGATTGAAGAGCATATTTGTAGCTCAGAATTGTACCTCAGAACTGAAGAAGCTTCTTGGTTGAGAAGTGAAACGTCTTCAAGCAAAAACAAAGAAAGTCCAGTTGTCTTTTGGAAAAGCACCTTGGGGAAAAATTTGTAGCTTAGGGCTCAATTGTGGGGCCCTTGGTGCTTTATGAGCTTGCTTTCTTGCGGATGTTTCATTACCAAACTAGGTAACACCACCTGGAATCCCTCTTAGGGGGGAGATGGGTGGTTTAGAAATATGATGAAGAAATAATAAATGAACATGAATGGAATGGAATGGAATGGAATGGAATGGAATGGAATGGAATGGAATGGAGTGGAGTGGAGTGGAGTGGAGA
>QLTV01012191.1:746361-759831 GCA_003457575.1 Thermophis baileyi
TTTGTGTTGAATAATTTTACATCATCTGCGAAGAGGACGCAGTTGCTTTTTATATTATCACATATGTCATTTATGTAAAGAATAAAGAGAGTTGGTCCTAAAACGCTGCCTTGGGGAACACCGCTGTTAACAGGAACAGGGTTTGATAGAGCTGTTCCTATTTTGACCACTTGTTTCTATTTGACAGGAATGCCGTTATCCATTTGTGCAGGGGTCCAGAAATGCCATAAGATTTTAGTTTTAGAAGTAGTTTGTCGTGTACCACTGAGTCAAAGGCTTTGCAGAAGTCTATGTAAATTGCGTCTATTGCTTTGCCCTGGTCGAGTTGTGTAGTCCATATGTTTTTACAATGTAGAAGTTATAGATTGAAGGATAAATTTTTCCTGAAACCAAATTGTTTTCTTCTTTTAAGCACTTCAAGATATTTCAGAGGCTGGGCCACCAAGAGACAGTCCATTCCCGAAGCTTCTTGCTCACAGATGAATGTTAATTTGCATTCTTTGAAGTTTTTAATGACAAAAATATAATGATACTGTGCAATTATTCCATTCCTGGATCAGTCTTGTCAACCGTACTTCCACTTATCTTCATACCCAAATACACACTTCACGTTCCTGCTCTCTCCCTCATTTTTTAATCTTAGAACATGTTATAATAGCTATGTTTAGGTACGGGTAGTTCTGGATTTACAAGGACCATTTGAACTTACAATGGCATTAAGAAAAGTGATTAAGAAAAGTGATGTATAAAATTGTAAATAGAAATAAGAATGTTTAAGTTAAAAATAAGAGCCTGAGATATGGAAAATGTAGTACGAAGAAGAAACTTCCAATAGCGACAAGCTGTATTAGTGAAATTATGTGTTGTGTTTTTAATGTGAAAAATAATAAAAAGTATTTTTAAAAAAGAAAAGAAAAGAAAAGTGATTCATGGCCACACTTATGATCACTCCAGATTCCCTATGATCAGGTGATCAACTTGGCAACCAGCATGGATTTATGATGATTACAATGTCCCAGGGGTCATGTGATTGCCATTTGTGATCTTCCCATCAGGCTTCCAACAAGCAAAGTCAAATTTTGATGCGCTTAACATCTGTGTGATTCACTTAACACCTGCAATGATTCTCTTAACAACTGTGGCAAAAAAAAAAAAAGTTTGTAAAATCGAGTGTGACTCACTTAACTCTGCAACAGAAATTCTGTTTCTGGTTGTAAGTCGAAGACTACCTGTAGGTAAAGGAGAGTTGCAGGGAAGATGACCAAGAACTATTTTTCTATGTTCACAAAAACTAGGACTGCAAATAGCAGTTATGAATTGCAGCTACCCAGAGTTTATCTAAGTATAAGGGCAAAGTTCCCGAAGGTAAGAACAATACAGTAATGAAATGGTATAGCTGTGAATGTTGGGGTTTTTAAAGAAGAGGCTGGTACCAATAAAGGAGAATATTTGGAGCTCAGAAATGAAATGAAGGTCCTTGGTGCTCTCTGAACTTGGTTGTTTTCTTACAGACATTTCATTACCAAACTAGGTAATCTCATCAGTGTTGATGATGTACACAGCACTGATGAAGTTACCTAGTTTGGGTAATGAAATGTCTGCAAGAAAACACTAAGCTCAGAGAGCATCAAGGACCTTATAGTTGATGCTCTCCTCTCCTCCTCCTCCTCCTCCGCCTCGCCCGCCAGCCCCTCCCCGCGCTTCCTCCTCCTCCTCCTCCTCCTCCACCACCACCACCCAAACTCTAGTCCCGTCTAGCACTGATGATGTTACATAGTTGGTTAATGAAATGGCTGCAAGAAAACAACCAAGCTCAGAGAGCATCAAGGATCCCTCGGAAGACGCCGGATTTAATTGATTTTCCAGCACAACGCAGACGATTGGACTAGATGATCCTCGAGGTCCCATCGTACTTTATAATTACACGAGTCTACTTCTGCCTCTGATAATCCATGGATTTATGCATCCGATTCAGCCATCTGAAAAACACGGCTGTATTATCCCTGTCTTAATTCCCTGTATGTATGTTAACAATGCTGAGATTTGAATCTTAGAGCCTTTCTTCCTTTCTCATGAATGTAAGGAGGGTGAATTATCCTAAGTGATTTCAGTTTAGTCTAATCAAATGCAAACACAGATTAATGAGCTTCTTCAAATCAAGATCTATGCAATATATTTTCTTTAATTTAAGCTTCTGTGGTCTTATAATATCAAGTGGCTATGATTAAATGCAGTGTGGGTGCACTTCATCAGTGAGCAGACCCTAAATCCCCTGAGTTACCAACATTCTTCCTTCCCCCCTACCCCCCCCAAAAAAGCAGACTTCTATTCTAAAGCCTACCCAAGGGAAAACAACAAGAGCATCTGCCAACCAACTCTCTTTGACTAGCAAAGAGAGAAAAGGCAGAGCACTTAAAAAACAAACCTAAACATCTATCCAGCAGCAATATAAAATGACTTTCCTGCACCTACTTTCTGAGAAAAATAGATTGTCTGACCCAGGGGCTATAGAAAACCAAAGCAGCAAGTTACATAGAATTCTTTTTTAAAAAAATAGGGGGGGGGGAACATTGCTAACAGGGGTGAGTTCTAACTTACCTTGCTGCCGGTTCGCTTCCTCCCTTGCCGCGTAGCCGCACCTTGTGAGCGCGCAGTGCCGAAAAATCTGAAAAAAATTCAAAAAAAAAAAGCCAAAAACAAGATGGCGACACATGCGCAGTTCAGAAACTCGGCTTCTGCACATGCGCAGAAGAAAAAAAAACCGGAAAAAATTCAAAAAAAAAAAACCCAAAAACAAGATGGCGACGCATGCGCAGTGCCGGAAGAAAAAATCCAGAAAAAAGTTCCCCCCCAAAAAAATTCCCCCAAAAAATTCCCCCCAAAATATGGCGGAGTCCATGGACCGGCACCAACAGAACCGGTTCCGTGACGTCACCGTGATGTCACCAGCTGGTCGCTACCGGTTCAGGCGAACCGGTCCAAACCGGGAGGAACCCACCTCTGATTGCTAACCTCTTGGAAACATTCAAAACATATATTTGTGTTCCTAATTGGAACCCAACGAAGAATTGGAGGAAAATAAAAACAGGGTGGACTGCAGACTCCCACAAAAATTATTGGCTGTCATGTTGCCGCTTTGGATAGACTAGAGCCGTCATCCTACTTGGATTTTACTTCAGTTTTTCTGTCCCCAAGTAAGAGAAAGGGAGCAGACATCAAAGACATTGGGGGGGGGTTGAATTCACGAAGAAGAAATGGTGGATTGAAGACAACTCTGGGAAAAGTGGAACTGACAACTTTGGCAGAATGAAGAGCTGGCAAGTAGAGCAGATGATTTGATAATTACTTTCCAGACAAGGAGAAGACAGTTGATTCTTGGTAAGAGAATACAAGATACCGGTCTTTGGTGGGTTTAGAGCTCTGGGAGATGAGGCAATGGCCATCTTGCTCAAACTATGGTAGGCTGCTTTGAAAGTTCAAATACCAATTGGTAAAATCTCATTCAACTTTGATCCAAAGAGGCTATTTTAGGTTTTCCAATAAATACTCAAAGGTCGGCACATCAAAGCAAAACGTATTACAACAGTGACAGACCACTATAAATGTGATTAAAATCAACCTTTAAATCAGTCACGGATTCTCCATTCTTATTCTCATTAGATTCCTCCTCATTAAATGTGATATCTGTTATTTTTAGAAATAAGACATTCTTATTGTCGCTTTCAAGGTGGTTCATGTTGGATTTGGTCAAAGAACCATTAGAAATCGGGCAACCATGTAAAACAGAATAAATCAATTGAATGGTGGTTTTTTTCCCCCTAATTTACAGGAAAAATTAAAGTGTTGTGCTTTATTCTGAGCAACACTAACTAAGCCAAGTTATCAGGAATAATGCTATGAGGAAGGAATTAAATCAAATCTCACCGGCTCAAGGTTGACTCAGCCTTCCATCCTTCTGAGGTGGGTAAAATGAGGACCCAGATTGTTGGGGGCAATATGCTGACTCTGTGAACCGCTTAGAGAGTGCTGTAAAGCACTGTAAAGCGGTATATAAGTCTAAGTGCTATTGCTATTGCTATTAAAACAGGACACAGAATGATATAAGCTCTGTCAATGTTAAGAGCCGAGGTGGCGCAGTGGTTAGAGTGCAGCACTGCAGGCTACTTCAGCTGACTGCTAGCTGCAGTTCGGCGGTTCAAATCTCACCGGCTCCAGGTTGACTCAGCCTTCCATCCTTCTGAGGTGGGTAAAATGAGGACCCAGATTGTTGGGGGGCAATATGCTGACTCCGTGAACCGCTTAGAGAGGGCTGTAAAGCACTGTAAAGCGGTATATATGTCTAAGTGCTATTGCTATAATGAAGTATAGACCAAGAAATAATCAGGGGAATAAATACTGGGGAATAATTTCAAATATTGTTCCAGCAATTAGCCAAGTTGAGTGCAATATTTTTTTTTCCCCTCTTGGAGTCATGCCCAAGTCTCAGCTGCAATTTATCCATAAAATATAGAGAGCTTTATTTGGAAGGGAATTTCTAGTGTTCAATCAGACTTTTATTTCCAAGGAGAGACTGCTTTGGGACCTTTAAGAGTTCATTACTATGGCAAATGGTTGTCTGAGTTTGCGTCCTTCCAATAGCATCAATCCCAACAATTGAAAGGTAGATTAGGTCTCCTCTCTATAATGACGTAGAAGAACTTCACATAGTAATAAATAATCCTGTTCTGAAGAACGGGACCTTCTTTGTCAGCCTTGGATAGTCATTCCAAATTTCTAGTCTTAAGGGGTGTTGGCTGATCTTCAGAAGAGGAATCAGCTAGGAACCGAATGCACAGTGCAAAACACGGTAATTCAGTAGAAGGAAACACACTTTGGATGCCGAAGGTTCCAGATTCTTGGCATCACCAAGGGGTGATATGAAAGACACCCCCCCCCATCTCAGTCTCCAAAAAATCCTCACCCATATTGACCCAGATGAACTAACAGGTGGAATCAATGTCTGGGTTTGTAAAACATGCTAAGCCGTGCTCCTTGTTTCCTTGCACGGTGGGAAGTCTGTAAGTTTCCAAATCATGGTTTATGGTTTCGAATATCGTATGAACCAGTGGTGGGATTCAAAAATTTTTACTACCGGTTCTGTGGCCGTGGCTTGGTGGCCGTGGCTTGATGGTCATGTGATGGGGTGGGCGTGGCCATGGTGGGTGTGGGTGTGGCCATGGTGTGTGACAGGCAGCACTTGGCCTCTTGCACCCCCCTGAGAGCAAAAATTGGCTGCGGGGGAGATGCACCGCACCCCCCCCGCGCACCCCATTTTGGGCCTAGGAGGCCTCCCTGAAGCCTCCTGGGAAGCGAAAACGGGCCTAGGAGGCCTCCCTGAAGCCTCCTGGGAAGCGAAAACGGGTCGTGGGGGTGGGACGCTGCCCCCCGTGCCGCCCCTCCCCCCACACCCCCTGCGCTTAGGAGGCCTCCCTGCACTTACCTGGGAGCCAAAATGGAGCGTGTGGGGACTCCTGGAAGGGGCAGGACAGGAAGGGGCGGGGCTAGCCAGAAATTTAACTACCGGTTTGCCCGAACCGGCCCGAACCAGCTGAATCCCACCACTGTGAACCCATCCAAATATTCAGTAAATCATTGAATCATCCATACGTCTTAAAGTCTCCAAAGTACAGAAACTCAGAATAACAGAGTTGGAAGGGACCTTGGAGGTCTTCTAGTCCAACCCCCTGCTCAAGCCGGAAACCCTATATTATTTCAGACAAATGTTTGTCCAAACTTTTCTTAAAAACCTCCAGTGTTGGACCACCCACAACTTCTGAAGGCAACTCAAGGCCGTGTCAGCCCTGGAGGCCATCTTTAAATTTGGATCTTCAGGGCTGCCACATGCCGTGGATGGGCAAGCTGTGGGAATGGGAGGGGGTGTGTGGATGGAGACAGGGTGGGATGTATAACCATAACAACATTTTTCCCCTTGGGAGTCAAGGACATTCAGACTGCACCTGGGGAGGCGTGACTGGGAGTCAACTACAGATGGGACAGGGACCTGATTGGACCATGTGATGCCCATGTTGATGCAGGGGGAAAGAACTTTGACTTTACTTTGGGTGGGGAAAACCCGGGGGGCTTTCAGATTCGGGTTTTCCCCCAGATGTGCCCATTATGGCATCTCTAATAAATTCAAGCTTTGAGGAAAATGCCTGCTTTGGAGTTTTGATTCTGTTGGGGGTGTTACTTGGAACCCTGGCAGGCCGCTTTTAAAGTTCGGTCTTCATATTCTCCAGTTATTTCCATACATCAGAGAGCTAAAAACCTGAGGCATGTTATAACCGTTGGATTAAATGCACCCTACTCACTATTCCATTCCACATCGCCTTATGGATCACTGTACTTCCAAGTCAATAGGCAGAAACATTTAACTCTGCAACACGTTTCTAGGAATGGGGGGGGGAGGCTTCCCTTAAAGTGCTGAATCCAAATTGGATGATCTTTATTGAAGGAGATTAATGCATTGCAGAAAAGAAGATTAATTCAGGCAAACAAAGAATTTCTTCTGCTTTGTCAATAAATCCCCATAGCTTATTCACAACTGCACTCAAGAGAGACACAAAGTAAGTGGAAGAAGGAGCTGTCTTACGGCTTTGATGTTACAAAGATGGCCATTGTCAGGGCCGGCAGGAGGGAAAGAGGTAGTAGGGTGATTAAATTAAAAATGGCTGACCAATTATTAGCAAATTGAGCAGAAGAGATGTAATAAGCAAGATTTCTGCGTCCCAAGAAGAAATGAAATGTTATTTAAAAGATATTAGAACATTTCTGGTAAAATCGTGTCAGGAGTACTGTATTCAGTTCCCACTGCTGAGTGGTTTTACAGTTTTTATAGTTTGAGAGCTTTTATTGTTCTTGTAAGCTGCCCAGAGATGTGTTGTAAGATGAGTGGTGATACAAATCTGTTGTATAAATAAAATAAACTTGAAGCAGTAGGAAGCGTTCACATGTAAATGTACATCTAATGGAAGCTGGATTTAAGCCAGTATTATTGGATTAAAGACAGTTCGGATAAGATAGAAGGGTACGAGTTTATTTTATTTACATGTTGACCCCAAATTCTGGCACCATAATTGAGACCAGAACTTTGTTGTTAAGTGGCAAGGTTATCAATTGAGTAATTCATTTTATGACTTCTTTTGTTGTGGTCCTTAAGTAAGTCACATAGATTAAGTGAATTCAGATTCCCCCATTGACTTTGCTTGTCAGAAACCCCCTGGAAAGAATCACATGACACACACCTCCCCCCTCCCCCCCCACAGGAAAATGCAACCATTGTAAGTACATGCCGGTGGCCAAATACCTGAATTTTGATTGTGTTACTATGGGGATGTTGTATTGGTCATAAATGTGAATACCAGTCACAAAACACTTTTCTTAAAGCTGTCATAACTTCAAAGGGTCATTAAACAAAGGGTCGTAAGTCAAGTACTGCCTGGACTTTCCCTCACAATTATTTTGGAACAGTAACTCTCTGGCATAGCATTAAAAAGTAAAATATGGATCTCAAATCATCTCAAATAATGTGTCCTTCACTATGACAACATAAGCACACCACAAGATGGTTTAGTACAATGTGTAAAATCGGCCGCCATAAGTAGAAGCTATCTTTACAGGACTCCATTCAAACAAATGTTTTCTTCAATCATAAGGGGTCAGTTGGGTTGGAGTCCAAAGCTTAGACCCATCTCATATATTCATGAGACTCCATTCCTTTTTCTTCTAGCCTAACCTCTTTAAATCTTGATTGAGAAGGTCTAAAAGGGATTGGAACCCATGTCCATTCCAATTTAAGTCCAATCTTTGCCATGGCCAAGAACTCTGAGAGAAACTTAGAAGCTATGATTAAGCAAAAGCATGGAATCCATATTTAAATGTCTACAATTGCAATTGTCTTACCTACTGGTCAATAAGAGAAAAAAAGACATGCTAGTGACAAAACCAGGGGTGGGTTCTAACTTACCTCGCCGCCAGTTCGCTTCCTCCCATGTTGCGTGGCTGCACGTGCATTGCACGCCGCATGGCTGCGCCACGCATGCACATGCACAGTGCCAAAAACTCGGCTTCTGCGCATGCGCAGAAGCAAAACCTAGAAAAAAATAGCAAAAAAAAAAAAAACCACCAAAAAAAAGATGGCGACGTCTACGGACCGGCACCAACAAAACCGGCTCCGTGACGTCACCACCGGTTTACTACTGGTTCTATAGAACCGGTGCGAACCGGGAGGAACCCACCTCTGGACAAAACGTTTGGGCCAGAACATATTTAATCACAGAAGTCCATCTGGCCTCATTCCCAATCATGAAATATAATTAACAATAAGGGTTCCCCCCCCCTTATATATGCAGCCTGTCATTTAATAACAATCAGATTCTTTGTGTTTTAAGTTACAAGAGCAAGATAAAAATAAATAAATAAACTGAATTCAGCATGATGGGATTAGCCACTAGATGTCAGCAAAACAAACGAAGTATTTTAGATTCCTGCAAGACACATTTTTTTAAACTTAAAAAAGAAAAGAAAAGAATATCTCATCAGTTTGTATGCAGCACAGAGAACTACCTCTGAACATATGGACATAAAATTCAAGAATTTTTGTGGTGCTTTCTTTATAATCAGAAAAATTAAATTCATGTCATGATTAGAGCGTAGTTATTGGTTTGGTTTTTTTTTAAAAAAATAGATACTAGTAAAATGCTAACCAAAGCAATTTGCCATATTCATATAGCAAAATGCGTGCATAATTTTATGCAGTGAAAAGTGTGAGGCACGATCTTTTATTGGTCAATAGTTCATTTCATTACAACTGGGGTCATCAGAGACTGACAGGCCAATCAATGGAGTTGTCAATATGTGGCTTTCAGCTTAGAAATATAAAACCATCAAAAATATAAGTGATCGAATATAAGTGATCGAGTATTTTTATGCAACAACAACAAAAGGACCTTGGAAGGGCAATTGGTGGAAGCAAAATCTAAAGTTAAAAGAAGACGGAAATTTAAAAACATTTTCAGTATCGGTAAGAGGTTTAAAAAACAAAAACAGCCAAGTTTCCTTTGTAATGACTCGCAATTGACTCACTATAGAGCTGAATTGCATTGTGCATTATTATTTTTTTCTGGCTCATGAAATAATTTCCTGTAAACTTCCAGCCTTTTTTTTCCCATGGATTTTAAACCTTTGCAATGGCTTACATTATTTATGAAACAAAAACTCACAGATCACACAGCAATGGTTGGAAGACAATTGGATTTGCAAATTGCCTGAATTTATTAGAATGCGGTACTGCCTGAAACTTCAGATTTGACAAAGAATGTTAATAATAATAATGCTAATAAAATGTTAATTCTGGACTATTTCTGAGTTGAAAAGGGCAATCGGAGCAAGGAAGGACGAGGTTCTACAGTTCTATATAACCCAATTCAAATCAAGAGGTATGGTTTCATCCGAGGTTTAAACAGCAGAACCCCAAATATGATTATCCATATTTAAATCTTCTGAAAAATTGTTATTGGATTAATTATATAGAAAACCCATACTTACAATATATCTTGCTGCCCTTAATGCTTTCAATAGGTAATTTAAGACAATAAAATATTAAGAAACAGAAACAATTTAAAAAAAAAAATACAGCAAGCCTAAAGCAAAAGGGACAATACAATAGGCTAAAGTCATTGTTTTAAGAAAGCCAAATTGTTATCGGTCAATACAACAAAATCAAATTGCCCTGAGAAATGGCCTTTGTTTAGCTACCAGGCTCATATCATCAATATGGCCCTTTCTTTGTTAGTGACTAGATTTGTCCACTGCATTGAGTAACTGTTTGCTTGATCATTGTTTATTCAATATACAACAATTGGCGGGGTTCATGTATAACACTTGTTGGTTCACACAGTAATAAAGAGGTTCAAGTTTTTTCCCAAACAGTTGGAAGGTGGTGAACATGCTTAATATTCTTTCCTCCTCCTATTTTCCTCACAACAACCCTGTGAAGTGAGTTGGGCTGAGAGTGAGTGACTGGATCAAAAATCACCCAGTCAGTGTTCATTCTTAAGGCAGAATTAGAACTCACTGTCTCCTGCTGGTTGGCTGAAAGTCAGCCACTCGATTTTCATGCCTAAGGCGGGACGAGAATTCATCGTCTCCTAGCTTCTAGCCTGTTGCCTTCACCACTAGACCAAACTGCCTCTAATTTGCAGGAGCTGGCTACCCTGTCTTCTAAACAAAAAAGATAAGCAACCTTTTTTTTGCATCAAAAGAACATGAGAATGGAAGTGAGATTCTATTTGGTTTGAACTGCCTACATATTACATTTCCCATTTGAAAATAGAAATACTCGCTGGATTTCTTGAACTGTTTTGTTATATGTAAACTATGGCTGATGGTTGAGCATTGTTAGACTTGTTTAACAAAATTCATACAACATGCTAACATCTAAATTAAATTACTAAGCTCTGTCATGTTTGATTATATTGGTCACAGTTCAGGTGTTTACAAACTCCAGCTTCTATATATACTAGTGATGATACTATGACTACTATGATAATGATGAGGAATAATGAGTGGTCCGGTAGTGGTCCATCATCTATTGTGATGCTGAAAATGATGCTGAAAATTATGACAGTTTTAGCATCTCAGGAACCACGGTGACATTAATGAACCACATGGAGCCATATGGTTGGTGGTCCATAGGGACTTCAGATCATGGTATCTTTAGGGCTAAAATGATAGGAATTAGTACCGCTTTCATAATATTTAACAATTTGACAGAGCAATCCTATCTAGATTCACACCAAGCAGAGAGGTGTTCATGGCAGGGTGACAGCTGCATTTCTAAGGGGTTTTGATATGCTGTCAGTAATTGAAGGAAAAACAGACATATTCTAAAATATCCTTTTACCCTGCTATCATGATAAATTGCAGCCAGGGGAAAAAAACAGAAATATATTAGGATCCCAACTTTTTGCCTGGCTGAAATCATAGCAAAGAGATATGGCTGCAGTACTGCTCATGGAACCAAATTATGCGGTCTATTATATTTATTTCGGGAAGAGGAAAGAGAAAGAATAGGATGTAAGCAACCTGCTTGGCATTTTCTCCCTTTGACTTCAGAACTTCTGTTGAAGAATCTCTTGGACTATTAAGACAATGGACGCCAAGATAGGAGTCCAAAGCAGTTTCCTTCAATCCCTTATTTTCTCCCTCCCCTCTCAATTAGGAGAAAGTTTTCCAACAACTGTAAAAGGAGATGGAACACACCATGTGCTTTTCTAAAATGGAACCAAAGACAGCCAAACTTTCTAATTTCACTCTCCGAGCATAAAAAAGACCCAGACATCTGCTTCATGTTTTTGTATTTGTTCTAGCATTATGGCTATTAATATTTGCTATGCATCATACACCGTGGAGTCAAGAATAAAGTTTGGGCTTGGGGAATCTAAATTACTTTTGTACACTGATGACATTTTGTTCGCTGAACAAATTTCTTCCCTCAATTTATCCACTCAGTCTTTTAACAGATCAGTTTGGCAGCATCCTTGGATATGAAATTAATTGGCCCATGACAGCATCGTTCCCCATTTCACAGGGTGACTGGCATTTCTATCTTGTTTTGTCTCTGAGATTGGCTCAGATAAAATTAAATATCCAGCAATACAGTTAACCCCTAGGTTGAACGGTTTGGTTCATAAAAATACCCCAAACTGTGAACTTCTAATGATTTCCATCATATTGAACAAAAGGAAATTGCATTTATCATTACCTAGGAAAGTTAATCTAGGGGGAGAGAAAGGTCTAATGAAATGGGGTTGTGTTATTGCACCCCTTTGTTTCTCCAAATATCAGGGACCATCAGACTTAATCAACATTTGGCCAGTCTTGGTTGATGGTTGAGTTGAGTTCTTGGATTCCAACTTACAGCATTCACAGCTGGGTGTGTTCAACAGTCAGAGATAATGGAAGCTGTAATTTATCAGTAATCGAAGGATGGTCAAGAATAGATTTTACAGCATTTGTTATTCATGAAATCTTGTAGCACACATAGAACAAATGAAATACTGTACATATGTTGTCCCGGTGCATACATCACACATTATCTTGGTTTTGCTGTACAGTAGTTCATTCAATAAACCACAACAGTCTCAAATCGCCCCATACCAACCCATAAACAAACTGCCCAATACCAATCCATAATTCCTAATGATTTAAAAATGGCAGGGTTCATACTGCATGCTAAGCTAAGAACAAGCAAATTGTATTATGCTTCATGTGGTGGGTGAAACTGAACTCTTAAGATTTTTATTTACTTAGAACCTTTATAAGTAGCCACCCAACTCAATTATTATGAGACTGGGTGTCATGCTGTAAGAAAATCATCAACAATTGATGTAAAGCACAATGGCAAGCAACACCTGGTGTGTTGCTTTCTCATCCTCCTGATAATTCCCAGCATTGCTTAAGTTACTTTCTTTGTTTTAGCAGAGAAAACTCAATACGATGGGGACAGGAGGAAGTTTGTTTCCTTTCAAGTTGGTCTAATATGTTAGTTGACATAGACATGGCTGACCTTGAAAGGCTTCATAAACAATGGGTCAGAAATTTAAACTTGCCCAGAAGAGTTTAAAATCACCCGTTTCCATTCAGTATCTGTTCTTCTGTTTTTCTGAACATCAAGCAGTTATTCCTTTGAGTTCTAAGAGATATTTCCCCCTCCCTCTCATATTGCTCAGCACAGAGATGGCAGCTTCATTACATATGCTTCTTCTCTTTTCTCTTTGTTTGACACACTATGCAGCCAAAGCTTAGAAGATCTAGCTTTAGCATCTATTCATACAAGAATCCAGTGTTACTGATGAGAGATATAGGTGCTGTGTGGGATTCAGCTCTTGAAAAGGAAGACATATCTGCTCGCAATAAAATTCCTTATTCCAGTAGACTTGAAATTTTAGGCCTGGATCACCTTGAACTACGCCGTCTACGTTCCGACCTAAGCTTAGTACACAAGATCATCTACCTTAACGTCCTACCTGTTAACGACTACTTTAATTTCAACCGCAATAACACTAGGGCTATCAATAGATTCAAACTAAATGTAATCTGCTCTAATTTTGATTGCAGAAAATACGACTTCTGCAATAGAGTAGTAAATGTCTGGAATACTTTACCTGATCCTGTTGTTAGTTTCTCTAACCTCCATACCTTTTACCTTAAACTGTCTACCGTGGACCTTACACGTTTCTTAAGAGGTCCCTAAGGGGGCGTGCATAAGTGCACCAGCGTGCCTACCGTCCCTGTCCTACTGTACCCATTTGTATGTACTCATTTTATGTGTTTATGGCTATGTTTTGCTTCTTTATATCCATTTATTTGTGCCATTTTTTCATGTGTCCTGTTTCCTTGCACTTGTTGACAAATCAATAAATAACTAAA
>QLTV01012191.1:784817-796205 GCA_003457575.1 Thermophis baileyi
CCAGAGATGCCATAAGATTTTAGTTTCAGAAGTAGTTTGTCGTGTACCACTGAATCAAAGGCTTTACAAAAGTCTATGTAAATTGCGTCTATTGCTTTACCCTGATCGAGTTGTGTAGTCCATATGTTTTTGCAGTGTAGGAGTTGCAGATTACAGGATAATTTTTTCCTGAAACCAAATTGTTTGTTAGAAAGTAGGTTGTTAGTTTCTAGGTGGAGGGTAATGGATTGGTTTATGATTGATTCCATGACTTTGCAGGTGACGCAACATAATGAGATTGGTCTGTAATTTTCGACGTTTTCTTCTGTGTATCACAGATAGTCAAGGAATTGCAAGGAAAGGATTAAGCCAGCATTACCTTATTTCTCACAGGGCCACTAAAACAAGCGAGGTGACCAGCTGTGATACAGGCAGTAAAAAAAGAAAGGGTGGAAGGAACATCTCTACAGATGGCTGTCAGAAGCTACAGTCGCTTAGAGGCTTCCAATCATGCTCAAACATCTTATGGAAGTTGGCTCATAAAAGGAAGAGAGGTAAACAATGCATAGGCGGTAAAGTCCTGAAATAGGCTGAACATGAAGAACATCTGGTGTACAAAATAAAGGGAAGCAAATGTTAATTCTCAGACAAAAAAGTTGAAAAGGGAACAATTAGGATAAGAGAGGAAGTGTCCAAAGGCCATTATGGTACAACAATGAAGGGGGGGGGGGAAGAAGACAAGACTCAAGAGAAGAACATGTGCTCCAACACTGAATCCCAGTT
Source organism: Thermophis baileyi (assembly GCA_003457575.1). Lineage (NCBI taxonomy): Eukaryota > Metazoa > Chordata > Lepidosauria > Squamata > Dipsadidae > Thermophis > Thermophis baileyi. Next base: position 785,580 of record QLTV01012191.1, read on the forward strand.
TGAGGGAAATGGCAGAACTTAATCACCTTGAGAACCTGAGCTAAATCAATCTTTCTCAACCTTGGCAAATTTCAGATGAAAGGACTTCAATTCCTAGAATGTTCAGTTGTGGCCATGTTGGCTTTGGAAGTCTGGGAGATGAAGTCCACTTATCTGGAAGATGCCTTCCCATGGAGCTTGGCTAGATGGACAATAGTTATCAGGTGATAAGCACCTACAGATGTTGTGGGCCATATTTGAAGTGCCAGGGGCCATCTCAGCCTACCAACATTCCAGGAGACCATAGAAGGCTATTAAGGGATACCTACCAGGAGAGGACCAGAATGTTTTTTTATTCAATTTTTTTTATGGGTTTTAAGAACAGGAATGGGAGCAGAAGCTTTTGGGAATTATAAATGGATTATAATCCATTTTGAAAATATTAAAGAAAATAAAACTTTGAATATGTTGCCAAAATTAAGTGCTATAGGCTCAGGGTACAAGGCTGAAAATAGGGCACTGACAATTAATATGTCCATGGATTCTGAACTACCTAATCTAAGTACAAGCAATTCTTTTTCATCCTAATGTTTTCAGTTGCAGAATTTTGAACTGACCAGAGAAAACAGGACAAGGCAATTATAGATTTTATTTTTCTAATTCATTATGGTGTATTATACAGTATTATTTTCTACCTAGTAAATATATGTTATTGCTTCACTGGAACAAAGTTATTTAATCAATCTTGAGGCAAACAAAATGCATTAAAGTTTCCTAAAGGTTTCCTTCAGGCTTTCAGGATGCAGGCAAGGAGCAATTAAAAACAGGATAAATTGAAATATTTCTCTCCGAGTTATTGAAGCTTTTCCTGAGTGGTATCATTCAGGAAGTAAGTTACCTGCAATGATTTACAACTTTGCTCTTTGGCCCAGTCTACAAAGTGCACTACAGTGCCCAACAATGGTAAAGCAGGCTGTGAAGTCATGTAAACTCAGCGCTATGAATGGCCCCGTTGAATATCTGCCAGGAAATGAGCACAGCGTGGTTCAAAGGGCAACCTGCCAGATCATCCGTTCAGCTGCACCGGTGAAAGAATCGGAGGAAGAAACTTCTCAAGAATAGGAGAGTTTGCCAAAAGTTGGAGGAACTCAAAATAAAGCATCTGCAATGGTTGTGGGAACTGGGTATCTCTACTCTAAAGAAGAGAAAGACTAGGGGTGACATGATAGCAATCTTCCAGTGCTTATTTATTTATTTGTTTGTTTGTCAAACATGTACAAGGTAGCAGGTATAAACATAAACATAAACATAAACATAAACATAAACATAAACATAAACATAAACATAAACATAAACATAAACATAAACATAAACATAAACATAAACATAAACATAAACATAAACATAAACATAAACATAAACATAAACATAAACATAAACATAAACGTAAACGTAAACATAAACATAAACATAAACATAAACATAAACATAAAGGAAGTACAGATAAATGGGGTCAGTAAGACAGGGACGGTAGGCACGCTGGTGCGCTTATGCACGCCCCCTTTATGGACCTCTAAGGAATGGGGTGAGGTCCACGGTAGAGAGTCTGAGGTTGAAGCTGTGAGGGTTTGAGGATGTAACAACGGAGTCGGGTAGAACATTCCAGGCGTTGACCACTCTGTTGCCGAAGTTGTATTTTCTGCAATCGAGTTTGGAGCGGTTTACCTTGAGTTTGTATCGATTGTTTGCCCGTGTATTATTGTGGTTGAAGCTGAAGAAGTCGTTGACAGGTGAAACGTTGTAGCAGACAATTTTGTGTACTGTGCTTAGATCGGACCGCAGGCAGCGCAGTTCCAGATTGTCCGAGCCCAGAATTTCAAGCCTGGTGGCATAAGGGATTTTATTGTGAGTAGAGGAGTGGAGTACTCTTCTCGTGAAATACCTCTGGACCCGCTCAATCCTGTTAATGTCCGATATACAGTGTGGATTCCAGGCAGATGAGCTGTATTCAAGAATTGGTCGGGCAAAGGTTTTGTATGCCCTAGTTAGCCCCTACTTCAGGGGCTGTCCCAGAGAAGAAGAGGTCCACCTATTCTGCAAAGCACCTGAGACCAGGACAAGAAATAATGGATGGAAACTTATCAAAGAGAGATCCAACTTAGAACTAAGGAGCAATTTCCTGACAGAATAATTAATCAATGGAATGGCTTGCCTCCAGAAGTTGTGGGTACTCCAACACTGGAAGTTTTTAAGAAGAGATTGGACAGCCATGTGTCTAGCATGGTATAGGTTCTCCTGCTTGAGCAGGGGTTTGGACTAGAAGACTCAAAAAGCTGTGATTTGATGTTAATGATCTATTCTATTGCAACAGAGAGAGTCGGAAGTCAATGCTTCTTTTTCTTTTCTTTTCCCTACCTTTCCTCACTTCTCTCTCCCCCTTCCCCTCCCCTTTCACTGCTCTTTTATTTACTTTTGTATTTTGCATTTTATAATACTTCAGAACCTAATAAAAAATGTTTGGGGGAAAAATTATAATCAAGATAGCCAGGAAAAGGGTCCAAATACCAATCTGTAGCATGAGGTTGCAACAATAGTAACTAATTACTAATTACTACTAAGGACATCTTTTGAAATATTTAATATGCAATGTTATATTTGGAGGCTGGAAGGCTAAGCGAGTATAACATTATGATGTCACATAAGGAAAGGAGGCACTTTCTCTTTTTCAGAAAACTTAACTGACCCTAAAATTATTTGAAAAATGACGTGACCTTATTTCTTTGCTTTTAAGTCATAATGGGAAGACAGAACTGCATAATGGTTTAGACTTATTAGACTTTTTGGCTAATATGTAATCAGGCTAGGCACCCCTTACTCTATTAATCTAGGCTACTTGGCCTAACACGTTTCTACAATGATTTTTTCTACAGTGATTATATAATTATCGTTCTACTACAGCCATAGGCTTTAAAAACACCAGTCTCACTGGGGCTTCCTTTTCAACTTCGATCAAAATGTGTGCCCCAATCCCAAAGTATTCTCATCTCCAGCCAATTCTTCCTGTGACAATTTATTATGTCAAAGCCAGAAGGAAGTTTGGCGCTCAAATTTTGTTGGGACACTTGCAAACTTCAGAATGAAAAGTTCCTTATCACCTTGTCAGTTTATCTACAACTGTGACCATAAAAGACATGCAATTAGTCCTTTACTTACAAATGTTCGTTTAGCAACTATTCAAAGTTACGGTATTGAAAGTCGTGTTTAATGACCGGCCCTCATACTTATGACAGTTGCAACATCCCCAGGGTCATGTGATCAAAATTCAGGCACTTGGCAATGGACATGTATTTATAACAGCTGCAGTGTCTCAAGGTCACTTGGTCACCCTTTGAAACCTTCCTAGTGATTTCCCACAAGCAGAGTCAATGGGAGAAGCAGGATTCGCTTAACAACTGTGGCAAAAATAGGTTGTAAAAATCAGGTCTGACTTACTTAAAAACCACCTTGCTTAGCAATGAAAATTCTGGTCCCAATGGCTGTAAAATGAGGACCAGAAATAGAGATACAGGAATAAAGGTAGTTCAAAGCCCCCACAATTATGACATTGAATACAAAACAACAAATGCATATACTGTATTTAAATTTAAATTCAGGGTGCTTCAGCTATATAAAACGCACCTTGATTTTTAAAGTGTGAAAATTCTCTGTTTTATTTCCATTAATGGCCAATTTTCCCTCTGCTGCTTCTATATACCCAGGCATGGAGGTTACAAAGAGTAGCACACAGTATTTCTTTCTACTTTCGGTTAACAATAATGACTTCTACTTAGAACGGCTTATTGTCAATGTCATTTCATTTGTTGACTCCTTTCCCAACCTCTCTTGAAAACTTTCCAGAATGCTTCGTGGGGAAAGGTATTATTCACTGCTTGCTCTATGCAACGCACCAACAATAACTTGATTAGCTTGGTTATTTGATGGGCTTAACAGGAACACAGCAAATAAATGAAGCATCAGCTTTCGGCATCTGTGCTTGTGAAGTGCTTGGTGATTGGACTAATTATCAAGGTGAATACCATTTCTCAACAATGGTGTTGTCAAGGCAGGGGAAAACGTGTAATAGAATAATTGCTCTGGCAAATGAACGGTGGCACGCTATAACAATTGTTGTTCTTATTGCACTGGCCAGGGAGGCATTTCAGCAGAATTGGTATAGGTGCTTCTTTTTATTCCCTTTATACCTTTATACCAGGGGTGTCAAACTCAAGGCCCGGGGGCCGAATCTGGCCCACAGGGTGCTTAGATCTGGCCCACGGGGCCGCCCTGAAAACAGCGAAGGACCGGCCCGCAGTGCCTCTGCCAGTGAAAACAGAGTTTGGAAGGGCCACGCGCGACCCTCCCGAGCGCCGTTTTCAGCTGCGACGGCCTCCTGCAACTCTGTCAGAAAAAATGGAGCTCAGGAGAGCCACGCATGGCCCTCCTGAGCTCCATTTTTGCTAGCAGAGTGCTTGGACCACCACAGACGCCCCCGACACGAGTGACATCGAGCTGACCATGCCCACCCTGGCCACGCCCCCCCCAGCCCCCCGAGGTCAAACACAACCCTGATGCGGCCCTCAATGAAATCGAGTTTGACACCCCTGCTTTATACCTTTCCTATTACTTTCTTTACCTTTACATGGTAAGCCTTCCCATCACACAGGGTAGTAGCCTTCAGTTAGAAGATCTGGAAGGAACAGAGAATGACAGCAACGGGTTGGGAGATAGAGGTCCTTCTGACATGCACCTTGTTGTTCTCAGATTTGGTGAAGGGTGCTGCTCTGAATCCTATATGAATACTTGCTGAACCTTGCTGAAAACTCAACTGGCATTATCCCAAAATAGAGAGGGGCATCATTTTATTGTCAGCCTTCAACAGCATGTAATGGGCTGACACAGCAAAATGGCTTGGCTGGAACCCATACCTGGAAACTACCAGATGCAGTTCAGAGCTTCTGAAATGGGAACTTGGAAGACGAAGCTTAAAAGATGACAGGTAGAGAAGAGGTATAGCCCAAGTACCCGAACCTTGCTGACTCATAAATAAATACTTTCCCGTGTGCCAAGAACAGTGTTAGGGTGTTAGATGCTGCTGGCAGTTCAGTAGACATCTTTCTAGCTGGAACAGAAAGAACTCCAGTGAAGAACAATGAAATAATTTTATTTACAAAATTTATAATCTTTCTATTAATATGTTCTCTGGGCATCATCCTCTCAAGGAAAACCAACTCCATAAAGGAATGGAACACCAAGTCCACAACCATCTGCTTTGAACAAGAGGAGAAACAACAAACAGAAGAAAGGTGAGGAAATGCGACAAAGTCACCCTAAGTAAAAGTTTAAGTTTCTAACACAGGGGTGTCAAACTCGCGGGATGTGGGCCGGATGCGTCACGTGCTGGCCACGCCCACCCCAGTTTAGCAAAGGGGGGGGAAGTTGCGATACGTCATGTGACGACAGTGTGACGCCGCGAGTTTGACACCTCTGTTCTAAACACTAAAAAGGCCAATAATTCTTTGATGCCTTGAAAATTATTGTTGAAGCAATACTAAAAAGTTAACTTGGGAGAAAATGCTCTAAAAATGCCAAGGCTCTCTGGAAAAGGAATAACATGGACCACAGTGGTTCTTTTTCTAAAGATGGAATTGGGTTAAATAAGAGCTTTAAGTACATTTGAGGTTAGGTTGACTTTCGTTTCTGTGGAAAAGTAACATGGGATGTTATTTACCAGATGATAGTACAGCATATAAAATGCATCGTAAAATGAAAGAACGTTGCATTTTCTAAACAGTTTACTACTCCAACACATAACCTGCCGGACACCCCCTTACGCAGTCACAAAACTATAACCCATCGTCACACAAGAAATCGGACCATGGCTCATTAACAACAGCCAGCCACTCAAACTATCAAACAAGCCTAAACCAGACCATGACTCAGATGCACCCAGATAAACAACTCTAATCCTAATCTGCATCACACAGACGGTACTTAACTACAGCCCAGCAACAACAGCCAACCAATCAAACAGTCCGAAATCAGACCATGACTCAGAAATATCTGAACAAGCAACATTCAGACTAACTTGCATCTCATAAAAAGGTATTTATACACCTGTGTTCTGACAGACGAGCACAACTCAAAATGTACTGACGATTTCTCCTCGAACGGTGACGAAACGCTTGTCACCAAATTGCCAAACTCGGAGCTCAAACCAACAGCCTAACATAACCTGCCATTGGACCCTACAAATGGATACTGCAGGATGAGATTGGACTGACAATATGTATGCATACACCATTAATACAAACCAGAGACCAAAGCATGAAGACACCAAGCAAAAAAAACATATTGATCAGGAAAAGAATAGAAGTTCTTCTGACATAATTTCCACTTTTAATGAACAGCTCTTTCTTTCTGCATAATTAGATAAATGCCAATCTATACTAAATACATCTCAGGATTTACTTCTGATTCGACAGATACACAATGGTCTAGTTGGGAGAGAATTGCTGGGAGAATTGTGTGCATGAATATTCAAGACGAAAATCATTTAGATCCTGATTTAAGCATGTTTAGCAAACCTAGAGAAATCAGTGGGATTTGATTGTCCCAGAATCCCAAACTGTAGTAACTTCAATGGATCTAGTGTAAGCATGGTTCCTCTAGAGTAAACTCTATGTATTTAACTATTGTTATTAAGTGCCATATTACTGCATACATTAACATCCTATTAATATCCTATTTTTTCTATATTAATGCCGTCCCCTTTCTTAAACCAGTTTTCACGATACCTTTAAGTCCTGTGCTGTGCATCTGCATAAAACAAATCACTGTACCATTCTTTAATCATCAACCTTTTATTTCATTGTGCTATATTCATATCACTGCCTTTCTTTCCATGGCCTACCCTGTTGAAGCACTTCATTTCAAAAGCTTGCTAACTGAGAAACCAACACAATCATTGGTTTCATTCCAAAATATTTATCCTACTAAGTTTCTTTCAAGTGTTCCAGATGAATTAAAATTTAATGATTAGAAGCAACTCTAGGTACACAATTAGTCTTACGTGTTTGCCCAAATAGCAAAGTCATTTGGGCACTAAAATTTAAACTAATCCATATGCAGCTGAACAAATAAGCACAACAAACATGATTAATTTAATTGAGAATGAGAACGAGGCTTTGCCAGCTGTTTCATAATACTATTGATTTGGTTAATATTGTCCTGCCCATATGTGTATCTGTGGTTTTTTTTAAATTAAAATAACAGCTTAGGATGTGCTAGGAAGACATACTACAAAGACCTGCTCACTCATCGTACTAAACCAAACACAATTGCTTTGCTTTAAAGCAAGGGTGAAATCCAGCAGGTTCTAACAGGTTCTGGAGAACCGGTAGGGGGAATTTTGAGTAGTTCGGAGAACCGGTAGCGGAAATTTTGAGTAGTTCGGAGAACTGGCAAATACCACCTCTGGCTGGCCCCAGAGTGGGGTGGAGATTTTGCAGTATCCTTCCCCTGCCACGCCCACCAAGCCACGCCCACCAAGCCACACCACACCCACCAAGATAGTACACCCACAGAACCGGTAGTAAAAAAATTTGGATTTCACCACTGCTTTAAAGTAAAGATACTGGGTGAAACCTGGCCATTCAGGATTGTAAATCATGGCTTAAAGACCTAGTGCCATGTATGGATTCAAGAAAGCACTAAGGAAGCCATGATTTTGCAGAGTTGTCGCTGCTCAGTTCAGACCAAAAGCCCATCTAATCCACTAATGCACCCTCTGCCATACAGAAAACTTTCTCACTTCACATTTTTAAGCAATTGGGGTTTTTTTCATAGCAAACCTCACCCTCGGATTTTTTTGTAGAACACCATCTTTTCCCTTAGATTCTTTGGAACAAAACAGAAAATTGGTACTTTCCCTTCCAAAAAAACAAGCTATCCCCAAAGTGAAGAATTTGTCCAGTTTAACAAAACAACCTCTCCCTTTCCTCTGACCTTCCTCACCCCATCTTTATAGAATGCCAAAGCTCCACCATTACAAGAGAAAGCTAAAATTCAAAGCTTCCTTAAATGCACACAAAATTTACCCAGATCTTCTCTCCTTTTATCGGCCAGTTTCTGAATAGAACTATGTTACGGTAATTCAAAAGAGCAGAAAGACAAAGTTACTCGGACTCTCTATTTTCAGATACGTCCGTTGATAGCTTCATCTTTTTTTACTTTTCTAACATTTTGTTTTCCTTTCAGGCAGTGGTGAAATCCAGCAGGTTCTGACAGGTTCTGGAGAACCAGTAGTGGAAATTTTAAGTAATTCGGAGAACTGGCTGGCCTCAGAGTGGGGAGGGAATGAGGATTTTGCAGTATCCTTCCCCTGCCATGCTCACCAAGCCACGTCCACCAAGCCACACCACGCCCACAGAACCGGTAGTAAAAAAAAATTGGATTTCACCACTGCTTTCAGGGAAGTTTACGCTTGTAGCAATAGCAATAGCAATAGCACTTAGACTTATATACCGCTTCATAGTGCTTTACAGCCCTCTCTAAGCGGTTCACAGAGTCAGCATATTGCCCCCAACAATCTGGGTCCTCATTTTACCCACCTCGGAAGGATGGAAGGCTGAGTCAACCTTGAGCCGGTGAGATTTGAACCGCCGAACTGCAGCTAGCAGTCAGCTGAAGTAGCCTGCAGTGCTGCACTCTAACCACTGCGCCACCTCGGCTTGTAGGAAGATTATTCTGTTCATTGGCCAGGAACACACAACCCATGTAGTCTTCCAGATGTTATTGATTTTTTAATTGCCATTAGCCATCTTGGTGAGAGTTGGGAGTTTTGTCCAACTTGGTATAAGCCATGGGAAGGAAGATTGCATTGCTTATATATTTGTATTCATTTGATTTATATTCCATCTCTTCTCCAAAAGCTCAAGACTTGGTGTCCTTTGGAATAACTCTTCTGTAGACAGGTTGATATGAGACGGATTGATCCAGTGACTGGTGAGAATGGACCAGTGTAGATAGTCCTAGTCCAGACCCTTTAACCAAAGCATCCTAGGTCATTCACCTATGTTCTGTTGGATGCATCTCCATCCAACCAATTGTCTCCTTTGTGGTATGGATCACAGGAAGTTCATCTGAGGTCCTATTTTCCATCTCTATTCTGCTGTTCGGTCCATCAAATGGTTAAAGCAGCTAAGAACCAAAGGTCACTTCCTTTGGGACTCTTGATGTTAATTATCCACAGTATTGTTTGTTTTCTAGAAATATTGTGTCTATTGATTCTGAAAATTCTCTCCCTTGTAATATATATAAACAGAAAGCGTAGATTGTTCATCTTAAATCTTCCGCCCTCTGCTAATTCTTCCTTCCTGCCCATTTCTCTCTCTCTCTCTCTCTCTTCTCTCTTCTCTCTTCTCTCTTCTCTCTTCTCTCCTCTCTCTCTCTCTCTCTCTCTTCTCTTCTCTCTTCTCTCTTCTCTCTTCTCTCTATCATTTTTGCCAGTTGTTTTAAAGTTTGCTGATGTTTAAATATCAAGTTGTATTTTTACCAGCTAAACTGAGTGGTGTTTTTGCTTGCTCTGATCTGGATATAGGAAATGGCTAGGTTTGTGCTGGGTGCAAACTAAACTGGAAACCATCCACAGTAATTCTGTACCACATTCCAGTCAAGACAACGTCTATCTACACGTACATGAGCCTAGACTCTAGACTATTTTCATTCATCCAAAATATGTAGAACAAACAATTCTTACTATCTCTCGCCATTAGGAATGCTGCCTGAGATGACTTCTTTGACAACTGGTGGACATCCAGATACAGCTCTGATATTTACTGTATTTTTCAGAGTATAAGACTCACCTTTTTACTCCCAAAAAGAGGGTGAAAATTTGGGTGCGTCTTATACACCGAATGTAGCCCCACCCAGCCACCCCCCCCTTTGGCCTCTGCCTCCCAGCAATTTACCTCCTTGCAGCAAACAGTGCAGAGCCTGATTAGCAGAAGCAACTGATTATCAGCCTCCCGAACATCAGCTGAGAGGCTGCAGGCAGGCCCATTGCTAAAATTAAAGTGAAACTAGAACTGCAAGGAGGCAACTTGCTGGGAGGCAGAGGCAGCATTTTATTTTCTTGTGCAAATCAGACTGCTGAAACTGGATGCAAGGAGGTAAGTCAATAACTATAAATGCCTATAGAATGTTCAAATTATTAGACTTATTTTTTAAAGACTGCTTTATTATTGTTCTAGACAACTTAACAAAATTGTTGGATAATGGGTAGAGATGACAGGAGACAGACTTCCAAAACAGCTCTTTATTTCAGCTCTTGTATCAGCAACCAGCAAAGAGCAGTCTGACAGCTTGCCCTTTTATAGGGAGCTGTCAGACAGACCAGCCAATAGCGTTTGAGCATTTTCCCGCTCAAACGCTGGACCTGGTTGGAACCATGCAACACAGTTAGAACATAACGCCCCTCCCCTCCTGGATGGAGCAGTCCAGCATACGTAATCACGCAGGTAGGCGGGGCGTTTAGGAGCCCTACTAGACCTGCGCAATGCAGTTGGTGGTGAGGCAGCGGCCTGTGTGGACAGGTCTGCTGTCGCCCCG
>QLTV01012191.1:799844-818445 GCA_003457575.1 Thermophis baileyi
GATGCAACTTGCTGAGAGGCAGAGGCAGCATTTTGTTTTCTTGTGCAAATCAGACTGCAGAAGCTGGATGCAAGGAGGTAAGTCAATGACTATAAATGTCTATAGAATGTTCAAATTATTAGACTTATTTTTTAAAGACTGCTTTATTATTGTTCTAGAAAACTTAACAAAATGAAGAAGCTTTTTAAAATAAATGCTTGATCCGAAGAGGCCCAGTGCTATTGTATCTTCTTTTAAATAGCAGAGAATAATGTATACTTCTACTTAGCCACATCAATTTTAACAGCGTCTGTACAAGTAATAATCTGAAATGTAGCAGTGTCCTGTTTTAGTATTAAAATAAGGCAGCTGAGTTAAACTCTGACTTAGTCATGTTTGGAGTAGATCTATTTAAATAAATGGGAGGAGTTAGTGTGACTACATTTAAGAAAACTTTCTGGCATTAATATACTGCCATAATGTACATTTCTCCAATTCTTTGCTATTTCTATGGGTCAGGCACACATGCACAGAAATACACAGCAAACAGTGTATATCATTTGTACTGGTTGCTAATTGCTGTTTGCTGGGAGGCAAATTGCTGGGAGGCAGAGGCAGATTTTTTCCCCCTTGTTTTCCTCCCCAAAAACTACGGTATGTGGTTTTCATGGCTTTAGGCCGAGTTGGGTTTTACCCTATCTTATTCGATCACTTTTAATTGGAGCTGTAAAACATGGCTTTACTACAGAGTGTCCTCACTATACAAGAGAGTGATTCAAGGTCATGAAGTACTCAAATCATTTGATCCCAAAATTCCAGGTCATGTTTTATTCAGTGGGTGTATTTCCAAAAAGGGAGGGAAAATAATGGAAGATCAGGGGCTCTGAATGTATCTTATTCCAAAATATGTCCGCTTCATTTATAATCCATGGTTGTAGACCTCAAAGAACTGTTTGAGTTCATTTTGAATCCCTGTAAGTAAATCTGGTCTTTTTTTTTTATTAAAATCATCATACCAATTAATTTTAAAATAACATTTAAAGGAAGGGGAGGAAACTTTGGAGAACTCCCTTCTAAATATGCAGAAACTTATACATTTGAAACATAGGACAGTATAGGTGTCCACATAACACCCCCAACGAAAGAAAACTCCGAGGCTTGAGTTTCCTCAAAGTTACATTTTATTGGAGATGTCATATTGGCACATCTGGGAAAACCCGAATCTGAAAGCTTCCGGGTTTTCCCCACCCAAAAGAAAGTCCAAGTCCCTGCCCCAGCACCCACATGTCCACCACATTGTCCAATCAACTGGAGATGCCTCTCAGGCACAACCCTCCAGGTGCAGGGCAGAGTGGCCTTGACTCTCGGAGAAAGGAATGTTATTTTGACTATATCTCCCCACTCATACAATCCCCCCTCCCAGTTTCCCACAGCACTAAATGTGACAGGCCTGAAGATCCAAGGCCCAAGATGGCTTCCAGGCCTGACAATAGGTTTTCATATGCCATTATGGACTAAGTCCATTAAATTTTCAGCTTATAGCAAATTTAAAAAGTTACAACTTGCACCATCAGGTAGATAAGATAGGTTCAGCCAAGTGGCAATTCTTTCTCTAAATTACCTTCTTTGCTTGTAATAAGGCAACCATAAGAATGTGCCACCTTGAGAAATAATTGAAAATCACCATAAAGAATTGTCATAAACTGAAAGTTCCTTTTTGGCACTTTGTGGAAAGGCGTAATCAATATTCATGCATAGATAAGAGCTTTATTTATAAATTATGATAATACAATGCACTTTATTATTAAAATGTTGCCATCAAAATGAAAATTGCTTGCACAGGACAACATTATTAGCCACTTGTATATACAGTATAATCCAAACTCCATAATACAGACAAAATTTACTCCTGCTTTTGTCTGACCCACTACTGTACATGGAAATTAAATTAATGAACTCTTTGAAGACTATAGGTATTAATCATCCTAGTTTTAATTTTACAGTATATCTCATTACCCTTTGGAGAATTTACATTTCTAACAGTAAAGTTCTTCCTGGCGTTGAAATACATATAAATCTTTAAAAAATAAACAAAAACACAACATAAAGGGAGGGGGGAGAAGGAAGAAAGAATAGTTAAAGCATTATTTTTGTTCTCAGGAATATTTTCACACCTGGTCCCCCAAGTTCCCACTAGCAAAATCCAGCCATCTTACAATTTTTTTTAAAAAAAAATTGCTTCAGCAATAATCTGACTTATTGTTTTGCAAAATGACAGGAAAAACAGGGACCAGAGACAGAGAGACAACAATCTATGGGATCTCAAAAAAAAAATGGGGTGCGTTTTTAAAGTGCTTCTTGCTGCCCAAATAAACCTGCCAGCTGTTGTTTTCATCAGCCAACACCTGACATTTACTGAGTGCATACAATTTCTAGTTTGCAATAACAGCAAAGGAGAACAATATCATCCACGGATAAAATCCATCACTGATGATGTAGTAGTAAATCCCCCCTGCAAGTTTGACAAGATCTGCTATAGAAGAAAATACAAGTCTTGGGAGGGACCAATTTCTCTGTGTGTTCTGCAGGGAGACAAAGCAAAGGAAACCAAGGCAAAATCTAAGTGTAATTTCTTTTTCATTGTTGTTGTTAGTTGCGAAGTCATGTCCGACCCATTGCGACCCCATGGACAACATTCCTCCAGGCCTTCCTGTCCTCTACCATCCCCCGGAGTCCATTTAAGCTCACGCCGACCACTTCAGTGACTCTATCAAGCCACCTCATTCTCTGCCGTCCCCTTCTTCTTTTGCCCTGAATCGTTCCCAGCATTAGGCTCTTCTCCAGTGAGTCGAGCCTAATGCCTAATCTTTTTCATGTAAATATTTAATTTGATCCAATGAAACCCAGCCAATATTTCAGGTGTGCAGAGCTGTGGTTTCAAAGATCAAAATGGCGTTAGGATATATGGCCAAGCATGTCCTGCCTAATTGAAAATGATAATAAAGTTATTATTCTACTCTACTCTACTCTACTCTACTCTACTCTACTCTACTCTACTCTACTCTACTCTACTCTACTCTACTCTACTCTACTCTACTCTACTCTACTCTGGCCACTAATTATTTAAAACAAAGATGCAGTTTTGAAAGACATAACAAATGTCCGACAAGCAGACATTAACTAATAAAAGAATTACTGAGGTTGTACAATTAATGCTCAGTATCAAATTGATTATCATGCTGGAGGGGGTTGATGGACTAAAAGCTGATTTCACCTCCCCTCCCCGTACATTGTGCGCCCTCATTCCCCATCCCTTAATCATAACCTGTGTTTTTATTGTATTTGAATATATATGTATATTTTTATGGTTTTATAATTTTAATGTTGTAAACTGCCCAGAGTCTCCTCATGGCAAGATGGGTGGCAAATACATTTAAAAAATAAATAAAATAAAATAAAAGATTGACCATACCAGACAAAGTACTTTGAGTTAGTTTTAAGGCAATGGAAAAGAATATAGATCTTTGAGCTTTGTGTCAAAAACCTGCACAGTATTGTTATTTACAAATGCTTAAAAAAATAAAAGAATAAAAGTAAGTTTAAGTTTAAGTTTAAGTTAGTTTTATTTCTATGCCGCCCAACTCCCGGAGGACTCTGGGCGGCTTACAACAATAAAAACATTATAAAAATATAAAAGTAGACATTGATCCAACCATTAAAAACAACATAGATAAGTATTTAGTTTCTGATATCCCCCTTTGTACTCCAACCAACTTACTGCATTTATAAACAGTAATAAAACGTGTTTGGGTTTGCTTTGTTGCGTGAAATATAGCATGGGAACACTTTAAACTCGCTGCAACTTTTTCTGAGTTCCATGACTAATGCTCAACATGTCCCAAAGGTGCTTGCTTAAAAGGCAGCTAGACTTTCTGGTTTTTCTTTGAAGACGTTTTGCTTCTCATCCAAAATGAAAAGCGAAACGTATTCAAAGAAAAACCAGAAAGTCCAGTTGCCTCCTGGAAAAAGCACCTTTGGGACAACCATGACCTGGATCAGAGGTGGGTTCCTCCTGGTTCGGACCGGTTCGCCCGAACCGGTAGCGACCCGCTGGTGATGTCACGATGATGTCACGGATCCGGTTCGGTCGGTGCCGGTCCGTGGGCGCCGCTATCTTTTTTTTTGAATTTTTTTTGAATTTTTAAATTTTTTTTTCTTCTGCGCATGCGCAGAAGCCGAGTTTCCAGCACTGCGCATGCATCGGCATCTTGTTTTTGGCTTTTCTTTTTGAATTTTTTAAATTTTTTTGCACTGCGCATGCACGGCGTGGCCACGCGGTGCGGGAGGAAGCGAACCGGCAGCGAGGTAAGTTAGAACCCACCCCTGACCTGGATGACTGAGAATCTCCATAGACATCAGAGCTGAAGAAGCTTCTTGGATGAGAAGCAAAACATCTTCAAAGAAAAACCAGAAAGTCCAGTTGCCTTTTGAGCAAACACCTTTGGGACAACCATGACCTGGATGACTGAGAATCTCCATAGATACGGAAAAGATGTTCACTGCTTTAGCCTCCTTCAAGAAGAAAATCATCATAAAAATATCAGCAGGAAGTTGCAGAATCGAGCTAATTGTGACTGGTGTTGAAAGTAAGACTTATTCTGCTAAGAGACCACCAGACCAGCC
This sequence comes from Thermophis baileyi, assembly GCA_003457575.1. Taxonomy (NCBI): domain Eukaryota; kingdom Metazoa; phylum Chordata; class Lepidosauria; order Squamata; family Dipsadidae; genus Thermophis; species Thermophis baileyi. The sequence continues at coordinate 804,507 of QLTV01012191.1, forward strand.
TAGTAAAATAGGAAGGACAGGGAAATTAATACGGTAAATGCAAAGAGAAGTCAATGAATACCACTTTAAAAACAGTGATATGCATGCAGTTAATGCAGTCATTACGACTCTGACATAACAGCATTTTTTACCTTTATTGCTGGTACTATTAATGCTAATATTACTCCTAATATTCCTATCACTGATGTTACTGCTAATAAAAGTTGTACATGTAGAGACCATATGCAAAGGCCAAAAATCACAGTCAGCACTGCAAGGTAGTCCAGGGAGGAAACACAAGCCATGGGTAACCACTCTACTTTTACTCTAAGGTTACACAAGCCATGAGTAACAACACTACCTTTACTGTAACAGAATCTTGCAAATCTGCAAACGCTTCTTTTAGAGGAAGGCAAATAAATGTGACAGCTGTATTTTGAAAAACAAGTAAGGACATCTCACTTTCTGAAGCAACAAAGAATATTTGTACAAAACTTCACTAAAGGGAACAATTCTTCCCAGTTTTAAAGAACCAGATTCAATCTGCTGTGTAGTCCAAATCTGCTCGGAGAACTGAGATTTTTGGAGATTATTATTATTATTATTTACATTTCTATGCCACCCAACTCCCGAGGGACTCTGGGCGGCTTACAACAGAAATATATATTTAAAAAAAAACATTAAAAAACATTATAAAAACATTTAAAAAACAATTTAAAAACCCATGCACACCATTCATGGCCGGATCTCGCAGGATTACAACAACAGCGAGATCAATGGCCGGAGGAGACCAACTCTGTGGGATCTCACCGGTCGCTGGGAGCTATGCGGTAGAAGGCGGTCTCGAAGATAACCTGGCCCTAAGCCATGTAGGGCTTTAAAGGTAATAACCAAAACCTTCTGTTGGTCTATTTTTCTGTGCTTAGGAATCAACAGCTCCACTTATACAAGTTGTCATTTTAATTTATCTCAAAATCTGAAGTTTCTACCTGTTTCACTTCCAGTTGGTTGATTTTAAAAAAAAACTGATCAAGGACAAGGGGAATGAGAAACTCAGAAGTTTTGGTTGTACATACCCCAGACTCGCCCTTATTTGACTTTTATTGTGGCTTAGAATATCTCAAAAGAATTTGAGAACCTTGGAGACCTTGTTTTCTTATCTATATATATAAAAGCGAAAACCACTCACTCATTAATCATGAAATCTCCAGAACCGTAAAGCCTACAAACTTGAAATTTGCCACGTATGTTCCTCTTGGCTTCTAGGTGCTCACTAAGAAAGGATTTTTCAAAATGACCATCGCAGTATGAGTAAATATTAACAAGCTCTGATGCTAAAGAGTTCTACTCCCCCCTCCCCACCTGAAAAGAAATCTGATCCAAATGCAAAACACACGCAGAGGAGTTTCAGTTTCGCTTCTGCTTTCACAGCAGCAAGCAGCTTTACTACAGAACAGTTGAGCTAAGCCACGCACAGACTCCTTCCTGTCTCCTTGCTCACACAGCAAATACTGTTTGAGTTTCCCCTCAACTCTCTCACACACTATCAGGACGCTAGCCAGATGAATACCAATGGATGCTGGTTGGCAGAGACAGTTTTTTCTCTCCTTATTTTCCTCCTTAGTTCAGACGAATCTGTTCCTTCTACTGTAACACCAGTTAAAGGGAAAAGAGGCAAAAAACGGAGGAAAAGATTTACAGATGCGATTAGGAAAACACAAGTAAGGGAAGCTGCCTGTTTCTCCCATGGCCAGTGCTATGTGGCATGCTCCAGAGTCAGTTCACCTGACAGCCTGGTCATCCTCCAGCCAGAGAGCAAAAGCAGGAATGTTGTTTACAGGGAGGTCCTGAGCAATTGATCTGAGGGACGAATTTGAAGTCTATGCTATGCAAATAATGTCTTCATCTGTAACAGAAACTTAGCTTACCATCTCTAACAAAATAATACAGTCCCTTTTTAAACTACTCATTAATTTTCAAGCTTTAAGTGTCAATTTATCAAGCCCCATCACATAGTTTCGTAGCGAAGCACGGGTATCAGCTAGTATTTACATAACCAACTATGTAAGAGTATCAGAGTAGATAAGTAAAGAACAAGAACAAGCAAGTCAGTTTCTAAGGTCAATAACACCTTTTTACCGGCATCTACAGACGCTGATGTTCTGTTATGGAATAATAACAGTTTTAAGTGCAAGTCTCACATATTTCAAATTCTCAAGTGGCAGCAAAACAGTTTCTAGAGCCCAGGAATAGAACCCAAAGTTGTTTTTTTTTAGCATACTCAGCACACCAAACATTCAGAGAATTTAAGGAAGTTTAATCTGCCATAAAGTGCCATTGGATTGCAACCTAAAAATGTCCAAGTAATGCTTTTCTGCTATGACTTTTAGACTTCCCCTTTTTTCCTCTATAGCCAGAGTTCCTTTGGGAAGCCGCAACTGCTTTCAAGCTATTCTGCGCAATATATTTAATTTCTTTAGAGGGCTGTGATCACAAGTACTTTAGTTTTAAAACAAAATCGGCTCTGGGATCACACAATGGAACATACTCTAGTGGCCAAAACGACATTGATTTCCTGCCAAAGGTATCTGCAGCAACAAAAAACCTACACCTTGTGGAACATGCTTCCCATCCAGTAGTGGGTTCTAAAACCCGTTACTACCAGTTCGCGCGTGTGCGCATGCGCAGAACCGTCCCGGGTGGGTGGGCGGAGCCTCCCGCCGCTGCTGCTACCGGTTCGCAGAACCGGGCTGAACCGGGAGCAACCCACCGCTGATCCCATCCCATCAGCCCATCCCATGTGGTCAGGTTGCAGATCCTGTCAGTTAAAGAACTCTGAATGGTGGGGTACAGGAAGAGAGACTTCTCTGCCATTGCCTCCCGCCCTGTGGAATATTATGCCCCCCCCCGAGGTAAGGAGGCTCCCCACCCTCCTGGCCTTCCGAAAAAGAGTGAACATGATGTGGCTCTGTGACCTCGTATAGGGAGCCCAGAGAAGCACACAGCCAAGGGGCTGGCCGGTGCCAGGAGACATCTCCCTTTGCTTTTGCCAGTTAATTTTTAACAAGGCTTAAAAATTAGGTACTTGCCTACCTAACTTTTGTTTATAGTTTTTTTTTTAAATCTAAAATTTGTGGATTTGGTGATGCACAAGTGTAGACAATTTGATCCACTCTTCTTGACCAATTTAGGAAACTGAATTTTCAACTAACCGTAAAAAACAACAACCCATGGTTTAGTATCGTGTCTGAATATCATGTCTGAATTGTGTCTACACAATTGTGGCCATTTTATTTATTTATTTGTTTGTTAAATGTATTTGCCACCTGTCTTGCCATGGGGCTACTCTAGGTGACTTACAATAATAGTATCATGTATGAACACAATTGTGGCTATTATTTCTCCTTTCCCAGAATGTATCCTCAGGAAAGGATGAGAACAACAGACACAGTTGCAAATTAGGGTTAAAATAATTGAAGCAATTAGTACTCGGTAATTTCTCCCATCTGCCCAGGGAGTATTGTTTCCAACCTTAGATTTAGCCTTTTGGTTTCCATATCAACAGAAATCATACTGGCCATGCATTGATGTTCTGCTTAATCAAACAGGAAATTAGTATTTTTCAAGATCTTTATGCATATGCTCTCAGGGCAATTTTGAAAATGATCTTGATGAGTTTCTTGGATCTTTACCTTATACATCTGTATAAGCAAGAACAAGCCGATGTGCTTTTTTTGTACCCTGGGGAGGTGAAGGGAGGAGGAAAGGAACTGGTTGAATCCATGAATCATTCAAGAAATGTAATAAAGACATACCTGCGTACATCAAAATATTGCACGTACAACTTCTTGCACGATATTCTGGCTTGTTAATTGCTTGCGAGCCCTGGTGATGCAGTGGTTAGAATGCAGTAATGCAGACTAATTCAGCTCACTGCCAGGAGTTCGATCCTCACTGGCTCAAGGTTGACTCAGCCTTCCATTCTTCCAAGGTCAGTAAAAACTGAGGACCCAGTTTGTTGGGGGCAATAGGCTGACTCTGTAAACTGCTTAGGGAGGGTTGTAAAGTACTATGAAGCCAGAGGTGGGTTTCAGCAGGTTCTGACCAGTTCTGGAGAACCGGTAGCAGAAATTTTGAGTAGTTCGGAGAACTGGTAGCGGAAATTTTGAGTAGTTCGGAGAACCGGTAAATACCACCTCTGACTGGCCTCGCCCCCATCTATTCTCTGCCTCCCAAGTCCCAGCTGATTGGGAGGAAATGGGGATTTTGCAGTAACTTTCCCCTGGAGTGGGGAGGGAATGGAGATTTTACAGTATCCTTCCCCTGCCATGCCCACCAAGCCATGCCCACCAAGCACACCACGCCCACCAAGCCACAGAACCGGTAGTAAATTTTTTTGAATCCCACCACTGTATGAAGCGGTATATAAGTCTAAGTGCTATTGCTATTACCAAAAACCATTCCATTTTCTGAGAAAACTTGGTGCCACCACATGGTGAGAAGCTCACACATCACATGATTAACGAGGCACCGGTTGAACCATTTAAAGCTCAAATTGTCTGACTTCAGACAGGAAGGTGGGTTGGATTTCCAACCGAAGGCAAAATGGTCCTTGCTTGTAGGAACTCTGTTGACCAACAAAATTTAGCTGTCGCTCCTGTGATAGATGCCTTTGTTTTCATACGCTGCAAAGTTATTAAATGAGGATTAAGTACCATTTTATACTGCTCTAACAATGCTGATATACTGATGACCGTCGCTGCCTTGAAAGCAAAAGTCTCATCTCATATCAAAAATGTAGGAATTAGTAAAGGGAAAATTATTAATTTAAATTTAAAAAGATTAAAAACTTTAATAAAAGCATGCATTTGCATTGTTCTAGCCCAGAGGTCTTCAAACTTGGCAACTTTAAGACTTGTGGACTTCAACTCCCAGAATTCTCCAGCCAGAATTCTAGGAGTTGAAGTCCACAAGTCTTAAAGTTGCCAAGTTTGGGGACCCCTGTAAATCTAGCCCAATGCCAAGCCACGTTGATGGCAGGGTTATTTTGGAGCAGCAAGTCATTTTGGGTGCATGTTGGTGCCAGGGGGCATTGTAAAAGATGGATAGTCGTTTGAATAGTGCCACATTTGCAGTGAATATCCTTGTCCTTAGGGAGAAACCCCCATTTTTAACAAGCGGTCTTTAGTTTTAGCCAAAGTAGTTTATTTAAACATCTCCAAACCCACCCCGCCACCCCCCAGCTTCTGAACCTGCAGGCAAGCCCTCAAGCACTTCTATCCAATTATGAAGGTGTTTGACTTGACGTTTCCAGCTTTTTAATTGTTCTTTTTGAGGTAACAATCTCCCTGGCACATTATAAAATGCTCTTTCTTGATTTCAATAGCAAAGTGTTTTAATAGTTCTCAGTAGCAAAATATTTTTTCAGTCACAACAAAGTTACAACTTTTGAATTGTCCAGGATGGCAGTTCTCAGAATGCGGTCTGAAGACCTATGGGGGTCCCTGATATCCTTTCAAGGGGGGGGGGTTCAATGAAGTCAAATATTTTAACATTTCTCTGCTTTAATTTCTAATATAGTACATATTTTGTACATATAGTACAAAAAAAATTATTTTATGTCCGTGTCTGCACTTAAGAATGTTATTTTATGTGCTTGTGGGTCACATGGATCTGCATTTATTGCAAACCTATCCAGTTTCATCATGAATTCCCCTTAAAAAAAACTCCCAGCTGATGGGAGTTTATTAAAGCCTTTCCTCTTCCTCCCCAACTTGCGTAATGCTGCCCCTCAAATTCCTGCCTCCGCTCTCCAGCTCGCGCTCTGACTTCCGCCAGGTTTCTCTCTCTGGCGCCCTATCTTCACAGGCGCTTCCGGGTCCCCCTTGCCTAGCCTTGAGGTGAGGGCAGCGGCCCAACGGGGCGGCTTCGGCGGCTCTGAGGAGCGCGCGTGCGCAGAAGGGGGGGACATGTGTTTTTTTTTTTTTGAGCGCGCTCCTGCGCCTGCGCCCTGGTGGCCCACTCACGCAGCCCTGGGCAGAGAGGTAGGGAGGATGCCTGACTTTTCGCCGCCTCGTTCCCGGCTCGACGGCGCATGCGCAGAAGCGCCTCCCGAGCGCCCTGACAGCCGGGGCGGGCTAGCCGGGAGCAAGGCGGCCAGCAAAAAGAAGGTGCCGGGGCGGCATGGAGGGCCAGGGGGCCGGAGGGGAAGACCCGCCGGGGAAGGGTACCCCGAGGAGGGGTGGCAGCGGCGGGGGACGTCCCTCGGAGGAGGAGAGTAAGAATAAACCCAAGCTGGTGAGTGCAGAAGGCGGGGGAGACTCGCTTGCGGGTTCAGACGTTATATGAGAAGCGGGTCAAGTCTGCCCAGTTGCCTTTTTGCAAGATCTGGCTAGTCCTCCAGCGCTTCCCGGTTTGCATGATCCCAGGGAGATCCTGGCTAAGCCAACCCGGGTTTCCAGGGTTGCAAGGAGCAACCAGGGCTTCCTGGTTGTGTGAACCCAGGAAAACCGTGGCAGAAGCCACTAAGGCTTCCCTTGATGCATAATCCAAGGGAAATCTTGGTGAGCCAACCTGTTGCATGAAACAACCAGGGCTTCCTGGTTGGGTGAAACCCAGGAAATTGTGGTGGAAGCCGGAGAGACTTTGAAGGATGCTTGAATCAGGCCTGCTGTTGCTTCTGATAAATTGTGGCTAAACAAAGCAGGTTTTGGTTCCTTGTAGGGGGTCAGATAATTGTGGCTTGCTAATCAGCCTTTTGCTTGTTGCAGGAACCAGCCTTACCTTGGTAGACCAAAAGTCTCTTGAGTTTGCTAATCTGTGTACTGGGCCTCTCTGGGTAGTTAAGGGCTCTCCGTTGCTTGTGCTTGAATGATAGAATTTGGGGATTATACTAAAACATGGTTTAGTTACACTTGATTGAATATCACCAACTTGGCCTTCTGTCCTGTTTTATTCATCCAACAGTCCTGTCTTCCCAACCTCTGGTTCTCCAGAAAAGTTGTGTTTAAACTTTTGTAATTCCTAGCTGTTTTGGCTGATTCAATTAGAGGGACATATTGGGGAGTGGGGCATGTGTGTTTCACTGTTGTCACTTGTGTGTGTTACAGAGAAGCCTGGATTGTCCCATGGTCTGGTGTTTGTGTCTTCTGGAAGAGATTTCTTCACTCTAGTGTTCTCCAGATGTGTTCGCTCGACACTGCCTCTAACCAGTCGCAGTGAGATCAGAATGATGACACACGCATCGTATGGGGATGAAATTATGTAATTGCATCGCGAGGTCTTGTACATACGTTGCATCATTTGCATGTTGATGTGAGCACGGGTGTCATTTACTTCCTTCTTCCCAGTAGATACAAGTGCCCTCAGCTGGTATTCTCCAGCCCTTGTGGCCTTCAGCACCCATCCTTCCTGGTCTACAAAAATAGAGAGATTGAAATCCAACACATCTGGTGGACATCAGGTTGGTGAAGGCTTCTGTAGAAGTGGCCTTCAACAACTGGTGAACAGAAGCAGCGTTGGTAGATGGAACTTTCCATAGCATTGTTGATCAAGCTTTTATTTGTACTTTACACAAAAGCTGGTGATAACAAAGTTTATTAAAAGGTGTAGCTGCTGAGCTTGCTTTAAAAATTAAGGTTCTCCGAAAGGGGAGAAGAGTCTTAGATAAGATGTTTTAAATATACCCGAGCTTTGGGAAAGTGATTGCTACTTCTTCCACTAGTTTTGACTTTTCAGAGAAGCCGTAATTCAGTTCGTTTTATTATTTCAGTAATACCTAGAGGGCAACATATTCTAGGTTGGGTACAACAACTTAAGCATATTGGTTGTCTGGAAAGACATAGGAGATCTTCTGGTCACATGGCCAGATGAAGTAAGGCTGGACATTTCAGTCCAATTGTCAACCTACCGTTTTAAGCAAGAATGTAAGAGTGTTTGAGTTTTAGAAATCTGGCATCTGGAAAGCTGTGCCCAACCCATTCTCACCTTTGCACATGTCTGACTTAATAGTTGCACTGCTGATTTTTACTGGTGTGATTTCAGAATCACAAAAGTGATACCTGGGTTTTCCACCCCATTGCTATTAAGGGGCACATGTACTGTTTGACAACACTGCGAGGACAGGGGTGGGTTCTTCTTTTCTTCGTTGTTGGTTTGCTCCTTGAGCAAACACAGTACTAAAAACCCAGCTTCTGCGCATGCGCAGAAACAAAAAACAAAATGGCGCCACCATAGGCGCCGCCGAGAGAGCCAGTTCGGGGACGTGGCAGGCCTGGGTCGCTGCCGGTTCTAGTGACCCAGGCCGCCAAGTTACTACTGGTTCTATAGAACCGGTCTGAACCGGCAGGAACCCACCTCTGTGCGAGGACCAAAGGACAGACAGATTATGACTTGAACACTTTTTTTTTAATGTTTATCTCTAATGAAGTCTTGAGTAGAGTTGGCAATTTTTCAAGGTATGACCTCAGCAGGCAGCACTATGATAAACAGAAGTTAGAGGCCAAACAATTTGGTTGTCTAGCATTTTCAGACTTAGAAAAACTTCCCTGGTCCATTTCTGTATCCCCCCCCCCTCCATAGTAAAGATCCAAGAATAAACTTCTGTCTGGAAAAGGTTGGGTGTATAAATCCTCTTTGAATATTTTCTGTGTTGCCAATGATTGGGTGAAGTAATAACAGGGCAATTAAGTCAGCTTTTAGAGGAAGGTTTGAAGTTTCATCATAAGTGAGATCTTTAGGGAAAGAGGAGGTGAAAATGAAATTCCTAGTCAATAGCAAGTTGAACTTTTGAGTATTTGTCTACATTACCTTAAGCTACAAATGTAACAACAGTAATTCACAATGTATCAACCAAAGCTAAAACTTAATTTTCCCAACAAGCAACTTGTAATTAAAACAGCCAAGTATAGATACTCCGTATTTTAAATTACAGGCTATTAAATGCAATGAAAATTCTAATGACTAAGATGCCTATGTGACATTGTGAACAGCAGGAAATTGTGGGTCCTGACTTGAACAGAACACAAGATTAAAAAAAGAAAAGAAAAACTAACTAAATGAATAGAATAGAATTCTTTATTGGCCGAGTGTGATTGGACACACAAGGAATTTGTCGTTGGTGCATAAGCTCTCGGTGTACATAAAAGCTATAAGTGATAAGCCATGCATAAGTTCATTGATGAATATATGATACCCCTTTTGTCTGCAGTTTTGTTAGCGGAAGACAACTGGGTTCAGGGCTATGGCTTTGTCACTACGTTGAATATACACTGCGGAACAATTAAAAAACAACAACAACCCAAAGGCTATACATCCTAGGATTTTTTTTTTTTTAATAGAACATGCCATGCTTGAAGTCATACCGTATTTTTCGGAGTATAAGACGCACCTTTCCCCCCCCCAAAAGAGGGCGGAAATGTTGGTGCGTCTTATATACCGAATACACCATTTTTGGCCTCCTGAAACCCTGCCCCGCGTCCCATTTTTGCAAATAATGGTCCCTTTTTTTGCAAAAACGGGGTGCACAGAGGGTTTGGGAGGCCTGCAGAGTGCTCCTGTGGGCTGGGGGAATGCAAAAACGCCCCTGTTTTGGCAAAAAACGGGTAATTTTTCACAAAAACGGGGGCGTTTTTGCCTTCCCCCAGCCCCCAGAAGCACTCTGCAGGCCTCCCAAACCCTCTGCGTGCCCCGTTTTTCGCAAAAACGGGTGAAAATGGGCCTGCTTTTGCAAAAAACGGGGCACGCAGAGGGTTTGAGAGGGCTGCAGAGAGCTCCTGGGGGCTGGGGAGGACAAAAACTTTTTTTTCTTACTTACCTCTTCGAAATCTTGGTGCGTCTTATACACCGGTGTGTCTTATAGTCCGAAAAATACGGTAATTATTGCAGACGAACAGGGTTATAAAATCATTTTTATACTATAGAATTTATAACTGGCCAATAGAAGTAAGCAGGAAGTGTTTGCCACTGTTGACTATTAGAGAAAGGAACCGTAAATGATAATCTCTCATCCTTGATTACACTTTATGCTTCTGTCCTTTACAGAAGGAAAGGTGCTTTAATTATATACAATATTGGGCTGTGGAAAAAATGGTTTCATGGTGCTCTATAATTTTAATCCTGAGTAGGAATGTTCAAAGTACTTCTTTCAGAATGCAGAATATTAGTGTCTTGGAAGTGTTGATCCTTTTTTGTTTTTGGCTAAGGTCCAGATAGTCCTTGACTTACTACCATTCATTGAGTTCAAAGTTACGACAGCAGTGAACTGTTGTCACTGCTGTCATAACTGAAAAAAGTGACTTATGACCGTTTCTCATACTTATGGCCACTGCAGATTCCCCATGGTCACTTGATCAAAATTCGGATGCTTGACTCATATTTATGACGGTTGCAGTGTCCCGGGGGCACGTGACAAGTCAGTGGGGAATCCGGATTAACAGACGTGTTACTAACTTAACAACTGCAGTGATTCACTTAACAACTGTGGCAAGAAAGGTTGTAAAATCGGGCAAAACTCACTTAACTGTCTCGCTTAGCAGCATAAATTTTGGGCTCAATTGTGGTTGTAAGTCAAGGACTACCTGTTTTTAGTGGTAGGATTTCAAGAACTCTCAAATGGAAGGAATAAGTGGAGTCCTTTGCAGTCTCTGAGCTTGGTTGTTTTCTTGTAGACATCTCATCACCAAACTAGGTAATGTCATCATTGCTAGAAGGGAGTGCTCTTATTTTTATATACAAGTGGCTTGCTCTGTCAGTGTTGGTGGGAATTACTCTTAGTGGTTCCTTAATTAGTCTGTTGTTTACTATTATCTTGTTTTTCTGAGTTGGTAGTTCTTTGGGATATTGTTTGCTTCTTGATTGTTGGCCTAGTGTTAATCTTGGTGTTACTCTCTGCTGCTTTGAGGGTTGGTTGCTGGTGGGAGGAGGCTCTTGATCTTTTTGTTTCCTTTTTGGCTTCTCGATTGTCTCTTCTGAATGGCATGTAGTTGTTGTTTATCTCTATGTACCTGTTGTGCCTGTTGATGGCTGGTTTGTCTGAGGCAGTAAGTTTTGAGGAATAAGCTCTGTTTTACATCTACAGATGCTATATGGTAACATAGGTAACTCAGCGGATGCAGGATCCAAGAGGGGTGTGAAAGCCTGAGATCAAAATTCCCATTGGTTGAAAAGCAGAGCCTACCTAATGAAAAACCTTCTTTCTCACAGCTTGTAAGGATCCCATGTGATATTTAGAGCCAGATATACTTCCTTGAATTAGCCTGTGCAGTGTCTCTTTTAGTAATGTATTTTAATTGTATTTTATTTGTTGTGTTTCTATGGCTATCAGCTTTGATTGCAGTTTGTGGATGGAAAAGCTAATTGTAAACAAAACAGATAATACAGGATGCATGGAATGAATGAGTCAGTCTCAGGAAAAGGGGTGGTGTTGAGTGGCAAGACTAAAGGGGAGGGATAGGTCATGGATTGAGGGATCCTATTTTGATTTTATTTTGTGAGAAACCTTTGGATTCTTGGCTGTGGCCTTGGATTACATTTTTTTTTAAAAAATGAGCATCTGTGGTTCAGTGCTATTAATGGGAAAGTTTTTCATGTAACTCAGGGGTGGGTTCCTCCCGGTTCAGACCGGTTCTCCCGAACCGGTAGCGGCCCGCTGGTGCTGTCATGATGACGTCACCGAACTGGATCGGTCGGTGCCAGTCCGTGGGGTCGCCATCTTTTTTTTTTGAATTTTTTTTGAATTTTTCCCCCTGATGTAACTTGATACAAACTCTTAGGATGTAATACAAAGAGATGAGCAAGATCGAGAATTACACACATTTCACTAACATATATTTAATGCTAACCTGGCGGTTAGCATTAAAACCTAGGAAACTGCAAGAGGAATTTTCCACCCTTATTTACAGTGAGGTTTCCTGGACTAAGTTGTTCTTTATGAGATAAGCTACCAACAAACTCATGTTCTCTCTCATCTGATTTTTTTTTATAGGCCTAATCTTCTTTCCATCCCTTTACAATCTCCCCACAATCATTTACACAAAGCTACTTATATCCACATTTGAATTGTAGAAAGTTAGCACCCACCCCTCTCCTAGAAGAATGAAATATTTTAGGAAACATTAAAAAGGCAGAATATTGTATTTCCCCTAAAGGGAGAAATATACTCTTGGAGATAGAAAGCAACCCCCACCTTTCTTAATAGCCCTCAGCAGATGTCAGCACTTAAGAGATAGATAGCTCTATTCATAGGCAAAAATTCCCTGCAACAAGGTCTGAACAAAGGTAGGATTAGCCCTCAGCCACAATAGGAATTACCCAACAAGCCCCTTCATTGTATCAGCCCAAACTTCAATAGCAATAGCAATAGCACTTAGATTTATATACCGCTTCATAGTGCTTTACAGCACTCTCTAAGCGGTTTACAGAGTCAGCATATTGCCCCCAACAATCTGGGTCCTCATTTTACCCACCTCGGAAGGATGGAAGGCTGAGTCAACCTTGAGCCTGGTGAGATTCGATCTGCCAAACTGCTGGCAGCCGGTGATCAGCAGAAGTAGCCTGCAATACTGCACTCTAACCACTGCGCCACCGCGGCTCAACCAAACGTAGCTCAGACAAAGTCCTAGGATTTGTACATGGCCCCATGGGAGTCTGACAACAGCCAATAGAATACATGTTCTTGCACAGGAACAGGAAGTTCAAGTGCAAAGGCCAAGAGAAGGTATAAATAATACCCCCCACTCTCAACTCCATGTGGTCAGCTGCCCAGAATCCATGTGCTTCTGCTTCATCATTAAACCATCTTTCCAATCAGCCTTCATGTTTCCAGTGTCTTTCTCCCGGCTTGGAACTGAACCAGGTGGACATTTCTTCCAACAGAATTAAATCAGCCTCCCAGAGCAGGGAGGCAGGGTTATGTTAAGGGTTCCCTTTCTTAAGGAGGTCCATCTAGTGGGATTAAAAAGAAGGACCTTCTCTTTGGTGGCCCCATCCCTGTGGAACATCATCCCTGCAGAAATAAGGTTGGCCCCCACTTTGATACTTTTGAAAGACATGGTTCTGCCAACATGGCCTGGGGCCCCCTGGGTGATACAGAGCCCCATCATAATGTCAGTTTGATTGTCATCACCCGGGTGATGTGAGCTTGTTAGCTTTTATAGTGGGTTTTATCTTTATGAGATAAAGTTACCATGAGCGAGTTGGGAGGCCACATACATTTTCTTAATGAATAAATGAACACTTGAGTTTGGTGTCTGTCCATTCTTTGTGTTAGGTGATGGGCCTTGATGGTTCATCTCCAGCTTCCCTTCCCAGATGCTGAGGAAGAATATTATGCCAGAAATAAGACAAATCAGTAGTGTATTATTTTTTTTTTTACTACTTGCATCATTATTTATTATCCTTTTAAACTTCCCAATAATTTCATTGCTCCAGCCATGCATACATCAATGGAAAGCGTAAAGTATAACATAAAACTGTAATGGAAAAATAAACAATAATGCAGAATAGTTCTATAACCTAGATAAAATCCGCAGTAATAATAAATGCAGGACAGAACAACAATAGAACTATCAGCCGAATAAACAATGGCGTGTTCACAATCACTGCTGGATGTAGTTTGGTAATTTGCCATATTTTTGATCAGCATAAAGGTAATCCTCTACTTACAACCATTCATTGGGGCACTGCTAGGGAAACTTAGGACTGTGGGTTTGACTGGGAAATTGGGGAGAAAACCAGTGGTGAAATTCAAAATTTTTCCCTACCGGTTCTGTGGGCGTGGCTTGGTGGGCATGGCAGGGGAAGGATACTGCAAAATCCCCATTCCCTCCCCACTCCTGGGGGAAGGATATTGCAAAATCTCCATTCCCGCCCCACTCCAGGGGAAGGATACTGCAAAATCTCCCTTCCCTCCCCACTCCTGGGGGAAGGGTACTGCAAAATCTCCATTCCCTCCCCACTCCGG
>QLTV01012191.1:840487-859318 GCA_003457575.1 Thermophis baileyi
ACCGCTTTACAATGCTTTACAGCCCTCTTTGAGCGGTTTACAGAGGCAGCCTGTTGCCCCCAACAATCTGGGTCCTCATTTTACCGACCTCTGAAGGATGGAGGGCTGAGTCAACCTTGAGCCCATCAGGATTGAACTGCTGGCAGTCAACAGAATTAGCCTGCAATACTGCATTCTAACCACAGGAAAGGAAGGAAGGAAGGAAGGAAGGAAGGAAGGAAGGAAGGAAGGAAGGAAGGAAGACCAATAGCAATAGCACTTGGACTTATATACCGCTTCACAGTGCTTTACAACCCTCTCTAAGCGAGTTTACAGAGTCAGCATCTTGTCCCCAACAGTCTGGGTCCTCATTTTACCCACCTCGGAAGGATGGAAGGCTGAGTCAACCTTAGTCATACTAGCAGAAGTTCACCCTGTTGAGGATGGCAGTGTACAGGTTTTGGTCTATAATGCTCAAGCCTTTAAAAACAGTATTTTAAGGATTATTTTGCTGTTTTTATTTTGTGTAGGTTGCTGTTGCTTCAAGACCAGATTTTATATTATTTCTTTCTTCTTCTTCTTCTTTTTTTTAAAAGGACCCTTTTGTGAAAGTTTTGCGAGATATTTTCATGATAATCACTGGACGCCTTCAGTTGTTATCCCTGGATTAAGCTCTGCTTGCTATCTTGCAGGAAGTAACATATTGGAGATTTATTTGTTCTCTTGTTTAGAGCGAAGATCCTCAGCTGACAGTGGTTGTTGGCCAAGCTTGTCTGCCTTGGCAACTGTCTCTGTGTGTTTGTGGTTAGTCCTTGGCTGGAGACTACCAGCAAAATACCAGAGATGATGGGCTACAAAAATCAGAAAACACGGCATTGGCAAACCGCTGCAATATTGATGCCAAGAAAAATCATACGGATGAGTGGTCATATGCCACAAGGAGTCAAGCATCAACTTGCTTTTTTCATTTTAATGGGCCGTAATGTAGTGGAAATGCGGTGCCCTGTATTATTTAAGCAAGCAATTAGGCTGTTTGAGCTACTGCTTTTCATGAGAGCGAATACATTCTCGTGAATTTCTTGGGACTTCCGTATCCCATTTTGTGTGCAGTTTTACATGTGACGGAGCTGAAGAACCCAAGTAGTAAAGCCATTGCAAGCACTCTCCTCTCAAAGCATGCTTGAGAAGACAAACAAGAATCTATTTTAGTTAATAGATGTTGCAGTACGACATTTTGGATGGACTCCCTGTTTTTTGGAATGGTCCGTGATTTCATGTCGCATAAATTTAGATTTTTGATGAATTCTGTTCTTTTAAAAACTCTGAAATAGTTTAAACTAGAAACACCCAGCCATTCACAATCTTTTTTCTCTTGCCCAATGTCACACTCTCCCTGTTCTGACCCAGCCTTAGCAGAAACAAGACTCCTTGTCACGAAAACCCCCTCTTTATTTTCCTCTTGTGAATTAATTGCATTCACCCACCGAAAAGTCCAGGCATTAGTCCTTCAAGGAGTTAACTGCAGTAACAGACCTTATCAGTTCCTTGAGAAAGGCTGTAAAGTACCGTAAGTTCTGGCAAGCAGTCTCTGAGGCATGAAACACGATGAGCCAAAACTTCAGAAATCCGAACTGTTGTCTCCTACGACCACCACTCCCCTTTCCTTCTATTTATTCCCCAGCCAGGGAGGGGCCATTCAGCATCCACGTGTGCCTTGCTTCCCGAGTCAACTCCTTGTCCTCAGTTGTTCTCCTCTCCTAACTGCTCTGTGCATATGTGCGTCTGGAACAGGCCCCAGCTGTTCTTCCTCCCCACTTATCTCAGCCTCCAAAGGCAGCTGCCTCTCCTGTGGCTGGGAAATGTCGGATGGCCCTGGCTCTATCTCTGTGTTTGATGCAGAGCATCCATCAGAGCCTTCCCCAGACTCCAGAGCTGGCCCATGTTCCTCCCCAACCTCCTCATCGTCCGAGTCTGCCGCCAGCTCTGCTGGCAGCTGGCGGGCCACAACACTCCCCTCTGCAATATCAGATGACAAATATAAGAAAGGACCAGGCGTTGAAAGACTGCCTTTGTCTTTCCACAGAGAATGTTCTTCTTCATCGCTCTTTTTACAGCAAGACTCTAACCAGATTGATCTTCCTTCTGATCAGCAGATATCCTGGTTGCTCAGAGTTGGCCAGGTGTTGGTCATAGATAAACTGACTTTTATTACAATGCACGTAGCTTGGTTTTACACCATAGCATGTGAGATCCACCGGACCCCTCATGGACCTGTTCCTGCTGTGCAGATGTAACAGCTAACTTATTAGCTAAAGAGCCATGGTGGCGCAGTGGTTAGAATGAAGTATTGCAGGCAAATTCTGCCGACTGCTGACTGCCAGGAGTTCGATTCTGGCCAGCTTAAGGTTGACTCAACCTTCCATCCTTCCGAGAACCCAGATTGTTGGGGGCAATACGCTGATTCTGTAAACTGCTTAGAGAAGGCTGTAAAGCACTATAAAGTGGTATATAAGTCTAAGTGCTATTGCTATTGCTATTGCTATTGCTATTGCTATTGCTATTGCTATTGCTATTGCTATTGCTATTGCTATTGCTATTGCTATAAAATGTAATATCTCTGGATACATAGATACCATGTATCTAGATAGTATCTACAAAGATACTACCTAGTCTTTGATGTTATCATTTTTTTCTAATTTAATATGTTATCACATTTTATATAAATTTTAGATACTGTCACATTTTTGTAATTTTAGATGTTACCCCATTTTATAGAATTTCAGATACTACTTTATAACCTAGAGATAAGTTGCTCCATTTGGACTTTACTCCAAATGGATTTCTAGACAGGTTGTTTTATAAACCTATTTTAGTTTTGTCTTAAATTTTATTTACTGTCTCTTAAAATAGTACTCAAGCACTAATGGGCACATTGCTTCTACTGGTCTAAGACTGATTGAAACTCTTATGTAAACAAAACTTATATGTACTATATATGTATATATGTGTGCATGTGTCTGCACACATTATATATGCTGCTTAAATTTAAGACTGATTGGAATGTATGCTCCGCATTAAATTATGTTTATCATAATCATTCCTAAGTGGTAACTATTTTAAAATCTGGGATTCGTTCTCCCAAAAGGCAACCTTGAGAGCCATGTTTAATGCAAGTTATGGTAACAGTGTTTCCAAAATTTTGTCCACTGTTTTAATGTGCAAATTAATGGGGTAGGAGAGAAAGCAGACAAAATGGCGGCCTCATACTGTTTTCCAGCCAATCTCAATTTCTGTTGGAATAAATATTCTTTGATGACTTGTTACAACAATTTTTGAGCCGAGACACATATCTCTTCTCGGTCCTGTGCTAATTCTGGTTTTGGCATTGGGTATGATATGGGGGCTAAAAAAAAAAGGAAGAGTTTGAAGTGTACATGAAAGCTGTTTCCATAAACTAATAGCTTAGGATAATGACGAGAAATATAGCCTGTCTCAAGTAAACCAGTCAACCCTACATTTTGCAATAGATGTAGAGCAATTCTTAGCATCTGCAGTCATGAAGATTAAGTAAAACTATGACATAATAATCCAATCTTGGCAATGTTATGCCTATTTATTTATAGGAAGACATGAATCTAAATGAAGAACGAAAAGCTCCTTTACGGAATAAAGATTTGACCACGAAACGTGAAATGGTTGTCCAGTACATTTCTGCAACTGCCAAATCTGTGAGTAGAGTTTCTGCCTTCCTCGCTTCCCAAGATAGGTCAGACTAATACTCTTAACAACATCTGCAGTTTTCAACTCAAATCTCCAAATTTCTGCTTCAGTTTATCGTTATTAAGAGCACCTACAAAGCTTTCTTCCTGAAATCCTTTAAAATGCCTTCAAGGGTAGATAAAAGCCTTAATTAGAATGTATTGCCTATCTCACAACCGGATAGTCAATTTGAAAGACGATTCTCTTCTTACAGTAAACTAATAAGTATTTTAAATCCACTGCTCTGGAATAATTATCAAGCTTTTTCCACAGTGTCTCTTGCATGCATGATAGCAGAAAGAAAAAAAAAAATTGGATTTTCTGACTTAAGGTGCAAAAATATCTTTCCTAACTGCTTTCTTGTTGAATGATGCTATAAATTTGGTGCTATTTTAAAAAAATAAAACTGCTGGGATCCATGATTTCATTTTCCTATTGCTGCTCTTTCTTGGGATGTTTCCTATCCTGTCTCGTGATGTTCAAATCAGATTGGGTCCAAGAGGAATCCGATAGTTACGCAAAATTCTGCAAGCATTGTGCAAGCAGTGCTTTCTTTGTAAAGTAGCTTTTATAAAAGGCTTCTCGATTCTAATCGATTGCTTTAAAATACAGATTACAAGGCCAAGCAGCAAACACCTTTCATGGCTTAATAAAGCAGTCTGTTGTCGATTTGGTTGGGTAGAACTCAAATCGGAAACATTTTTTTTTTCATGCTTTGAAACAAGTTGTACTTGTAGACCAGGCCAATCATGTTTCTTGGCTGTGGAATTGCATGGAATAGGTAGTCGTTGACTTATGGCCACAATTGGACCAGAATTTCAGTTGCTCAACAATGTGAGTTATAAACTCAGTCACACCTGATTTTGTCACCTATTTTGCCATGGTTGTTAAGTGAATCAATATACTTGTTAAATGAATCATGCAGTCATTAAGTGAATCTGGCTTTCCCCATTGACTTGGCTAGTCGGATGCCACCTTGGAAGACTCCAGAATGCTTCAGCTGTCATAAATACTGGCCAGTTTCCTGACTACCGTGTTTCCCCGAAAATAAGACCCTGTTTTATATTTTTTTGAACCCTGAAATAAGTGCTTGGCCTTATTGCCATGCACTCAAAAGCCCGATTGGGCTTATTATCAGGGGATGTCTTATTTTTGGGAAAACAGGGTATGTGACCATGGGGATGCTGCAGTGGTCGTAAGTGCGAGGACCGATCATAAGTCACTTTTTTTCAGTGTTCTTGTAAATTTGAACTGTTGCTAAACAAGAAGTTGTAAGCTACCCATAACTCATTTTGTTTTCAAGTTTTAAAAGTACTGTATTTCAGATATGTTTATAAAAATGCTGTATTCAAGAAAGAGGGGATTTTGGCAAGACCTTCAAGGGAAGTCATGAAATTAATTGTCGTTTTAAAGTGCTGAAATCATCCCTTGGCTACATTGCTTGTGTTCTGCTAATAGAAATATGCATTTGGTGACTTCCAAACTACCACACTGTACAGCAGTTCATTTAGTGACTGTTCGAAATTACAACGGGACTGAAAATGCGACTTATGACCATTTTTCACACTTACGACCGTTGTAGCATCCCCGTGGTCACGTGGTCAAAATTTAGACGCTTGACCGCTGACTCATATTTACGACGGTTGCAGTGTTCTGGGGTCCCCTTTTGCAACCTTCTGACAAGCAGAGTCAATGGGGAAGCCAGATTCACTTAACAACCGGGTCACTAATTTAACAACTGCAATGATTCACTTAACAACTGTGGCAAGAAAGATGGGGCAAAACTCACTTAACATATGTCTCACTTAGCAACATAAATTTTGGGCTCAATTGTGGTCGTAAGTCGAGGACTATCTGTACCTACTGTAATGTTCTCCTATATTGATGGAGGAAAAAAAAAAGGCACAGTATTGTAAGTGACGCAATTGATCCTGATAATATCAGGCTCGAACTACTTAAGATTGTGTAGGCTTTCTCAGATGTCATCAGAGGTGGGTTCCTACCGGTTCTAACCGGTTCTTTAGAACTGTTAGTAAACCGGTGACGATGTCACGGAACCGGCTCTTTCGGTGTGTTCCGTGGGCGCCGCCATCTTGGATTTTGCTTCTGCACATATGCAGAAGCAAATTTTTTGATTGCTGCGGGGGCATGCGTACGAAGCGCGCGCCCATGGCGTGACCCTGAGCGAACCGGCAGCAAACGGATCCAGAACCCACCCTTGGATGTCATCCTTATGTGCAAAATAGCTTTTGCTACACCTAACTAACAAGCAAAGTAGGAAACATCGTAAGACGAAAACAATAGCAAGAGTTTCTCTTCTTCATCTTTCGGCAACATTTTTTACAAGCTGGTACCACAACCAGAATGGATAGATTTCACGTTCTTCAATTTGCTTGGCTATCTGAGGGCAGAAATATGTTTCAACTGATAAGCGCTTTTGCCCCTAGCCTACTTTAGACAGAATTATGAGATGGATAGGGCTTTACTTTACTTCGAAACGCCAAAAACCTCAAAATCTTTCCTCAGTTTTGTGCTCAAGTTATTGTTTGTAGTTAAGGTGATTTGGGAGACGCGAGCTTGCGCATTCTGTTCCCTTTTTCAAATACCTAAAGGCAGAATTAGAATAAATTCTAACGTAACTAAATCAGAATGCAGAATGGAGATAAGGCTATATGAATACTCATGTGTTATATGAAAGCAAACTCGTAAATGAGATTACGCGCGTGCTTGCTCGGTTTGTTTGTAAATAGGGAACAGAAGGCAAGCAACTCTAAATGCAAAGTTGAACACATGCAGGCATTTTAATAGTACACTCAACTGTACATATATACATGCATTAATATCCATCAGGATGGTCCCTTTCGGGGTAGGCACCGTTATGCAAAGTGCAAAAATAGGGCAAAGAGGTAAACATAAATAAAAGCAGGAAATAAGAGACCCCCTCTGTATATATGATATCACTGCCTAGGCTTCTCGAATTGCAAACCATCCTTACTTCCATCTCATTCATACAAGTATATCACTTCATTGGTTTTGGTAGAAAAAGAATGAACTGGCAAATCTATCGTGGGAAAGCAATCAGTTCCAACCATCAAACCTTTTATTAGAGTGTAGATAGGTACCAGTTATAGGGACGCGGTGGCTCAGTGGCTAAGACGCTGAGCTTGTCGATCGAAAGGTCGGCAGTTCAGTGGTTCGAATCCCTAGTGCCGTGTAATGGGGTGAGCTCCTGTTACTTGTCCCAGCTTCTGCCAACCTAGCAGTTCGAAAGCACGTTAAAAATGCAAGTAGAAAAATAGGGACCACTTTGGTGGGAAGGTAACAGCGCTCTGTGCGCCTTCGGCATTGAGTCATGCTGGCCACATGACCACGGAGATGTCTTCGGACAGTGCTTGCTCTTCGGCTTTGAAATGGAGATGAGCACCGCCCCCTAGAGTCGGGAACAACTAGCACATATGTGCGAGGGGAACCTTTACCTTACCTAGGTATCAGTTAGCTGCGATGCAGCTACAGCTGTCAGTTTCCTGTGAATGGAACATATATGCATGCATTAATATCCATCAGGATGGTCCCTTTTGGGGTAGGCACCATTATGCAAAGTGCAAAAACAGGGCAAAGAAGTAAACATAAATAAAAGCAGGAAATAAGAGATCCCCTCTGTGGTGCTTCAAAATATTTTTTTTTAAAAATGGATTAAAATATGGTAGTGTAGATTGTGGGACAGCAGGCAGAAAAGACAGATTCGAAAAGTCAGAGCTCTCCTAAGCATAATGATGTGCTACAAATCCTTTGGAGATGTCCATTTTACCCTCCAAATTCATGGAGACCTAACCCTAACCCTAGATGAATTTGGTCCCCAATGGGATTTTCTCATGTATTTTACCACAACGGGTAAATAGGGTCCTGCTTGAAAAATCAGAGCCCTCCTAAGCAAACCGATGTGCTACTAATCTATTGGCAATGTCCATTTTGCTCTCAGAATTCATGGAGACCTAACCCTAACCCTAAGTGGATTTGCCACCCAATGGAATTTTTCCATGTATTATACCAGGAAACATACATAGTCCATTCCTTGTCTTGATGGATCTTCAGCATGCCTGTTTGGTCTGTGAGAGTAGAGCAGGCTAATCCTTACTGCAGTTAGACGATTCTTTAGGTACTTGAATTTGAAAGCCTTATATTTAAATGGGGACTCGAACTCAGATGTTTCTGGCATGCATTTGGCCTCTTGACCCTGTATTCCATTGTATGAATGCATTAAAATGTTTTATCTATATCAGATATCTCCTCCGAATAATAACATTCCATCTAGTGATATTTGGCAAAAGATACAGTATTAGGTCTGTGTTGAACAGTAAGTCACTATTATTATTATATTCTGCTAGAACCTTTGGAGAAGATGATGGAGGTGAAATCTGGCTTGTATCTATAGCTCCTTAAATGTTGTCCCACCAGCCCAGGGGTGGGTTCTAACTTACCTTGCCGCCGGTTCGCTTCCTCCCGCGCCATGTGGCTGCGTGCGCATTGCACGCCGTGTGGCCGTGCAGCACGCGTGGCCACGCATGCGCAGTGCCGAAAACTCGGCTTCTGCGCATGCGCAGAAGCAAAACAAGCAAAAAATAGCAAAAAAAAAAAAAAGCCAAAAACAAGATGGTGGCGCATGCGCAGTGCCGAAAACTCGGCTTCTGCTCATGCGCAGAAGCAAAAACCAGCAAAATATTCCAAAATAATAATAATAATTCCCCCCCCCCAAAAAAAAAATTCCAAAAAAAAAGATGGTGATGTCCACGGACCGGCACCGACAGAACCGGCTCCGTGACGTCACCACCGGTTTACTACTGGTTCTATAGAACCGGTGCAAACTGGGAGGAACTCACCTCTGTACCAGCCATTATCATACAAAAAGAGGTTGTACAGATGTTTCCTTGAAGCTATAGCTAGCTTTGTGTGCATTTGTCCAGGATCCTGCTAGAACTATGATGAAGCAAACATCTCTTTGTACCACAAGAGCCATGGATAGATTGAAGATAGATAGATAGATAGATAGATAGATAGATAGATAGATAGATAGATAGATAGATAAGGGAGGGAGGGAGGGAGGGAGGGAAGGAGGGAAAGAGGGAGACTGGAGACTGGAGACAGATAGATTAAGCTCATTCCATTCTCCATTTTTTTTGCTGTTCCTTATCATGTTTTGAACTATATCTTTCTTTTATGCATTCTCTTTAGAAATCAGGTCTAGAATTGAGTCAGCAGCACAATTTTCTCCTGTTGTGAGCCCTTTGGTGTGATAATTGCAAAAAAAGACAATTTTCTTGTAGTTCTAATCACCTTGTTTTCCAAAGGTGGGAACGTAGAAATTATATATAGTAATTAATTGTTAATTACAAAATGAACATAATGCAACTCTTTATTATGACTGGCATTCTATGTAGATGCACTGAATGAAAATAGAGAGCTATTTAAATTTTAGAGTGAAAACATAATAAAAGTACCACTGCAATTTAGTCTGCTTGCTGCAGCTGTCTAACCTGTAACAAGCTTTTTCTCAGGAAAAAAAGGCAGTTTTGTGAAAATGTGTGCCTAATGAATTCTTCACTGTTCTTTTTTTGCATGCACTAATACACACTGTATTCTTAATCAAACAAGTCCTCTTGTTATATTAAACTGTTATGGATATGTGCAATTAAAGTATCTCTTTTTATAGTTCTTGGACTTGCTTGTTTATGAATATTTCTGTTTTAATTTTAAACATCTTTTAACAATTTACTAAATCCTAAACACTTGGTGGGTTGTGTGAAATGCTTCAGCTTATTTATTGTACTTTTTGTTTTTGTTTTTGTTTCTATTCATTGCTCTCACTTCTCTCCGTTGATCACTGCATGCAGATAATTGGAAGTAAAGTTCCGGTGAGTATAACTGTTGTCTGTCATAACTTCAAATGCATGATATAACACCATTAAAAAATAGACAGATCGTTTGCCAGTATTATACCTTATATTGACTATTTGCATGTCTCTCTCTAATTTGCTGTAGTAGATTCATCTTCAATATAATTCAGGCCTAAAATTTTAGGATAATATGAAATAGAATTTAAGTATTTTTATCCCAATTTTCCTGTGACAAATCTGTGGTCTCTTAAATACAAACGAAGCCTTTGAGAGGGGATAATTGAGAATTTGATGAATTCAGAATGTCAAGATTAATAAAAATCAGTTCCATTCTTAAACTGACTGATTGATCACTAACAAGTTCCATTTATTTTGCTGTTTATGGTGTGCTGATATAAGAACAGATTACATATTGTAGGGGAATCCAAAATTATTCGATTTAATAGCTGTAAGGTAAAGTATGCACTCTTGATTTAGATCCCAAATTTTGGTAAGGAACCTTGTGCCATGCATGGGTGCATTTCATAGCAATTGTGTGATTTTAGTCTTTGATCCTGAGACTTTAGGTGAGACTGGAAAAGTAATTTGTTGTTAGGCACGGAGAATCAGGAGCATAGAAAATGTATATTCCTATACACAAGATGTGTAAATGTATATTCCTATACACAAGAATGTAATCAACTAAAGTTCAATACTAAATTGATGCCAGATAAGGGTCAATGGAATTCAGGAGGATTTGGACTTGGAGTGCTTGTGGGAACGCAATGACTCTAAGCCCGTGATGGCGAACCTATGGCACGCGTGCCACAGGTGGCAAGCAGAGCCCTTTCTGCGGGCACGCGAGCCGTTGCCCAGCTCAGCTCCACCGCACATGCGCGCTGCCTCCTGCCAGCCAGCTGATTTTCAGGTATCTGCCACGCATGCGTGGAGGGCGGGTGCATGCGTGAGACGTGCGTGTATGCACGGGGAGGGTGGGAGGGTCACGCACGCATGGGGGTGGGGGAGCACGGGGGGGCACCCCCTACGGCCCATTTTTGGTCCCAGGAGGCTGCAGGGAGGTCTGCTAGGCCCAAAACGGGGGGAGGGAGGTGCGGCGGCCCCCCCACGCCCCGTTTTGGGGCTGCAGGAAGGTCTGCTAGGCCCAAAACGGGGGGCGGGGGGTGCGGCGTCCCCCCACGGCCCATTATTGGTCCCAGGAGGCTGCAGGGAGGCCTGCTAGGCCCAAAATGGGGTGCGGGGGGGGTGCAGGGGGTCACGCGCACATGCACGGTGGGAGCACGGGAGGATGTTGCATGTGCGGGGGGGCCTCGGGTGTGTGTGTCATGCATGCATTGCATTATGGGTGTCGGCGCACGTGCGCACGCTTTCAGCATGCAACGAGAAAAAGGTTAGCCATCACTGCTCTAAGCTGATGGTGAGTTTAACTCTGCCCCCCCCCAGCTCTGACTGCTCTTCTCCTATATGAAGTAACAAAACCAGGAATTTAAAGTGTGCTGCAAATCCATTAAAACAATAAAAATAGGTAAAAGAAGAGCATGAAAGGGAATATGTTACATATGACCAAAATTTACGTTGCTAAGCAGGGCAGTTATTAAGTTAGTTTGCCCCATTTTGTGACCTTTTTTGCCACAGTTGTTAAGCGAATCACCGCAGTTGTTAAGTGAATCCTTTGGTCATTAAGGAATCTGGCTTCCCCCTTTGACTTTGCTTGTCGGAAGCCAGCTAGGAAGGTTATAAATGGTAACCATATGACTCTGGGGCAGTGCAACTGTCATAAATACATGCCAGTTGCCAACCGTTCAAATTTTGATCATGTGACCACAGGAATGCTGAAATGGTCATAAGTTTGAAAAACCATCATAAGTCACTTTTTCCAGTGCTATTGTAGCTTCAATTGTTCCCTAAACAAATCGTTGTAAATCAAGGACTACCTGTAGTGAAACTGATTAGAGCTATGGTAGCAACAGGCTTGGCGCTTATAAACTTTGGGTCTGCCTGCTGCAAATAAATTTTGTCCATCATCCAAGTTACAACAGAGGAGTGGTACGGTGGCCTAGAGGTGGAGCTCTCATCTCACTATCAAAAGGCTGTGAGTTCGATCCTAGGTAGAGGCAGATATTTCTCTCTCTGGGCACACTGAGAATATATCTGCTGAACAAAACTCCGCATTGGCGACAGGAAGGGCATCCGGCCATTAAAAACACTCTGCTAGCTCCATTCAGCTGCCCAGACTCCACCCCGCAAGAGATTATGGGGTCGTTAAAAGAAGATGATCCAAGTTACAACTTCAGATGCTGCAATATGAGAGGTTGGGGCCTGGAAAATTACATTCTCAGTCATAGCTTCTTCTTTGGATCAACCTTGAGGTCAGCTGACACTCTTTTAAGTTTTAGAAAACGTTTGAAGATAGTTTTAAGAGTTTTTAGTTGTTTAAGAAGGATTTAATCACATAGAAATAAGTTATATCTTTTATCTTATTAATGCTTTTGATTGGTGTACTTGTGTTCTCATTTTTATTGTAAGTCTCTTAAAAGCACTTTAATGGAATATTAATGTGGATTAATAAATAAAATAAATTAGAGTATTAAGCCCCCAAATGAAAGCAGTACCCGCACATGCAAGAAATAGCCTTCAAATTAAAATGCCAAAGTGACAGTTGGATTGTAGTGAATAATGAATTATTTTTTTCTGATTTTGCAGTATCCCAAAAAGCTAGTTTGGGAGTCAATGCAAGGCTAAGCATAGGAAATATGTATCAGAGGCATCATCACAAGATTTCAGTCTAAACATTAAATTTTAAGAAAACTGTTTGTTTATAGACATCTGCACTTGCTTCTCATAAGTCCCCAACAGGTTTAAGTAGGATATCTTGGAATATTGCCCTGGATAAAGAGACAAAAGAATAGGCTGGCATGTTTATTCAGTAGTGAGTATTGAACTAAAGCAGAGCCATCTCTGGCTATTATAAATACTTTCAGAATAACAGAGTTGGAAGGGACGTTGGAGGTCTTCTAGTCCAACTCCCGGTTGAAGCAGGAGACCCTATACCACAGTGATGGTGAACCTTTTTTTGCTCGTGTGCAATAGCGCGCACGTGCGTGGCCACACCCATAATGCAATGCCTCCCCCGTGCATGCGCGCACAACCCCACCACGCTCCCCCCCGCACATGCGTGCAGGACTCACTGAAGCCTTCGGAGCCTGTGGATGGCGAAAAACGGATTCCAGCTGATTTTCGGCCTTCCGGAGGGCGGGGGGAGGTCGTTTTCGCCTTCCCCAGGCTTCAGGAAAGCCTCCGAAGCCTGCGGATGGCGAAAAACAGGTCTATGACTGTTCTCCTTGTCCACTTGGCCGCCCCTGGTTCACCCCCAGGGTTCCGCCCCCAGCCATTTGCCGCTGACTTTTCTCCTTGGCTGAAACGCCCCTAGCTCTTCGCCCCAGCCCCTCTGTCCCAGCCCCTCCAGCCGCCGGCCCTTCGTGACAGCCCATTCACCGAACGGGCCCAAAAGGCCTTCACCCCGGGCTTTTGGGCGCACGGGACACTTCGCCGCCACCCAATCAGTGGAAGGGAAGGTCTGCGGTGCTCGCTTGGGCCGGGAGGATACATGTGGAGCTGCCTTTGGCTGTTCAGGAATCTCGCTGGGGGGGCACACCCGCAACGCCGCCTCCCCCACCCAGGCTCTCACGGCACTCCTTCGGGGCTGCAGGGATGGGCACGGGGAATCTTGGAGAGTTGGGGGGCGTTGTGGGGCAGGTGGGGAACTGCCTGTCTCGCTGCCCCCCCTGCAGCGCAGATTCTCACTCCGGCTCCTCCGAGATTCAAAAGCGCTCTCCGCTGGAGGAAGCCTCATTCCCAATCCTCCTGTCCCTCAGAAGCCCCCATATTTCATTTCGTTTCGATGAGGATCCAAGTGCTTTGCTCCTGCCGTGAGAGGGGGGGGGAGGGCAGCCCACCGAATAGCAACAGGAGAACAATCCCCCCTTCTCTATGGGGATGCGAGTCCAGCCACCCGCTGTGGGAAGCGGTTTGCTGTTTTCCCTGCACACCGATGGAGAGGAAGGTTGGGGAGAGAGGGAGCCACGCCAGGAGCAGAGGGAGAACCTGGATCAGCCCCCTCCCCAAATCCAGAGGGCAGCTCTGGTAGTGAGGGGGCTGCGAAAGGGGCGTGGGCGGAAAGCAGAAGAGGAGAAGAAGTGAGCGAAAGAGCGAGCGAGGAGGTGGGCTGGGGAGCCGCGGGCGAATGTAGCTCGGGCATCGGAGCTGCTTGCTGAGAAGCCAGTGGAGGGTCAGCCGAACTACCCCCCCAGGACAGAAAAGCCCCCTTTCTGTCTCTGCCTTTCCCAGCGGCTGTTGCACTAAGGCCCGCTAAGTTCCGTCCTTCTCCCCAAGCTAGGGAGGGTTGGCACCGCCAGGTCCTCCCTTTCCTTCCATTATTGTCTCCGGTGAGACCGAGCTGGAGACCCTTCCCACAGCAGTCCCGCCGCCGTGAAGGAGTTTCCACTGCAGGATTCAGCAGCCCCCCTGCCCTCCCAGTTATTTAGAGATCCGTGCCCTGTTCGGAGGTGTTCGTGGTTTGATGAGGTCACTAAAAGGAAACCTGTTTCTCTAGGCGAGGTGTGTGTGTGTGCGTGTGGGGAGAAAATGCGCGGGGGGTGTCACTTGATTGGCGGCAGAGCAGGGCGCATCCTCCGCGGGTGGGAGGCTGGAGGGGTGACTGCAAGAGAAGCCTCCCCTACAAGGATTGGCGAGGGGGGTTGGCAGTGTGGGCAAGGACTTCAGGGTCGGTGGAAGGGGGAGGGGGCTGGTTCGGAGTCCATTAAGTTCCGTCCTTCTCCCCAAGCCAGGGAGGGTGGGTACCTCCAGGTTCACCCCTTCCTTCCAATATTGTCTCCAGTGAGACCAAGCTGGGGACCCTTCCCACAGCAGTCCACACAACACACATTTAAGCCTGTGGCTTGTTCACTTTCAAGTTGATGCACAGGTGGGTTGCTGAGCAGCCCGAAGAACTGAATGGGAAGTAGGAATCTACTGTTGCAAATTAACTAGTCAGAAGAACTTTCCTTCGCCGGACCAGCAGCGCTGGGAATGACAAAGTGCAGAGAAGGAGAAGCAGAAGGAGGAGGAGGAGGAGGAGGAAGGGAGGAAGAGAGTGAGGGAAGGAGACAAGGAAGGAGGGAGACAGGGAGGAGAAAAGAAATGGAAGGGAAGGGATGCTTGTTGGTGAAGGTGAAGGGATTATTCACATCCCCTTTCCCTTTTTCCCTTTTCCCTTCCTTTCTTTTTCCAACTCCCCTTCTGCTTCCTCTTCCCTTCCTGCCTCCGTTTCCGTTTTACTGTTTCCCTTTCCATTCTAGAAGACACAGTGCAAATTCCCCATTCATTGGGATTAGCCTGGATTGTGTCGTTGAATGGGATCGCACACAAATACCACCGCCTCCTGCCCCTCCCTGCTTCCCTCTCGCCTTGCGAGATATACAGCTGTCGCACCCGCCCCGCTTCCTTGTACCGGGGAGGGGGGCAGCAGGAAGAAGCCGCACCAGCTCCAGACCAGCCCCCTCCCCCTTCCACCGACCCTGAAGTCCTTGCCCACACTGCCAACACCCCTCGCCGCTCCTTGTATGGGAGGCTTCTCTCGCAGGTGCCCCTCCAGCCTCCCACCGGCGGAGGACACGCCCCGCTCTGCTGCCAATCAAGTGACACCCCCTCACACACACATCTCGCCTAGAGAAACAGGCTTCCTTTTAGTGACCTCATCAAACCACAAACATCTCCGAACAGGGCACGGATCTCTAAATAACGGGGGGGCAGGGGGGTTGCTGAATCCCGCAGTGGAAACTCCTTCACGGCGGCGGGACTGCTGTGGGAAGGGTCTCCAGTTCTGTCTCACCGGACACAATATTGGAAGGAAGGGGAGGACCTGGAGGTGCCCACCCTCCCTGGCTTGGGGAGAAGGACAGAACTTAACGGGCCTTAGTGCAACAGCCGCTGGGAAAGGTGGAGACAGAAAGGGGGCTTTTCTGTCCTGGGGGGGGGAGGTCGGCTGACGCTCCACTGGCTTCTCAGCAGGCAGCTCCGATGCCCGAGCTACTTTCGCCCGCGGCTCCCCAACCCACCTCCTCGCTCGCTCTTTCGCTCACTTCTTCTCCTCTTCTGCTTTCCGCCCGCGCCCCTTTCGCAGCCCCCTCGCTACCGGAGCTGCCCTCTGGATTTGGGGAGGGGGCTGATCCGGGTTCTCCCTCTGCTCCTGGCACGGCTCCCTCTCTCCCCAACCTTCCTCTCCATCGGTGTGCGGGGAAAACAGCAAACCGCTTCCCACAGCGGGTGGCTGGACTCACATCCCCACGGAGAAGGGGGGGATTCTTCTCCCGTTGCTATTCGGTGGGCCGCCCTACCCCCTCTCATGGCCGGAGCAAAGAACTTGGATCCTCAACGAAATGAAATTCGGCGGCTTCTGAGGGACAGGAGGATTGGGAATGGGGCTTCCTCCAGCGGAGAGCGCTTTTGAACCTTGGAGGAGCCGGAGTGAGAATCTGCGCTGCAGGGGGGGGACAGCGAGACAGGCAGTTCCCCACCTGCTCCACAACTCCCCCCCCAACTCTCCAAAATCCCCCGTGCCCATCCCTACAGCCCCGAAGGAGCCTGAGCGGGAGCCTGGGTGGGGAAGGCGGCGTTGCGGGTGTGCCCCCTCCCAGCGAGATTCCTGAACAGCCAAAGGCAGCACCACAAGTATCCTCCCGGCCCAAGCGAGCACCGCAGACCTTCCCTTCCTCTGATTGGCTGGCGGCGAAGTGTCCCATGCGTCCAAAAGCCTGGGGTGAACGGCCTTTTGGGCCCGTTCGGCAAATTGGCTGTCACGAAGGGCCTGGGACCAGAGGGCCCGGGACGGAGGGGCTGGGGCGAAGAGCTACAGGTGTTTCAGCCAAGGAGAAAAGTCAGTGGCGAATGGCTGGGGGCGGAACCCTGGGGGCAAATCAGGCACGGCCAAGCAGACGAGGCGAACAGTCCCATTCCGGCGAAAAATGGACCAAACGGCCCAACTTCCGGTTCAGAAATGAACTATTGGTTGGGCCGTTGGGCCGTTTTTCACCCTCCCCAGGCTTCAGGAGGCTTTCCTGAAGCCTGGGGAGGGTGAAAAACAGCCCAACAGCTCAACTGGAAGTTCGTTTTCAAACTTCCGGTTGGGCTATTGGGTCCATTTTTCGCCATCCACAGGCTCCGGAGGCTTTCCTGAAGCCTCGGGAAGGCGAAAACGACCTCCCCCACCCTCTAGAAGGCCGAAAATCAGCTGGCCAGCGCGCACATGCGTGCTGGAGCTGACATAGGGCAACAGCTCGCGTGCCCTCAGATATGGCTCCGTGTGCCACCTGTGGCACGCGTGCCATAGGTTCGCCATCACTGCTATACCATTTCAGACAAAATATTGTCCAATCCCTTCTTAAAAACCTCCAGTGATGGAGCACCCACAGCTCCTGTAGCAAGCCATTCCACTGATTAATTAATTAAATGCCCCACTTTATCTAACAGCACAGGGATAGATAATCTTAGGCTACTTACTGGGTTCCATGCTATGTTCTTTAAGTTTCTTTTCTTTCTGTTTTTTAAAAAGTAGGAATAGAACAGAAGGCTTATGGACCCATTTCTCCCAGTTTCCAAAATAGGAAGGAGGGAGGGAGGGAGGGACGGAGGGAGGGAGGGAGGGAGGAAGGATACTTTTGAAGCCTAACTTGGAATGGCAGTCAATTTAGAAACTGCATCCCAGATCATGTTTGAAAGTATAATTTATGATGAACAAGGACTGAATGCAAAGGAGGAAAAATAAATCAGTTGATTATAAGGCTTCTTAATTGCTGTTAGTTGCAATATTATTTTTTCACTGATATGAATTATTTAGGGTCTGTTAATTTATTGCCTCTCTTGAGTTTGAAAAGTTGGACATATTACAGTGAAAATTAACTAATTTAAGTTGGGCGGGGGAAACATATCTTGGCACAATTATCACTGTGAAATCAGTGGCCTATGTTATTCTTAGTTTAGACTAAATTAGACTAAAATTTAGATTTATATTCTATGTCTTCCAGAGGTTAATCATGGTATGGACCAGCTTCCAATTTTCTTTACCTCTATAACCAGGTCAGGTTAATTTGGCTGAAAGAGAATGATCATCCCAAAATGAATCAGTTGACTTCACTGACCCCCCAATCCTAATAAAACAGCTTAACTACTACATCTAGATGGCATGTCTACATCAGAGGTGGGTTCCTACCGGTTCTTACTAGTTCTTTAGAACCGTTAGTAACTCGGCAATGATGTCACGGAGCCGGTTCCGTCAGTGTCTCCGTAGGTGCTGCCATCTTGGATTTTGCTTCTGCGCATGTGCAGAAGCTAATTTTTGTTTCTGCGCGCGTGGGCGCGTGCACGGTGCGACCCTGAGCGAACCGGCAGCAACAGGATCCACAACCCACCCCTAGGATGAGCCATATTGGAAGAAGTTGATCTGGATTCACAATGGCTTCCAAGAATTTCTGATTGGACTTTCTGATCGGATTGGACTTAAGATTCAATGGTCAGTTTCTCTCGATGTTTTTTTAGTCATTCGTGCCTTTTGCAGATTATAATTTTAAAGTCCTTTAAAATTATTATTACATGGTACAACTTTATTATGAAGTCTGATTCTTTGGGAAAATTTCAGGTAGCAAGACAGTATAGGGTTTCCTGCCTGAGCAGGGGATTGGACCAGCGGTGGGTTGCTACCGGTCCGGTCCCATCCCTGGTCTACATCAGAATAGAATAGGATAGGATAGGATAGGATAGGATAGGATAGGATAGGATAGGATAGGATAGGATAGGATAGGATAGGATAGGAAAGGATAGGAAAGGGAAGGGAAGGGAAGGGAAGGGAAGGGAAGGGAAGGGAAGGGAAGGAAAGGGAATAGAATAGGAAAGGGAATAGAATAGGAAAGGGAATAGAATAGGAAAGGGAATAGAATAGGAAAGGGAATAGAATAGGAAAGGGAATAGAACAGAACAGAACAGCAGAGTTGGAAGGGACCTTGGAGGTCTTCTAGTCCAACCCCCTGCTTAAGCAGGAAATCCTACACCATTTCAGACAAATGGTTATCCAAACTCTTCTTAAAACCTTCCAGTGTTTGAGCATTTACAACTTCTGGAGGCAAGTTGTTCCACTGATTAATTGTTCTGTCAG